>JAGDQO010000546.1:0-600000 GCA_018342035.1 Solanum appendiculatum
CATAGACCTCCTCCCCGATACTCAACCCATTTCTATTCCCCTTACCGTATGGCCCCGGCGGAGTTAAAGGAGTTGAAAGAACAATTGAGGGGCTTGTTGGAGAAGGGTTTTATTAGGCCTAGCCAATCACCATGGGGTGCACCGGTGTTGTTTGTGAAGAAGAAAGATGGGTCCTTTAGGATGTGTATTGATTATCGGCAACTCAATAGGGTCACCGTCAAGAATAAATATCCTCTTCCTAGGATTGATGACTTGTTCGACCAATTGCAAGGGCTAGCCACTTCTCTAAGATTGATCTTCGGTCTGGGTATCATCAAGTGAAGGTGAGGGAGGGTGACATTCCCAAACACCTTCCGGACTAGGTATGGACATTATGAATTTGTGGTCATGTCCTTTGGTATGACCAATTGCAACCGGCTACCTTCATGGACCTAATGAATAGGTCTTTTAAACCCTACCTTGATTCCTTTGTTTTGTGGGTCTTCATTTGATGATATTTTAATCTATTCTCATAGTGAGGAAGAACATATGGTCACTGAGGGTTGTGTTGCAAAATTAAGAGAGGAGGAATTGTATGCCAGTATGAAAGTGTTTGAATTTTGGTTGAGGAGGTTGCCTTCTAGGTCATGCTGTGTCGGGGGAATGGTATTAAGGTAGACCCTGAAGAAGACGATGTGATTAGAAATTGGCCTAGGCCATTTGACCCGTCGGATATTAGGGCTTCTTGGGTTTAGCGGGTACTACCGGAGATTTGTGAATGGGTTTTCTTTATTGTCTCCCATGACTAAGTTGACACAAAAGAAGGACTAAGTTTGAGTGGACCGACGAGTGCGAAAGGAGTTTTCAAACCTTGAAAGATAAACTTGTGTCCGCTCCTATATTGTCACTACCGGATGGGCTTGAGGGATTTATTGTGTATTGTGATGCTTCTAGAGTTGGCTTGGGTTGTGTCCTAATGCAAAATGGTAAGGTGATAGCCTATTCTTCTAGACAACTCAAAGTGCATGAAAAGAACTATCCTACGCATGATCTTGAATTAGCTGCGGTGGTGTTTGCTTTAAAGATTTGGCGCCATTATTTGTATGGGGTACATGTCGATGTGTTCACCGATCATAAGAGCCTCCAATATGTCTTCACCCAAAAAGATCTCAACTTGAGTCAAAGAAGGTGGCTAGAATTTCTTAAAGATTATGATATGAGTGTGCATTATCATCCCGGTAAAGCTAATGTGGTGGCGGATGCTTTGAGTAAGGTGTCTATGGGTAGCCTAGCTCATGTTGATACTGGTGATAGGGAAATGGCTAGGGAGGTACATCGGTTGGCTAGGTTGGGGGTTAGGTTGGAAGAGGTTAGTAATGGTGGTGTGGTCGTTGTTGATGGGGCTAGGTCTTCCTTGGTTGATGAGGTGATAGCAAAACAAGATCTTGATTCTTCCTTGTTTGAATTGAAGGCCTTGGTGAAAGAGAGCAAGGTGGAAGTTTTCTCCCAAGGGGGAGATGGTGCCCTTAGTACCAAGGTAGGTTGTGTGTGCCTTGTGTTGATGGTTTGAGGGAAGAAAAATTCTTGAAGAGGCTCATAATTCTTCCTACTCCATCCACCCCGGTTCCACCAAAATGTATAGAGATTGAGGATTGTATTTGTGTGGGGAGGCATGAAAAGGACATTTGCCAAATTCGTCTCCGGTTTGTCAACAAGTCAAGCCGAACATTCAAAGGCCAGGTGGTCTAACCCAAGACATAGAGATTCCTACTTGGAAGTGGGAAGAAATTAATATGGATTTTGTAGTTGGTTTACCCAAGACTAGAAAAGGTTTTGATTCTATTTGGGTGGTGGTTGATAGGATGACAAAATTGGCTCATTTTCTACCGGTAAAGACAACATATGGGGCGGAAGATTATGCAATGTTATATATTCATGACTTGGTAAGGTTGCATGGGATTCCTCTATCCATCATATCGGACCGTGGTACTCAATTTACTTCACACTTTTGGAAGTCTTTTCAAAGGGGTCTAGGTACGAGAGTTAAGCTTACTACGGCCTTTCACCGCAAACGGATGGACAAGCCGAAAGGACTATCCAAACACTTGAGGATATGCTTAGGGCTTGTGTATTGGAGCTTAAGGGTAGTTGGGATGATCATCTTCCATTGATTGAGTTTGCCTATAACAATAGCTATCATTCTAGCATTGGTATGGCTCTTTTTGAGGCTCTCTATGGGAGGCGTTGTAGATCACCGGTTGGGTGGTTTGAGGTTGGTGAGGTGGCCTTGTTAGGACCATACCTAGTTATGGAGGCTCTTGAGAAGGTTAGGCTGATTAGAGAAAGGTTGAAGATGGCCCAAAGTCGCCAAAAGTCCTATGCAATGTGTGAGGAGAAGGGCTCTTGAATTCCGAGTTGGTGATTGGTTTTATTGAAGGTGACACCCATGAAGGGTGTGTCGTTTTGGTAGAAAGGGCAAGTTGAGCCCAAGATCGTGGCGGGTATCCTTATAGGTGATGAGGAGAATTGGCAAGGTAGCTTATGAGTTGAATTTGCCTAGCAGATGAATTTGGTTATCCGTATTTCATGTGTCTATGTTGAGGAAGTGTTGTGGGTGATCCGAATGCCATTGTGTTCTCTGATGTTGTGGGTGTTGTTGAGATAAATTTGACCTATGAAGGTTCGTCAGATTTTAGATAACAAGTGAGAGGTTGAGAAACAAAGATTGTGGCTTCCATTAAAGTGCCTTTGGGAGAAATCAACAAGTGAAAGTGCCTACTTGGGAGGCCGAAGCGGACATGCAAAGGCGATATCCTTATCATTTTCCACTCCACTCGAGCCTAAGGTATTGATCTAAGCCCTTATAAAAATCCCTAGGTCGTTAAGTTCAGCCCCCTGTCATTGCATACATTCATTGGTTTAAGTTGACAAGTTCATTGTGGTTTTACAACTATGTTGAGGTTTTGAAATAAGGTGTAAGTGCATTGTTGCATCCTTATGTGGGCTGAAATTGCCATGTTTGTGTCTCTCATGTACGTTTCTTTAACATTCAGGGACGAATGTTCCCAAGGGGGAGATATTGAAACGACCCCAAAAATGCCCGAAAATGTGCTTCGGAAACACCTATAATTGTAATTTCCATATATCTCAAAATCCGTGCATGATTTCGGAAATTCGACTTCATATTCCTATTTGTGGGATCAAATTGAGTGGGAAATGGGTCTAACCCGAATTTTAGAGCAACCGTATCAAAATTCGAAAATCGCAAAAATTGCGATTTGGAGGGTCAACTTTAAAGGGGCATATCTCTTAGCACACAAGGAACTGGAAGGGCTGTAACCTATTAAATTAAATCTCTTTGAGTTAGATTTCCAACGCACTTGGTTTCACCTTAGTCCGAGTTAGGATGAGGGAGTTATGACCATTTTCGTAAAACCTGTCTGTGCAGATTTGCAAATTCCAGTGAGCAGTTTTTTTTTAGGCGGGTTGGAGACGTTTTTTATAAAAAGGGGATATGTCCCATACTTAGTCATTTTTCTTAACTCCAAAAACACTCTCTAAGCCCTCTCCAAAAATTCCACCAAGATCTTCAACCAAATTCAAACATCTCAAGCTCTAATTCCGGATGCAAGACTCAATCTCAAGCTTCGATTCTCCATTCCAATCTTCATCAAGGATTCTCCAAGTTGAGGTATGTGGGTTTGATTGTGGAAACCTTCCTTTCCACAAGTCCAACCATTTATCCTCTATTTCTACTTCAAGTTTATGGGTCCTTATGATTATTTATGAACTCTTGAATTATGGAATTACTACTACACACCCTATTATGGTCCATTTTTGCATATTATCATGAAATGGAATTATTATGTGATGTTTATGGTTTACATGCTTCCATGATCAAATTATGAAGGTTGATATATATATGTATGTTGTTGGTGGGCTGATTTATATGGATTTTGGAATTGGTTGGACTTAGTATTCTTGAAATACATGATTTCATTTACATGAACAATTTGCCCACCTTGTGTTTGATAAAATGCCCATTTATAGAATTTCTTAGAAGGAAGGTCCCAAAGGTACGTCCTATGAGTCGGTATGGGTTTACTGTAATTACTGGAAATGATGATGAAATGGAACACATTGTATATGATTTTCTCTAAATAAGTGTTGTTAGTTGAGTCAGACAAGCCTAGTACGGGGGTTAGTAGGCCCGTATAACCGTATCGAGGGGTTGGTACCTTGGTTGCCTAGTACGGGGGGGTAGTAGGCCCGTATAACCGTATCGAGGGGTTTGTACCTTGGTCCCTAGCTCGGGGGGTGGTAGGCCCGTGTAACCATATTTAGGGGTTTGTACCTCTTTCGCCTCTCCAAGGGGGTGGTAGGCCTTGGAAATACTATATTGATGGTCACTCGCCACACATGTACTACGTCCCACTAAATATGATTTTTATTTAAGCATCATTATACATATCATTTCGTTAATATGCTATCTATTGGGTATGATTACGCATTTTTTTCTATGATGTCCATCTAATGTAGCATTGCATTGCATCCCATATACTTAGTACATTCAAATGTACTAACGCATACTCTATGCCTACATGATGTCACCATGTAGGGACCGGAGCACCGCTTGACCGTCCTCCTCCGCGTGGCTAGTACGATTTTCTATAGTGGTTATTGGTGAGTCCTCCATTTCGGGGACGTTGCTCATGATCTTTTGCTATGTATAAAACTTTTCCTTTCTAATTATGTTTTGACTATGAGGGTGAGCCCGGTAGTTTGTCTTGGCCCCCGCTAAGTACTCATGTTTAGAGGTGGTGTTGGACAAGTTGTGTATTATGCTCGAGCTTGACTCATCTATAGTATTTATGTATCATTTCTTTTTTTTTTTTTCTTCTTGGCTCCCTAGTCCCACGATTTTCCCCTTGATTCTGCTTAATCGTATTTACTATGGTCATTTAATTGGCTTCGGGCGACGGCAAGGATGTGTAATGATACGCTATGAGGCCTTGTTTGAGGGTTTCCTTCGGTTCCCCATTCGCCGTCACATCTAGGCCCTAGGCTTGGGTGCGTGACAAACTTGGTATCAGAGCACTAGGGTTGAATGATCCTTGCGGAGTCCAACACACGCATTGATTAGAGTCCGATTCATGGTTTGTGTTGTTGCACCACAACTAATGAGTAGGAGGCTATGAGAACGTTTAGGAAATGTTTCGCTTCTCATGTTCTAAGGTCGTGTGTAGTTAGTTGAAATTGAATTTCTTCCCTGACGGTTGTTCTTGGGATGGATTGGTTGCATGCATACTATGCTTCTATTGATTGTAGAACCCGTAGGGTCAAGTTCCAATTCCCAAGTGAACCCATTCTTGAGTGGGAAAGCCAAAAATGTGGTAGTCAAGGGTAGATTCATCTCTTGCATTAAAGCCCGTAAGTTGATCTCTAAAGGGTGTCTCTATCACCTCGTGAGGGTTAGGAATGTGGAGTCCAAAACCCTTCTTATAGAGTCGGTTCCGGTCGTAAATGAATTCCTTGATGTCTTTCCTAATGACCTTCCCGATGTTCCTCCCGAAAGGGAAATAGATTTTGGCATAGACCTCCTCCCCGATACTCAACCCACTTCTATTCCCCCTTACCGTATGGCCCCGGCGGAGTTACAGGAGTTGAAAGAACATTGAGGGACTTGTTGGAGAAGGGTTTTTATTAGGCCTAGCATCACGCATCGGGGTGCACCGGTGTTGTTTGTGAAGAAGAAAGCATGGGTCCCTTAGGATGTGTATCGATTACCGGAAACTCAATAGGGTCACCGTCAAGAATAAATATCCTCTTCCTAGGATTGATGACTTGTTCGACCAATTGCAAGGGGCTAGCCACTTCTCTAAGATTGATCTTCGGTCCGGGTATCATCAAGTGAAGGTGAGGGAGGGTGACATTCCAAAGACAGCCTTCCGGACTAAGTATGGACATTATGAATTTGTGGTCATGTCCTTTGGGTTGACCAATGCACCGGCTACCTTCATGGACCTAATGAATAGGGTCTTTAAACCCTACCTTGATTCCTTTGTTGTGGTCTTCATTGATGATATTTTAATCTATTCGCATAGCGAGGAAGAACATACGAGTCACTTGAGGGTTGTGTTGCAAAGATTAAGAGAGGAGAAGTTGTATGCCGAGTATGAAAAGTGTGAATTTTGGTTGAGGGAGGTTGCTTTCCTAGGTCATGTGGTGTCGGGGGATGGTATTAAGGTAGACCCTAAGAAGACCGATGTGATTAGAAATTGGCCTAGGCCATTGACCCCGTCGGATATTAGGAGCTTCTTGGGCTTAGCGGGTTACTACCGGAGATTTGTGAATGGGTTTTCTTCTATTGCTTCTCCCATGACTAAGTTGACACAAAAGAAGGCCAAGTTTGAGTGGACCGATGAGTGCGAAAGGAGTTTTCAAACCTTGAAAGATAAACTTGTGTCCGCTCCTATATTGTCACTACCGGATGGGCTTGAGGGATTTGTTGTGTATTGTGATGCTTCTAGCGTTGGCTTGGGTTGTGTCCTAATGCAAAATGGTAAGGTGATAGCCTATGCTTCTAGACAACTCAAAGTGCATGAAAAGAACTATCCTACGCATGATCTTGAATTAGCCGTGGTGGTGTTTGCTTTAAAGATTTGGCGTCATTATTTGTATGGGGTACGTGTCGATGTGTTCACCGATCATAAGAGCCTCCAATATGTCTTCACCCAAAAAGATCTCAACTTGAGACAAAGAAGGTGGCTAGAATTTCTTAAAGATTATGGATATGTAGTGGTGCATTATCATCACGTAAAGCTATGTGGTGGCGGATGCTTTGAGTAGGGGTGTCTATGGGTAGCCATAGCTCACTGGTTGGACTATTCGGTGGATAGGGAAATGGTTAGGGAGGTACATCGGTTGGTCTAGGTTGGGGTTTAGGTTGGAAGAGGGTTTGGTAACTGGTGGTAGTGGTCCGTTGTTGATGGTCTGCTAGGTCTTCCTTGGTTGATGAGGTGAATAGCAAAACAACGATCCTTGAGTTCTTCCTTGTTTGAATTGAAGGGCCTGGGTGCAAAGAGAGCAAGGTGGTAAGTTTTCTCCTCAAGGGGGAGATGCGTGCCCTTACGGTACCAAGGTAGGTTGTGTGTGCCTTGTGTTGATGGTTTGAGGGAGAAATTCTTGAGGAGGCTCATAATTCTTCCTACTCCATCCACCCCGGTTCCACCAAGATGTATAGAGATTTGAGGGATGTGTATTGGTGGAGAGGCATGAAGAAAGACATTGCCAAATTCGTCTCCGGTTGTCATAGTTGTCAACAAGTCAAGGCCGAACATCAAAGGCCGGGTGGTCTAACCCAAGACATAGAGATTCCTACTTGGAAGTGGGCAGAAATTAATATGGATTTTGTAGTTGGTTTACCCAAGACTAGAAAAGGTGTTGATTCTATTTGGGTGGTGGTTGATAGGATGACAAAAAGTCGGCTTCATTTCTACGCGGTAAAGACAAACATACTGCGCGGCGGAAGATTATGACAAGGTTATATATTCATGACTTGGGTAAGGTTCATGGGATTCCTCTATCCATCAGATGACCGTGGTACTTCAACATTTACCTACGCACTTTGGAAGTCTTTTCAAGGGGTCTAAGGTACGAGAGTTAAGCTTACTAGCGGCCTTCACCGTCAAACGATGACAAGCCGAAAAGGACTATCCAAACACTTGAGGATATGCTTAGGGCTTGTGTATTGGAGCTTAAGGGTAGTTTGGATGATCATCTTCCATTGATTGAGTTTGCCTATAACAATAGCTATCATTCTAGCATCGGTATGGCTCCTTTTGAGGCTCTCTATGGGAGGCGTTGTAGATCACCGGTTGGGTGGTTTGAGGTTGGTGAGGTGGCCTTGTTAGGACCAGACCTAGTTATGGAGGCTCTTGAGAAGGTTAGGATGATTAGAGAAAGGTTGAAGATGGCCCAAAGTCGCCAAAAGTCCTATGCCGATGCGAGGAGAAGGGCTCTTGAATTCCGAGTTGGTGATTGGGTTTATTTGAAGGTGACACCCATGAAGGGTGTGGTTCGTTTTGGTAAGAAGGGCAAGTTGAGCCCAAGATACGTGGGTCCTTATAAGGTGATGAGGAGAATTGGCAAGGTAGCTTATGAGTTGGAATTGCCTAGCGAGATGGATTTGGTTCATCCGGTATTTCATGTGTCTATGTTGAGGAAGTGTGTGGGTGATCCGAATGCCATTGTGTTCTTGATGTTGTGGGTGTTGTTGAAGATAATTTGACCTATGAAGAGGTTTTCCGGTCCAGATTTTAGATAGACAAGTGAAGAGGTTTAGAAACAAAGATGTGGCTTCCATTAAAGTCCTTTGGAGAAATCAACAAGTTGAAAGTGCTACTTGGGAGGCCGAAGCGGACATGCAAAGGCGATATCCTTATCTTTTCCACTCCACTCGAGCCTAAGGTATTGATCTAAGCCCTTTATAAAATCTCAGGTCTTAAGTTCAGCCCCATGTCATTGCATACATTCATGTTAAGTTGACAAGTTCATTGTGGTTTTACAACTATGTTGAGGTTTTGAAATAAGGTGTAAGTGCATTGTTGCATCCTTATGTGGGCTGAAATTGCATGTTTGTGTCTCTCATGTACGTTTCTTTAACATTCGGGGACGAATGTTCCCAAGGGGGAGATATTGAAACGACCCCAAAAATGCCCGAAAATGTGCTTCGGAAACACCTATAATTGTAATTTCCATATATCTCAAAATCGTGCATGATTTCGGAAATTCGACTTCATATTCTTATTTGTGGGGTCAAATTGAGTGGGAAATGGGTCTAACCCGAATTTTAGAGCAACCGTATCAAAATTCAAAAATCGCAAAAATTGCGATTTGGAGGGTCAACTTTAAAGGGGCATATCTCTTAGCACACAAGGAACTGGAAGGGCTGCAAACTATTAAATTAAAGCTCTTTGAGTTAGCTTTCCAACGCACTTGGTTTCACCTCATTCCGAGTTAGGATGAGGGAGTTATGACCATTTTCGTAAAACCTGTCTGTGCAGATTTGCAATTTCCAGTGAGCTATTTTTTTAGGCGGGTTGGAGACGTTTTTTTTTTATAAAAAGGGGATATGTCCCATACTTAGTCATTTTTCTTAACTCCAAAAACACTCTCTAAGCCCTCTCCAAAAATTCCACCAAGATCTTCAACCAAATTCAAACATCTCAAGCTCTAATTCCGGATTCAAGACTCAATCTCAAGCTTCGATTCTCCATTCCAATCTTCATCAAGGATTCTCCAAAGTTGAGGTATGTGGGTTTGATTGTGGAAACCTTCCTTTCCACAAGTCCAACCATTTATCCTCTATTTCTACTTCAAGTTTATGGGTCCTTATGATTATTTATGAACTCTTGAATTATGGAATTACTACTACACACCCTATTATGGTCCATTTTGCATATTATCATGAAATGGAATTATTATGTGATGTTTATGGTTTACATGCTTCCATGATCAAATTATGAAGGTTGATATATATATGTATGTTGTTGGTGGGCTGATTTATATGGATTTTGGAATTGGTTGGACTTAGTATTCTTGAAATACATGATTTCATTTACATGAACAATTGCCCACCTTGTGTTTGATAAAATGTCCATTTATAGAATTCTTAGGAAAGGGAAGGTCCAAGGTACGTCGTATGAGTCGGATGGTTATGTAATTACTGAAATGATGATGAAATGGACACATGTATATGATTTTCTCTATATAAGTGTTGTGAGTCGACCAAGCCTAGTACGGGGGGTAGTAGGCCTGTATAACCGTATCGAGGGGTTGGTACCTTGGTCGCCTAGTACGGGGGGTAGTAGGCCCGTATAACCGTATCGAGGGGTTGGTACCTTGGTTGCCTAGTACGGGGGGTAGTAGGCCCGTATAACCGTATCGAGGGGTTGGTACCTTGGTTGCCTAGTACGGGGGGTAGTAGGCCCGTATAACCATATCGAGGGGTTTGTACCTTGGTCCCTAGCTCGGGGGGTGGTAGGCCCGTGTAACCATATTGAGGGGTTGTACCTCTTTCGCCTCTCCAAGGGGGTGGTAGGCCTTGGAAATACTATATTGATGGTCACTCGCCACACATGTACTACGTCCCACTAAATATGATTTTTATGTAAGCATCATTATACATATCATTTCATTAATATGCTATCTATTGGGTTTGATTACGCATTTTTCCTATGATGTCCATCTAATGTAGCATTGCATTGCATCCCATATACTTAGTACATTCAAATGTACTAACGCATACTCTATGCCTACATGATGTCACCATGTAGGGACCGGAGCACCGCTTGACCATCCTCCTCCGCGTGGCTCGTACGATTTTCTATAGTGGTTATTGGTGAGTCCTCCATTTCGGGGACGTTGCTCATGATCTTTTGCTATGTATAAAACTTTTCCTTTCTAGTTATGTTTTGACTATGAGGGTGAGCCCGGTAGTTTGTCTTGGCCCCCGCTAAGTACTCATGTTTAGAGGTGGTGTTGGACAAGTTGTGTATTATGCTTGAGCTTGACTCATCTATGGTATTTATGTATCATTTCTTTTTTTTTTTCTCTTGCTCCCTTAGTCCCGATTTCCCCCTTGATTATGCTTATCGCTTATGGTCATTTAATTGCTTCCGCGACCAAGGATGTGTAATGATACGCTATGAGGCTTGTTTGGGGTTCCTTCGGGTTCCCCATTTGCCGGTCACATCTAGGCCCTAGGCTTGGGTCGTGACAAATTTGTTCGAGGATCTAAATGAGATAGGGATAATAAATTCTAACCTATCTGCTTTTCCAACTGCTTATGTTCTCCCCTTAAAGTTGGGTATACTGATTCATCAAAATGACAATCAGCAAATCTTGCCGTAAATAAATCTCCTATTATAGGTTCCAAATATTTGATAATAGAAGGAGATTCATACCCAACATACATCCCCAATCTTCTTTGGGGACCCATCTTTGTGGGTTGCGGTGGAGCAATTGGAACATATACCGCGCACCCAAAAGTTCTAAGATGGGAAATATTTGGTCATGACCAAAAGTCAACTGTAATGGGGAGAGTTCATGATAACTAGTTGGCCTTATGCACACCAATGCTGTTGCATGCAAAATAGCATGCCCCCATATTGAAACAGGCAACTTTGTCCTCATTAGGAAAGGTCTTGCTATCAATTGGAGACGCTTAATTAAAGATTCTGCTAGACCATTTTGAGTGTGAACATGAGCAACTGAATGTTTAATTGTTATCCCAGTGGACAACCAATAATCATTAAAGGCCTGCAATGTAAACTCACCAGCATTATCAAGACGAATTGTTTTTATTGCATAATCTGGAAATTGTGCTCTTAATCTTATTATTTGAGCCAACAACCTCGCAAAAGCCATATTGCGAGTTGATAATAAACACATATGTGACCATCTTGTAGATGCATCTATCAAGACCCTATAATATTTAATTGGTCCATATGGAGGGTGAATTGGCCCACAGATATCACCTTGTATACATTCCAGAAATGCAGGGGATTCAATCCCAACCTTAGCTACTGATGGTTTAATAACCAACTTTCCTTGAGAACAAGCAGCACAAGAGTACTCCTTTGATTGAAGAATTTTCTAATTCTTCAAAGTATGCCCATGTGAATTCTCAATAATTTTACGCATCGTATTATAACTGGATGGCCCAACCGATCATGCCAATTGATAAAATCATTAGGATTAATAAATCCTTTGATTACTATGGCATGCGATTCAACCATACTAATACTTGTATGGTACAACCCATAATAAAATGCAGGTAATTTTTCATGCACATACTTTTGCCCCATTTTTATTGTAGTAATATAAAGGTATTCAACCTTTCCTTCATTGGTAGTCTCAACATGATAGCCATTTTGACGAATGACCTTGAAACTTAATAAGTTTCTTTGAGACTTACTACAGTACAATGCATTGTTAATAGTTAATATCGTTCTCCCAAGTAGTAATAAGGCCATTCTTCCAGCGCCCTCAATTAATTTTGCACTACCAGATATTGTATTAACATAAGCCTTTTTCATAATCAAATTAGAGAAATATTTCTTTTCTCTTAAAATAGTGTGAGTTGTAGCACTATCAAGAAGACATATATCACCATTATTCATCTTGGACCAATTGAAGATTGGGGAATTTTATTTATCTTCATAAAATAAAAGTACATCATAAGAAAAATAAAAAATCAACAACTTTGCAAGAAAATAAAAGTACTTTTTTCTGAATATAAAAACAACATAGTGAAAAACATAACAATTCAAGTGCTCGGCATTCATTCTTCCAATGCCCTTTCATGCCACAACGATGACAATTGCCTCTTGAAGGATTGTTTTGAGGACCCATATTGTTCTCCCTTTTGTGGTGACCACCACCACGACAGTTATTATATCGTCCCCTATCGTTGCCACGTCTACGCACATTATTTTGGCCCCAATTTTTATTTTGTCTTTTTTCAGACTCGCCATGTGCTTCAACCTCATTTGCTTCCGATTATGGAGCAGTTCCCATGGGACGGGCCTCATGATTTTTCAATAAAGGAGTATTATGTTGCTCAGCCACAAGAGGGCATGACATCAACTCATAATACTTTTTAAATCCTCTTTCACAGTATTGCTGCTGTAATACCAAATTTGAGGCATGAAAAGTTGTGAGAGTCTTTTCCAACATGTCCTCATCTTTTATATCTTCCCCACATAATTTCAACTGGGAAGTAATTTTGTATACAATAGAATTATATTCACATAGAGTTTTAAAATCTTGTAACCGTAAGTGAATCCATTCATAACGAGCCATTGGCAATACTGTTTCCTTAAGGTGGTCATACCTTTCCTTCAAACCAGTCCACAATTCAAGTGGATTTTTCACCGTAAGGTATTCAACCTTCAATCCTTCATCCAGATGATGATGAAGGAAAATCATTGCCTTTGCTTTGTCCTAACCCGACGCTGTATTACCATCGGTAATAGTGGCACCAAGACGTTTAGCATCAAGGTGAATTTCAACATTGAGTACCCATGACAGGTAATTCTTTCCAAAAATATCAAGTGCCACGAACTCAAGCTTTGATAAATTCGACATGATAAAACTCACAAGAAATGTTCAACCTTGAGACTTCGTGCTGATAACATGTTGTAAAACTTAAGAACATAAGATCAATATGAAGATGAAAAAAATAAGAATATAAGACAAGAGGAACAATATAAGATAATTTTCTGTCTTTCAAGTGTATTAAACATTATTCTCAACGCCACTATTTATAGGATTACATTGAGGAATATCAAAGGGTGTCATCAACATTACATTAAACCTTGAGAATTACTACCCATAAAGTAGGAAATAAACCTAGGAGTTATGGTCAACCCCTCTCAACAACATTCCTACCAATAAAGGAGGAAATTAACCTAGGAGTTATGGTCATCCATTTGACCACATTATTAACAACATTACTACTCAAAAAGGAGGTAATTAACCTAGGAGTTATGGTCATCCATTTAACCACCAAAATAATTTACAACAATTTTATATTTAAGATTGTAAGATAATTATGTATCTATTTAAAATCTTAATCGTGAAAGAGTGCTAACTAATTGAAATTTGGTTCACGAAACTATCTGATGCACCATATCTCAAACTTCTATGAAAAAGTTATTTTTATTTTAGTAAAAGAAATTAAATATATTCTTAAATTTGAATAATATAGTGTTTATTAACCCTCTTTCCATATTCTGAATTTTAGACTAGATTAGACTCCCGAAACCTTGAAGAATAAGAATGTGCAAATAAACTATATTCATAATTGATTTCAAAACAAAAGCAACTAATAATGATACTAACAAGAACATGAAATTAAGATTGGATTTTGCGAATCATTATATTTTTGCTCAAATCATATATGTAATCATACAACAACAATACTGATGTCTCCACCGCAAAAAACTCAGGATCTAACTATTTATGTGACCAAAACTATGTATGCATATGTAAAAACTTAAAATGTAAAGTAATTTTTAAATGCATTAACTCTAGATCCTGAGCATCTAAGAATTAATTAAAGATTTTGTTGCGTAAACTGATTCATCATGTCTTTTTGGGAAGACAAGTTGTAGACATCTTCATTTAAACTTTTTGCATCTTCAATGATTGCTTGAGGGCCGACTTCACCAAAGTACTTAAATTGATCTTTGATTAAACATGAGGAAGGAGTTTCTTTCACCAAGCGTTGATAATTCTGCCAAAATCCATAATCATCTTCAAAATCCAACAACACTTGTTCAGTAGCAGCCGCCTTTCGAAAATTACTACTTGTCACTAGCACAATCTTTGATGGCAATGTATCAACATAATTATTTTTTGGTGAATTCATTGGAGGAGATAGATCTCCACGAAAGGGGGATGAGGTTTTTGGTAGAACAATACGACACTAGTTTTTCTATACCTACCAATATCTAAGGTTGAATCTAGGCAAACCTCTATGTATTGTACTATATATATATATTGAGTGTGTGAGTATAAATTCTACTAAAGATTATAAAAACCCCATTAAATGAATTTCAGTTTAAGTCAAAGCTCTCAGGATTATTGAGAAATATAAATCCTAGTATTTATTGTACTTGGGGTAAGTGAAAAGCATGTGTTAATGATCATTGATTGTCTATTTTATGTTAATATATATATATATATATATAGATAAGCACTCCTAGAAGGAATTCTTCTCCTTAGCTTATTATTTGGTTCAAAAATTAATTTGTTGATTACCCAAAATTATTGTAATTTCAAACTCAAATTAATATAAAATTTTAATGATAAAAATTGATAAATCATACAAAGTAGGGGTAAGGTTGTGTACACAACATACCTCCTAAATATCACTTGCGATATTACAATTAGGGGTGTCAAATGAGCGGATTTGATTGAAATTGCAGATATTAAAATAAGTTGAAATAAAAACTGGGTTGGGTCCTGACCCGCCTAAGTTTACTTTGGGCTCAAATGAGCTAAAGAACGGGACCCACCCAATTTGACCCGCTTAATCTCAATAATTTTAACATATTGTTATTTAACTTTTATAACCACAATTTAAATTTCAACTCAAGATTTTTAAAAAAAAGTTATAAATAGATAAATAAATCCTAAAAGATATAAAATAAATAGTAATTCATACCTTCAATATAGGAACATACATTACATCAATGCAAATAAAGAGTCTTAAAACGAGTTGAAATTGGAGATTAAATTGGGCTCAATTGAGGATTCTCTTAAAATTCCTATCTTTCTAGGGTTGCGGCTATGAATCATTGTTAAGTATCAAATCTTTAGATGAAGTTTGGTTAGTATTATGATTTATTCTTGTATTCTTAATTTCATTATTTCAATGTTTGATCACCATTAGAATATACATAGTGTCTTTTCATGAACTCAATAGAGGAATTCAGAGATACAATGTGGAACATAAGAAGCAAGATCATTCTTAGTAATAAATACAGGTGATTTGTACTTAGGATAGGAATATACCTATTATACTTTGCTAAATTAAGGAACGAGAAGAAAGCATATTGCTCCATGATTGATAAAATATATCACTGCTCAATGATGTAGTTAGATTATCAACTTTGGTAGATCGTTAAAGGTTTTAAAGACCATAACCATAATATTGAACTCGTGAGTTAATAACTTGATAATCATTCCAAATCTAAATTGAAAAATTCTTTGAATGAATTCATATTAAAGCCGTAACCCTCGAAGTTCCCAAATCATTGATAAAAACCTTAAGTTGAATTCAAATCTTTGCTAGTTAATTTTCTTAGTTGCTTCTTGCAGTTGTTTAGTTTAAAATAATATTCAAACTCTTTTGCACACTTAAATTTAATTATATTGAATGGAAAAGGGTAAAATATAACCTCGGACTATTCAAAAAGGTTCAAATATACCCCTCATTCACCTATTGGGATAAAAATACCCCTCAGTCCACCTTTTGTAGAGGCCTGAGTTTTCAAAGATTATTTCCCCCATTTACGAGACTGGTCTACGACCCATAGAAAGTACTACCAACCGTAGACTGGTCTCATAGATTTGAACCAGTTGACCAAAAATCCATGCACCCTTTTCCTATTTGAAATCTGACGTGTTACATCACCTTAGTTAGAATAAGAATATAATTACAACTTAAACATGCAAACATAAGGGATTTTATTCTGAAACTTAGCTTTAGTATGATTTAATATTATATTAAAGGCATATAAATACGCCCAAGATCACTAAGTAATACTCCAACCTAAATTTATACTGATAATACAGATAATATTGAATACCTCATAAATAATGAAAAATAATAATGAAATAATAGACACTTTATCTGAAAGCATCTTATGCATGTGGAACTGAAAGACTGAATGTAAAACAATTCATGAAAATTCCTGTAATTTGGCTGAAATATGCAATTTAAAAGAAAAAAGTCGAAAGACATGGAATTTACTTGTTTTGAGTTCATGAAAATACTCTTAAGTAAAAATACTAAAATTTGTGGAAAAACATTAGTAAAATCCCACATACCTAGAAACAAAACACCTAATGGAATTCTTGAATCGAAGCCTGAAGATGAAGAACCCTAATTTCCTGCTTAAGAGAACTTAGAGCATAGCTGATCTGATTTTCTGAGAGTTAGGCATAAGTGAGGGGTTTTAAGGGAGGAGTGCCTGAGACTTCTAGAGGTGTTGACAAAACTTTGGTCATATTTGATCGATTGTACAAGTCAGTACACTTCCTTCCCGTAGGCTTCCTTCGGCGATGAGAGGGTGACACATCTTTATATTCGAGAAATGTTCGTCTTCATGGGGTGCCGATATTCATTATTTCAGATAGGGGTTCTCAGTTCACTTCCAGCTTTTGGAGGATATCTTAAGAAGAATTGGATACCCATGTTGATCTTAGCACAACTTTTCATCCTCAGATCGACAGGCAGTCGGAGCATACTATTCTATTTTTGTAGGATATGTTACTGCCTTGTGTATCAGACTTTACAGGATAGTGGGAATAGTTCTTTGCCTTGGCAAAGTTTGCATACAACAACATCTACTACTCGAGTACTCAGATGGCCCCGTTTGAGACCTTATATGGTAGGTGTTATCACTGTCTGGTTGATTGATATTGATTTGCTTCAGGTGGCCTTATACATTGTGCGGTTGATTCAGAATAAGCTTAGGTTAGCTCAGAGTAAGGCTGGCAAGGGGACGGGGACGGGGATGCCGAGACGGGACATAGGGGGACGGGATGGGACGGGTCGAGGTTTGACCGGAATTCAACCGGACCTGGGATGAACCGGGCCGGGATTCGCGGGATAAATATAAGTCCCATCCCGTCCCACTAGATTAACGGGATGGGACAGTGTTTTAGGGGACGGGACGGGACGGGACGGGACACGGGATTTTTATTTTTTTTGTATTTATTTAATTGTTTTGAAGTTATATTTTTTTTGAATGACATTTTTATTTTTTATTGTTTTGAATATTATTTTTTAGCTAAGTTAAAATGCTTAAGTTTTGAAAAATTCAAATTTCATCTTTTAACTTTCAAAATTCAAATTTCAAATTTCAAATTTTGAAGTAAGTTTTGATAAGTAAAGTATTAAATTTAAATGCAACACAATAGTTGTATAAAAAAGACTTGAATAAAGCCTTTAAATTTATTCAAATAAAATTTAATTGCAACTAACAATTTACAAGTTACAATTTACAAATTAAATATCAGAGGAGTAACTAATCTACGCAGCCACCTTCTAGGAAGGGTTCTCTTTCAAAAAGTTCTCGTATGTAAATCTAATATTTGTAACAAATATTACATGAGTAACTAATCTACGCAGCCACCTTCTAGGAAAGGTTCTGTTTCAATTAGTTCTCGTATGTAAATCTAATATCAGTATTATCCAATAAAACTTTTTTCTAACTCTTGTATCAAATCGACGGTAACATCCTCCGGTGTTGGCAATGATGCTTGAAACTCTTGTGCATCTAGTTCATCGTCACTACTACATCCAAATATTGAATTAAAATAAGAGTCTTGTTTGGCGCTTAACTTTGGCAAATTATAATTTCTTCTCTCGGCGTTGATCCAGTCTCTAAATAAAACTGATGACTCCAAGCTTTCTTCAGCCAATGAATGTCTGTGATCTCCAATTTGAAACCTTGCCGCACTAAAAGCAGCCTCTGAAGCAACTGATGAAGCTTGAATAGCTAGAACATCACGAACCATTTTGCTAAGAGTTGGAAATGCACTACCACGTTTCCTCCACCAATCTAATACTTTTACGTTGCCCTGCTCGTCGGTAATTGTTTCCAAACATTGATTAAGATATTCTTCAAAATCATCACGGTTAGTAGAATTAAGACCAAGAAAACCAAGCATATAATTATCAATATAATCATTGTTGATAGCATTAGAAGTTTGAGCAACAACTCCTTCATTAATTTCCATAGTTTTATATTTTTCATATAAAATTTTGGCTTGCACTTTTATGCTAGACTTACAAAATTCACAACTTGGAACTTCTTCCGGTAAAATTTCTAAAGTATCATAAAAAGTTTGAACAAGTCCTTGTACACCTCGTAATTTATATTGAGGGTTAAGTAAAGTCGCAGTTAAAAAAATTTGAGGAATAGGAAAAAAATATTTTTAAAATTTTTCAATCATAGCTTCAATTGACGGTCTAAATTTTTCAATTTTTTTGTATGTTTGAAATTGAATTGAAATAACACAAATATTTACTAAGACTGATGAAATAGTAGGATAATAAACTCCATAAAACATGGTTGTAGCATTATAAAAAAGTTTTAGAAAATCCAATAGTTCTTTGGTTTCTATCCAATCTTCATCACAAATTCTTTCTAGTGGGTCAGAATTATGGGCATTAAAAACCATTTGTATGGGTCGTTGATATTCATAAGCAACTGAAAGCATTTCATAAAAAGAATTCCACCTAGTTTTAACATGTTTTGGAACTTTTCGTGGTGTAAGATTACATAGTACACAACGCTCGTTAAATTCCCTAATTCTAGCAGGTCTATGAGCATAAAAAATCCATAAAACAGCATATTCGATTTTCATACAACCACAATCAAATAATGAAATACCATCTTGTACAATTAAATTTAATATATGTGCAGCACATCTAACATGGAAAGCGTTATTATCAATTGGACATAGTCTAATTTTTAACATAGCAGCAGCGTTGGTGTTATTAGAGGCATTATCTAATGCGACACTCATCACTTTATCACAAAGCATATAAAAATCTAAAATACCTAAAACAGTTGAATCTATATACGCACCAGTTTTTTTCTCTACACATTCTTTATAACTTAAGATTCTTTTTTGCAAATTCCAGTTATGATCAATCCAATGTGCTGTGACAGTTAAATAATCACGTCCATTAACACTACGACCCATATCAGAAGTTATAGACACTCTACAATCTAATATGCTAAATAAACAACGAAGATATTGACAATGTTTACCTTGAAATTCTAAAACATCAGATTTAACTGTATTTCTTGAAACACCTTTAAAAGACGGATTATAAGTTTGTTGAATATATTCAATAAAACCGGGATGTGAAGGAAAACCAAAAGGTAAACCACTAACAGAAACCATCTTAGCTAAATTTTCGCGATCTCTTTCTTTATTATATTTACGTTGTGTAATTGGACCATCGGGGTTAGAAGGATCCAATGTTCCTTGTACCATGTTAGAACACTCTACCGATTGAGGAACACTAGAATTAATATCATCATCATCAATTTGAATTCCTTTTTTTTTATCGGCTAGAGCTTTGGCCGCCTTATATTCAATCGGTCTACAAGATAACAAATGTCTATTTAAACCCCCCGTCCCACCTTGACCTCCACCGACTCTATGTATAAATGTTTGTTTACACTTATTACAAATAGCAAGAGAGTTTACAGTATCTAAAGTCATAAATTGCCACACAACAGAAGTTTTAGAGCGTTGATACTTCACCTTTCCCCTTGTAGGAGGTACAAGGGGGGAGGGGTGGGGGAGTAGACTATCTTCCTCAGTTGGAGGTGTAGTTTGTGTTGGAGCTTCCGTCGCCACACTGGTAGGTGTTTCATCTAATTCATCTTCTTCCAAATCAACTTGTACTTCATCATCTAAATTTTCATCAATATTAGGATTATTAAAACGTCGTTCTAAAAATTCATGAGCAATTTCAACATTTGTATCTATATTATAATGAGGAGTGAAAGAAGTATCATCAACAAAAGTAGAATCATTTGTATTAATTCTAACTCTAGGCATTGATTTAGAAGAAGAACCACCACATTTACTTTTATTTTTTTCCTTACTACTTTTTTTAGGAAAATTAAATAAATTGGAAACAACGGTTGCTATTTTTTCCTTACCGGTATTTTTTTTATTAGAACTCATATTTAATAAAATGTAAAATGTAATATATAAATATTAATAACACAAAAACTAATTGCGAAAAAAATGTATAAATAAAGAAATGGAACGAATGTACCAAACGTCTGCGTTAATAGCAGACGGTTATAACCAATTCTTGAAGCTTGCTCCAACCAAATGTATTATCGTAAGTTGTAAGTTGTAGCTTCAATACTTGATAGCAACAATATAAAATATAAAATAATTGAATTATAAATATTATGATATTAATTGAAATATAAATATTATGATATAAATTTAGAATTGAGAATTGAGAATTAAGTGGAATCAAGAATCAAGATTCAAGATTCAAGAATGAGAGAATATAAAATATAGAATTGAGAGAGTAGATAATTTGTGAGAAATAAAAGAAGGATAAAGGGGTATTTATAATATAAAGAGTGGACTAAAGTGTATTTTATGTAACTTGAGGGTTAAAATAAAATATTAAAGAGTAGGAGTGGTAGGGGGGTGTTTGGGACTCCCAAAATTCAAATATATCCGTTGGGGGGCCCCACTAGCCGTTGCCCCAACGGTCCCCAACGGATAAATTGCAAAGTTTCAAAAAAAACAAACGGGACGAGACGGGACGGAACCGCGACGGGACCGGGACAGACCGGGACGGGTCGATCGGGACAAAATCGTGAACTGTCCCGCTACCCATCCCCCTATCCCCCTATCCCCTATCCCGCTTCGACACGTGGGACCGGGACCGGCGAGACAAGTCTCGAGCCGGTACCGGGACGGGACGGGCTGTCCCGGTCCCCTTGCCAGCCATAGCTCAGAGTAGGCATAAGAGTTATGCCGACCATAGGCGCCGACCTTTGAGATTCAAAGTTGGTGACTAGGTATTCCTTCAAGTGTTGCTCATGAAGGGTGTGATGCGGTTCTGGAGGCGGGGCAAGCTTAGCCCTAGGTATATTGGGCCATTTGAGATAGATTTTGTAGATAGTTGGTGATGTCGCTTAAGATTTAGCCCTACCTCCGGCATTTTCAGCTATCCACCCAGTTTTCCGTGTTTATATGTTCGACGGTATGTTCTTGTTGAGTCTCATGTACTCCGGTATGCTTCAGTTGCTTTGGATCATTGTTTGACCTTCGTGGAGGAGCCATTGACTATTTTAGCTAGAGATGTGCTACAGTTGTGTTCAAGAGTCATTCCTACTGTTAAGGTTTGGTGGAAGCATCGTCCAGTCAAGGAGGCTTCTTGTAGACCGAGCATGAGATGCTAGAGTATTTTTTCCGCTTGTTTGAGCCTTTAGGTACTTCTTGACTAATTACTTTCATGGACGAAAGTCTTACTTAGTAGTGGATGTTATAATGACCCTCAATGTTATTTTCTCCTTATTACATTCTTTTTGGTGTTTAGAGTGTTCCTATAGCAACCCCAAGTCATTTATGACTCGCTCGGACTGATAGTTTTATCACCTAATCACTTGTTTGATTTTTGTGCAAGTTTTCATGTTTTGGAGCTTTTGAAACTTGAACGGTTGACTTGAGTCAAAACTTCAGGTAGACACCCTCAAAAATGCAATTCTGACGGTTATGTTAGCTCCACATCATCGAGTTTGGTCCATAAAAACCTTTAGTATTGATCCCAATGCTTCTGGGCTCATTTCAAGCAACCTTGTGACTTATGGCTTAAAATAGAGTTTGAGTGTGGGACCCACTTTTCATCAAGACGATCACAGTTGGAAGTTTAGATATCTCCGTTGTGTTTAGAATTCCAAATTTGGTGGGGTAGCATACCTTGTTTGCATACACAGGGTTCCAAACTAATCCCGAGCACCCCATTGGGGATTTTGTGAACTTGAAGTTCTAGCTGATGCATCACTATCTGGTGTAGGTGAAATCCTTCATGGTGGTCACGATGAAGCCTCTACTATCACCGAGGGCACTACAACTAGTCATTGCAATCACGTGTCATCCTAGCCGTGATCGCAATGGGCATTTCTTTAGGGTTGACAAGTTTTGGTCAGCGTGATCGTGAGGTTTGACCTCCGTGATCGTGGTGGTCATTTGAGTTGGGGGTCACGATCGCGACCTTGGTCGTTGCGAAGCGATGAGTATTTTGACAAGTCTTTTTAAATAACGACCAGTCGAGATTCATCTCGAGTTTATAAATTCAAACCTCGATATCTTGAATTCTAGACCTCCAAATTGGTTGATTTTCATTGCTAATTTTCCAGAATCAGTGGGGGTTAGTAGAATGAGACATCAGGAGAACGCGGGGAGCATGTTTCGACGTAAGTTTTCTTTCCCAAAGGAATGTTTGAGTTTCTTTTGATGCCTTTTTTATCAAAGTGTTGCTTGACCTGAATTTGTTTGATACGAGCTTGAGTCATTTCCAATTTTTGGACACAATTTTAGTAAGCTAATTAGGACCCATTGATAGACTCAATTTTAGGATTCTCGATGTGAATCCCACAATTCTGATTTGACTCAATTTTGGGCCAATCTCTATACTTGCTATTTTAATGTCTAAACGTTCGTATTGATGTTATGATCTTGTTTTTGATAGTCTGGCAGCAATAGGAGGCTGTTCAGAAGGGCGAAGCTCTAAAATTATGATTTTGGATCACGTGCGATCTGCGTTGAGGTAGGCTACGACTTCCTAGTCTTTAGATTGAGCTTGTGAGTGTAAATTCATGTTTATTAGCTAGAATTAGGATGGGTTTGTAGTTGATTCTTGTTTAGTTATTAGAATTCATGCCTTAGTCTTATTTTCAGGTTTTTCAGGGAATCGAGCATGCCTCTGTTTAATTATGTGATCTTAACATGCCTTGTGGTTTACATAATGTTGTTGATATGATGATAAATATCTTGTTATTGGCCTTAGCCTCAGTGCAGGCTAGTGATTGCCTTAGACTTGTGTTTCGGAACCGATAGGCCTTTGAGATTCTCCATCGTTGCTTCGGATGGCTTAGCTCCATATTGACTAATGTAATAGACTTGGTTCTAATAGTGTGAGCCTTATCTAGGCTAACTCAGCTCTGGTAACCTTTCATACATAATTTCCTTTATGCTACAACTTCAGTGAGTTTTGGTTGTGATTTCGGGCTTCATTTGACTACTCGGGATTGGATTTGGTTCGAGCTAAGAGTGATTCGATGGAAACTTAGGGGTGGAATTTGATCCACGGTGGCCTTATGATGGTGACTCTTGTTATGGGATTTTCCCCTGATTATTCATATGACTGCGGATTCAAGATCCGGGCATATCGTTCTTATAAATGTAGATTCAACGTCCGAGCATATTATTTTCAGCCTCAGTCCGAGTTCTGGTCACATTATTTCCTGTCGAGTGAGACATAGAGACATGGTTCTATTTGGTTTTTCAGGTGTTCTAACCGTGGTTCAAGGTCCGGGTTATGCACTCCCCTGTTCTAGATTCTCTTATTCTCACACTAAATAGTTGTAGCTCTTCTGTGTACTCATTGGGCTTATAGGGATCCATTCAGGTTATTTACTTTAAATTACGCATGAGTGTACCTTTTGGGCTTATAGGGTCTAGTTATGTTATAGCTAGTTGATTACCATTCATTTCCATTCATCCCTAGACTCATGTGCATTTCTATTAGAATATCCTTATTGTTCTGCTCATTTGACCTCTAGTTGGTGTTACTTCTCTCTTTTCATTACTGCCTCTATCTTTCAAGCTCAGTCGGACTATGATACCTACTGGGTGCCTATTTTTTTGGTACTCATACTACACTCTGCATCTATTTTTGTGATGTAGGTCCAAGCACCAGTCACCAGCGTTGATATCGAGCCGGCTGCAGAGATATTCAGAGGCGAAGGTGAGATTATGGCGTGCTAGATCATCCTATCTTCTTCTGTTTTAGCTTTGACTAGTCTTTTGCTTTTGACTAATATGTATATTTTTAGTGTACTTGTGGGATTTGTACATTTTTAGCAGCTCTGTACATATGATTGCTAGAATTTTGGATTGTATATATTGCTTCAGTTCTTACCTTCCATTGTGTTCTTTAAATTGCTTCCATTACCGCTTGTTGCTTGTTGTTTGTTGTTCTACCAAGTTTATCTGTTACTAGTTGTTCTAGGTTACAAATTAGCTTACCCACTAGTGGGTTATGGTAATGTTCCATCATGACTCGAGATTTTGGATCGTGATAACATGTTCATAAAACAACAATACTCACATCTCAGTGCAAACAAGTCCGGATTGATTATATATATGGCAAAATTATGTATGCATATGCAAAAAAATAATATTTAAGTATAAGTTCACTTTGAAATCCATTAACTCTAGATCCTTTTAGAAAAATGTGAATTTTTAATGGATTTCCTATCAAAAATATGAGATTGCGACAACAAAAAAAATCGGTCAGAAATTTGTGTCTTCAAAATAGTGATTGTTGTATTCATAATGGTTGATAGCGAATTAGGAATTAAATTCCTAACCAAAACTTCAAATCAAGACTGTTCCTGATTATCAATAATTAGAATTTAATAAGTTAGTCAATAAACACCTTTTAATGCTTAATGGGGTAAAGAGGGATGTTTTCTTATTTAATATTTTATTTTTAAGATTGAAGACAATTTTGTATCTGTCTAAAATCATAATTGTGAAAGAGTACTGACAAATTGAAATTTGACTCAAGAAAACTATTTGATGCACCATAGCCCAAATTCCCAAACTTCTACGGAAATTTTTTTCTAATAATTTTTTATTATATTCTTAAATTTGAATAATGTACCTTTTATTTACCCTCTTTCCATCTTCTGAATTTTGGACTAGATTGGATTCCCAAAACTTGAGGAATAAGAATGTTCAAATAAAGTACATTCATAAATGAATTCTAAACAAAAGCAACTAACTAATAATACTAACAAGAACATGAAATTAAGATTGGATTTTACAGGTTCAAGTAAAAGTTATTAGTTTTTGCTCAAGTCATATATGTAAGCATACAACAACAATACTCATATCTCAATCCCAAACAAATTGGGATTTGACTATTTATGTGACAAAAATTATGTATGCATATGTAAAAAAACTAAAATGTAAATTAACTTTCAAATGCATTAGCTCTAGATCATGAGCATCTAAGAATTAATTAAAAGATTTTGTTGCGTAAATTGATTGAGCATGTCTTTTTGGGTAGATAAGTTGTACACATCGTTAGTTAAGCTTTGTGCATCTTCAATTGTTGCTTGAGGGCCGACTTCATCAAAGTACTTAAATTGTTCTTTGAATAAACAGGAGGAAGGGATTTCTTTCTCCAAGCGTTGATAATTCAGCCAAAATCCATAATCATCTTCGAAATTCAACAACACTTGCTCGGCAACAGCTGCCTTTCGAAAATTACTACGTATCACTAGCACACTCTTCGATGACAACGAGTCACCATAATTATTTTTTGGTGAATCCATTAGATGGGGTTCAATCTTCATGAAAGGAGAATGATGTTTTTGGTAGAACAATTTCTAAGGGTGACTCTTGGCAAAACTCTTTGTATTGTGTTACATCTATTTAGTGTGTGAGTATAAATACTACAAGAATTATAAGAAGTGCAATAAATGAATTTCAGTTTAAGTCAAAGCTCTTAGGATTATAGAGAAATAAAGATCCTAGTATTTATTATACTTGGGGCAAGTTTTAAACAAGTGTTAATCATTAATTTTCTATTTATGTTATTCCATCTTTTCCATATTAAGTGAATATGTGAGTTAATGTAAATATATTAAGAAAAAAAATTCAGACATAAATTAGACATCACTTTCCATTTTTTTCCCTTTTAGCTATTCTTAAACTATTTTAAAAAATATAAATAACTCAAAGTAAAATCATAAATATGAGAAATTAACTCTCTTGAAATTATCAAATAGCAAATACAAATGAGGGACAAAACTGGAAGAATTTTCTAACAACTCTATTGAATTTTGAACAATTCACTTATTTTGAAATATGAAAAAAAAGCCCAACAATTCATTTAATATGGAATAGAGGGAGTAATATATATATATATATATATATATATATATATATGAATGAATTATGCTAATTCTTTTTTAGATAAGCACTCCTAGCATGAATTCATCTCCTTAGTTTATTATTGGTTCAAAATTAATTTTTTGATTACCCAACATTATTATAATTTCAAAATGAAATTAATACAAATTTTAATAATAAATCAGACACACCATAAAAAGTATGGGTAATGTTGTGTACACCAAGCTACTTAAAACCTCACTTGTGATATTACAATGATAAATTAATTACTTTGAAACAATGACCATTTTATTCTCATTTGAGGGTTTAATTTGAACGACATCAAGTAGCCTATCCCAAAAGCTTCTGGTACAAGAGCATGTAATAAAGAATAAATGAGTGAAGGATTCCACCCCTCCTGCACAGGACACAATCCATAAGCACTTGTAGCCTATATGATTAGGCCTTCAAACAGGATGTTTAGATATATAAAATATACAATTTAGGCAAAAGAGTTTTAACTGCGTATTGATAGCTTATTATACGAATCCTTGATGAATGTTTTTGTTGATATTGACTTACTTGATAAATTACAAGATAAATATGTGAATGTAGATAACATTAAAAGAACAGCATAAACTTGTAGCCTAGGAATTAGGCTTAATTACTCCTTGTAGGGATGAAATTTTTATACGAAGGGCACGAGGGTGCAGTTTTGAGGACTTAGTTTTTTTACAATTTTTTTGATTGTTGTAATGAACGAGAAATTCATAGGTTATGGTAACTTGGAGTTAGATTCATGCATACTCTAGAGTTAAATGTTTGTTGATTAGTCTTCGGACATGTTTGGCTTGATGACGTGAAATTGGATGCTTGAGTGCATGGGTTGATCGGGTACCACATATATACATGTTATTTTATGGAGGATCGAGTACCGTACCAGTACTTATACATATACTATTATTATGAAGGGTTGGGTACCATGCTGGTATGGTATATGGATGAAGTGGGTCCCCAGCAAGTTATGACTATTGGCATAAATAAGCCCCTTAGCATGTGTGTGCACTTTATTTACTATTGTGTGACTTCATGATGCATTGAGTTATGGAGTGATGGTGTGGTCTGACTTGAATGTTACATATCTTGTGGGGATTATACTTGTTGACTGTGAGATGTTTCTATATGCAGCTACTCTGGTATTGTAGTTGATTGGGGCTCACCACTGATTACATTGGTCATAAGGAGTAAAGGTCTAAGGGTTATAATGCTAAGTTTAATGAATGAGGGTAATTAGGATGGTATACGATTTTCCATGTTGATCTTGTGACTTCTATGCTTATGCTGTGTGATTTAGACTTAGTCAACCGATGTTACTTACCAATATATGTGGTGTACTATTGATACTACTCTGTCTACATCATTTTTGGGGTGTAAATGTGTTGCAGGTTAACTGGAATTCTCTTATGTAAAGCAGCGAGCACTTATCCTCAAGTTCTGCATATCTCTTGCCGCTAGAAGTTGTCTTTTCTTGTCCTATTTTGATTAGAGGCTCTTGTACATGCTTAGATTAGGTCGTGGGAGTAGGTTGTTAGTTAAGAGTCATTTATTTAACTAATGATGACTGTGAGCTTTGTAATGTTTGGCCCTAAAAATGTATTTGTTATGTTTTTAAACACTTATAACTGATTTTCCGCATGTTTTTAGTTATGTGATAAGGGTTGGCCTAACTAGTTAGAAAATTGGGTAGGTGCCCGCACAATTCCGTAATTTGAGTCATGACACTTGGGCTATAGGCGTGTCAAAGTTAGATAGCTAGGATTTTTTAAAATTGGGAACGCCCCTATCTCTAAAGGAGAAAGCTTATACTGTAGAGTATCCTGGATAGAGTTTAGCTCCAACAAAGTTTTCCTGCTGTCTATTCGTTTTTACTTTTTAAAAGAAATTATGTAGTATGTACTTAAAATTTGAACATAGATGGAAAGAGTGTTGATTAATTGAAATTTCAATCAAGAAAACTATCTAATACACCATAACCCAAGCTTCTTTGGAAATTTTCTTATTTTGCCAATAAGGAAAACATATTCTTGAATTTTCATAATCTAGTTTAGTTACCCTCTTTTCACCTTCGAAATTTTAGAGAGTCATTCGCACAAATGCTCCTATTTTTAGGGTGGTGTTTTTTTTGCCCCTCAAATTTGCGGTCATTAATTTTTTTCCTTGATATTAGTTTATATTTGCACATCATACTTCAACACAAGTTATGTCGTACAAGAGGCATAACCACTTATTCGTACACCACTTATGTCATTAGAGGCATAAGTTTAGTTTTGATCCCACAAGTCAAAGTTCTCTTAACTTATGTCTTGCGAAATGAGGTCATAGATAAGGGTATGTTGGTCCACAAATTTTCATTAAATGAGCAGTAGGTGTTGCACCCTATTTTGAACGGATCAAAATAGTTCACAACTTAATGATTGTGTTACCTCTGGTTTTTAAAGGGTTCAAAATCGCCACCTAATTAAGAATTTATTAGAAAACCTATATGTCTTGGAAGTACTTATCTCTATTAGTCTACTAAACACATCATATTCTAGGTAAATATTTTTTTTATTACGAAGGGAAGGTGTCATGCATCCCTACAAACCTATGGTATGATAATCCTTAGATTTAGTCTAAGTGCAACAGAGGAGAGTCTCTATTTCAAATTATACTCGTTGTAAAAGAAAAGTGCAGAATAAAAATTAATAAAGTGAAATAAAAATGGTGACAAAATGATTTCTTTAGAATATAAATGTGGTTTATGAAAGATAAAAAAAAGAAGAAGATATAATAAGTAACATATATAAAACAAATGTGTATAGATATAAGAAAGTATAAGTATATCCGTATAAGGTAGAAAATATTATGACAAGTTTAAATTTTCGTAAAATAGAGTAATTGGCAAAAATATAAATTCCTCATTTTGATCTTAGTGTGAAACAAATAATTTAAGTCATCTACATCCATTTTAGAAAAAATCTTTTTATAACACTAGTTTAGCAAAGGTTTCTTAAGGCCAAAGAGGCCAATTTTCCAGCAATATATAATACACGTTTGTGCCTTCAAAAAACCGTAAGTATTTCTTATCATTTGAAAGTTGTGTTTTATCATTAAAAAAATCTGCACGTTTAAGGCTCTCAAAAAGCTGCATTTTTACTTTGAGCAATCTGTGTTTTGTACGAAAAATTCTGCACTTTCAGACTAAAAAAAAAGGCGTGTTCTTACCCTAAAACTTTTACACTAAAAAATTTGCACTTTTAACCTCTTTAAAAGCAACATTTTTACACTGAAAAATTTGCATTTTTGAAGTTGTCATAGCAAAAGAATGACCTGAAAATAGTCATTAAAGCTATCTACTAGTGAAGAAAAAATTTCAGATTTTTTAACTCATATATTGTGAGAACATTTGGTATCCTTTAAAAAATGTAAATAAGAACTGAAAAACCATTGGGCAATTATTAGTCGATAAGTGTATATAAGCCGAAATTAATATCTAAGAGGGAAGGGGGGGGGGGGGGGAACTAAACTCACTAAATTAATATTCTACACAATGGCCTTTCATTACGAGTTCATAAAATGTTAGTCAAAACATATGGAGTCCGGAACCTATTTGAGCTACAAAGAGATAAAAGTGATCAAAATAAGTCATTATTCCAGTAAGTAACTAAAATAAGCTTAGTGTAACTTTTTTTTCCATTTTATCCAATATTCCAAACGGCTTCCGTTAGTCTCTTAACATCTGTATTTTAACATAAAACGAAACTTTTTTTTCCATTTTATAAAGGGTAAGTTTTTCTTACACTTTGTAAAGTGTAAGTTTTTCTTACACTTTGTAAATTGTAACTTTTTCTTACACTTTATAAAGTGTAACTTTTTCTGACACTTTATAAAATGGAAGAAAAAAATTATGTTTTACAAAAAGGAGTATTTTTTTCCGTTTTACATTAAATTGTGTCTCTTTATACAACATTTGCAGTGTTTTGTTATACAATTAATTTAATTTGACATATCATAAAAACGAAAAAAATTATTACATTATGTGTTTTTATTTTTTTTAATCTATAAACTCCTCCAAGCTCTATTTAAGGACGTTCAAACATAGCACCTTCAACATCTTTAATCTTCTATTTTTCTTCATTTCAATCACAAAAAAATGTCTTCCGAACCAAAAGTTAGAATTTCGATTTATTGGGATGACGAAATTCTGTTTTACAAAAGAATTCCAAACAAAACATGAATATACCAATTCACGATTAAAAAAATTAAATAGTCATTCCATAAACTTAACCATAGCAGGACCAAATCATACCAGCGAACACCTAACAAACTCCATATACCTCTTATTCATCAAATGTACTAGAAACAAATTATTAGCAGATTATAAGAATGTACAAATGTATGGCCAACACCCATGTCGGATCCTTCAAAACTTACAATATTTTTGAAAAGTTCGAGCAACATAGTTTCTATTTAACTCTTTCCACCTTAAACATAATGAAGGTATAGCTATTTAATTTCTCCTCTTTGAATAGAGATTAACGATGAATTAAATAAGCACAACATGACATGTAGTGTCCCCTGTATCTGCCTCGGGCCTTAAGGTAGTAATAATTTTCTTTTAAGTTCTAAACTTTTAACCATGCAGTGAATAAATAAATTATTGCAGCAGCAGCCAATCAACATTAATAAATAAATTACAAGAGTTTCAACAGAACCAAGGAGAAACATACAAAGTCAAAGAAAAAGTTACACTTTACAAAGTGTAAGAAAAAGTTACACTTTACAAAGTGTAAGAAAAACTTACACTTTATAAAGTGGAAAAAAAAGTTCCGTTTTATATTAAAATACAGGCGTTAAGTGACTAACGGAAGTCGTTTGGAATATTGGATAAAATAGAAAAAAAACTACACTAAGCCTATTTTAGTTACTTACTAGAATAGTGGCTTATTTTGGTCACTTTTATCTCTTCGTGGCTCAAATAAGTTCCGGACTCAAACATATATGTATGCAACATCAAGTAAGGTTATAAAGAGAGAAAGAGAAGGACACTTTCGACGCAAATGGGGCTGCTAGACACGAGCATCAAACTAAAAGTCCGTACATCTACTAATCATAAGTCACGAATCCATAATCATAACTCCAAATGCTCTCCCAGGTATGACAAAGGAAACTAATTTTTTCAATCTATACAGAGTCAATTTCTGTTTTAATGATTTATGCTGCATTTTCAGAAAAGAAATGACTTTTAGACATCAGACTGTACTATGGCTGGCAAGGGGACCGGGACAGCCCGTCCCGTCCCGGTACCGGCTCGAGACCCGTCTCGCCGGTCCCGGTCCCATCGCGGTTCCGTCCCGTCCCGTCCAGTCCCATCCCCTCCCGTTTTTTTTTTTTGAAACTTTGCAATTTATCCGTTGGGGACCGTTGGGGCAACGGCTAGTGGGCCCCCCCAACGGATATATTTGAATTTTGGGAGTCCCAAACACCCCCCTACCACTCCTACTCTTTAATATTTTATTTTAACCCTCAAGTTACATAAAATACACTTTAGTCCACTCTTTATATTATAAATACCCCTTTATGCTTCTTTTATTTCTCACAAATTATCTACTCTCTCAATTCTATATTTTATATTCTCTCATTCTTGAATCTTGATTCTTGATTCCACTTAATTCACAATTCTCAATTCTCAATTTATATCATAATATTTATATTTCAATTAATATCATAATATTTATAATTCAATTATTTTATATTTTATATTGTTGCTATCAAGTATTGAAGCTACAACTTACAACTTACGATAATACATTTGGTTGGAACAAGCTTCAAGAATTGGTTATAACCGTCTGCTATTAACGCAGACGTTTGGTACATTCGTTCCATTTCTTTATTTATACATTTTTTTCGCAATTAGTTTTTGTGTTATTAATATTTATATATTACATTTTACATTTTATTAAATATGAGTTCTAATAAAAAAAATACCGGTAAGGAAAAAATAGCAACCGTTGTTTCCAATTTATTTAATTTTCCTAAAAAAAGTAGTAAGGAAAAAAATAAAAGTAAATGTGGTGGTTCTTCTTCTAAATCAATGCCTAGAGTTAGAATTAATACAAATGATTCTACTTTTGTTGATGATACTTCTTTCACTCCTCATTATAATATAGATACAAATGTTGAAATTGATCATGAATTTTTAGAACGACGTTTTAATAATCCTAATGTTGATGAAAATTTAGATGATGAAGTACAAGTTGATTTGGAAGAAGATGAATTAGATGAAACACCTACCAGTCCGGCGACGGAAGCTCCAACACAAACTACACCTCCAACTGAGGAAGATAGTCAACTCCCCCACCCCTCTCCCCTTGTACCTCCTACAAGGGGAAAGGTGAAGTATCAATGCCCTAAAACTTCTGTTGCGTGGCAATTTATGACTTTAGATACTGTAAACTCTCTTGCTATTTGTAATAAGTGTAAACAAACATTTATACATAGAGTCGGTGGAGGTCAAGGTGGGATGGGGGGTTTAAATAGACATTTGCTATCTTGTAGACCGATTGAATATAAGGCAGCCAAAGCTCTAGCCGATAAAAAAAAAGGAATTCAAATTGATGATGATGATATTAATTCTAGTGTTCCTCAATCGGTAGAGTGTTCTAACATGGTACAAGGAACATTGGATCCTTCTAACCCCGGTGGTCCAATTACACAACGTAAATATAATAAAGAAAGAGATCGCGAAAATTTAGCTAAGATGGTTTTTGTTTGTGGTTTACCTTTTGGTTTTCCTTCACATCCCGATTTTATTGAATATATTCAACAAACTTATAATCCGTCTTTTAAAGGTATTTCAAGAAATACAGTTAAATCTGATGTTTTAGAATTTCAAGGTAAACATTGTCAATATCTTCGTTGTTTATTTAGCATATTAGATTGTAAAGTGTCTATAACTTCTGATATGGGTCGTAGTGTTAATGGACGTGATTATTTAACTGTCACAGCACATTGGATTGATCATAAATGGAATTTGCAAAAAAGAATCTTAAGTTATAAAGAATGTGTAGAGAAAAAAACTGGTGCTTATATAAATTCAACTGTTTTAGGTATTTTAGATTTTTATATGCTTTGTGATAAAGTGATGAGTGTCGCATTAGATAATGCCTCTAATAACACCAACGCTGCTGCTATGTTAAAAACTAGACTATGTCCAATTGATAATAACGCTTTCCATGTTAGATGTGCTGCACATATATTAAATTTAATTGTACAAGATGGTATTTCATTATTTGATTGTGGTTGTATGAAAATAGAATATGCTGTTTTATGGATTTTTTATGCTCATAGACCTGGTAGAATTAGGGAATTTAACGAGCGTTGTGTACTATGTAATCTTACACCACGAAAAGTTCCAAAACATGTTAAAACTAGGTGGAATTCTTTTTATGAAATGCTTTCAGTTGTTTATGAATATCAACGACCCATACAAATGGTTTTTAATGCCCATAATTCTGACCCACTAGAAAGAATTTGTGATGAAGATTGGATAGAAACCAAAGAACTATTGGATTTTCTAAAACTTTTTTATAATGCTACAACCATGTTTTATGGAGTTTATTATCCTACTATTTCATCAGTCTTAGTAAATATTTGTGCTATTTCGATTCAATTTCAAACATACAAAAAAATTGAAAAATTTAGACCTTCAATTGAAGCTATGATTGAAAAATTTTAAAAATATTTTTTTCCTATTCCTCAAATTTTTTTAACTGCGACTTTACTTAACCCTCAATATAAATTACGAGGTGTACAAGGACTTGTTCAAACTTTTTATGATACTTTAGAAATTTTACCGGAAGAAGTTCCAAGTTGTGAATTTTGTAAGTCTAGCATAAAAGTGCAAGCCAAAATTTTATATGAAAAATATAAAACTATGGAAATTAATGAAGGAGTTGTTGCTCAAACTTCTAATGCTATCAACAATGATTATATTGATAATTATATGCTTGGTTTTCTTGGTCTTAATTCTACTAACTGTGATGATTTTGAAGAATATCTTAATCAGTGTTTGGAAATAGTTACCGACGAGCAGGGCAACGTAAAAGTATTAGATTGGTGGAGGAAACGTGGTAGTGCATTTCCAACTTTTAGAAAAATGGTTCGTGATGTTCTAGCTATTCAAGCTTCATCAGTTGCTTCAGAGGCTGCTTTTAGTGCGGCAAGGTTTCAAATTAGAGATCACAGACATTCATTGGCTGAAGAAAGCTTGGAGTCATCAGTTTTATTTAGAGACTAGATCAACGCCGAGAGAAGAAATTATAATTTGCCAAAGTTAAGCGCCAAACAAGACTCTTATTTTAATTCAATATTTGGATGTAGTAGTGACGATGAACTAGATGCACAAGAGTTTCAAGCATCATTGCCAACACCGGAGGATGTTACCGTCGATTTGATACAAGAGTTAGAAAAAAGTTTTATTGGACAATACATATATTAGATTTACATACGAGAACTAATTGAAACATAACCCTTCCTAGAAGGTGGCTGCGTAGATTAGTTACTCATGTAATATTTGTTACAAAAATTAGATTTACGTACGAGAACTTTTTGAAACAGAACCCTTCCTAGAAGGTGGCTGCGTAGATTAGTTACTCCTCTAATATTTAATTTGTAAATTGTAACTTGTAAGTTGTAGTTGCAATTAAATTTTATTTGAATAAATTTAAAGGCTTTATTCAAGTCTTTTTTATACAACTATTGTGTTGCATTTAAATTTAATACTTTACTTATCAAAACTTACTTCAAAATTTGAAATTTGAAATTTGAAATTTGAATTTTGAAAGTTAAAAGATGAAATTTGAATTTTTCAAAACTTAAACATTTTAACTTAGCTAAAAAATAATATTCAAAACAATAAAAATTAAAAATGTCATTCAAAAAAAATATAACTTCAAAACAATTAAATAAATAATAATAATAAAAAATCCCGTGTCCCGTCCCGTCCCGTCCCCTAAAACACTGTCCCATCTCGTTAATCTAGTGGGACGGGATGGGACTTATATTTATCCCGCGAATCCCGGCCCGGTTCATCCCGGGTCCGGTTGAATTCCGGTCAAACCTCGACCCGTCCCATCCCTTCCCCCTATGTCCCGTCCCCGTCCCCTTGCCAGCCTTAGACTGTACATACGAAAGCAAAGACAAGCAATCCCTGAATCTAAACACGAGTCCATACCATATATTCATGTAGACATGCGATTTATAAATCACATTTCACATTAGGATTACTATATATTGACTTATGGCAGAAAAAACAGGTGTAAAACAGTTCCTTGAAGGTATTAGAAACAAGATTTAGTGAAGCAACAAAGTTAACGGCATATTCGATAAACTAACGTATCAGTAGTTCCTCAATGATTTCTTTAGTTTAAATTATACATACTGATTTTAAAGCATATAAAAAGGAAAGCACAGATTTGAATAAGCCATAAAAACATTCAAAGTACTAAGCATTAGTGTTACCAAAAGGCATCACCAACATTCATATAGACCTAATATGGTCTTTGATGTCATTTTGCACTCATCTCTGAGTTTTATCTGGGTTTGATGATGACCACTCCTAAGATCTATATTAGAAAAGATGCATGAATCATTCAACTCATAAAGAATGTAATCTAAATGAGGTATGGGATGACGATAATTTATCGTGATCTTGTTGAAGGCATGACAATAAACACACATATGCCACTTACGTCCCATCCTAACTTGGAACTGCACATAGGCTCATGTCTTCCCCCACAATTTGCTTGTTAAGGAGTTTTTTTTATGTCGCTCAAACTGCACCCTTTTTATGGGAATAAAATGGTCGATTACAAAATACAGTAACCCAACTAGGTTGAGGTCGAATTCCACAGAGAGTGTACTAGAGTTCTTTTATAATTTGATGTTGAGATTCAAATTAATTAGTAACTATTATTGGAAAATTGAGTTTTTTTATGAGAATCTATTAACTACTTTGACTACTTGTATTTTTATCAATAATAAATGTAACCTAGGGTTACAATTATTAGATAACGGAACTCAAACAAGTACGTTACTATCAATTTATTTAGGTGTGTTCATTATGCAAAACTGACGAATGTATAAGTCTCCTAAAACCTCTCGGACCAATTAAGAGAATATCACCTGAAGTCTTTTGTTGGCACTTGAGGGTCAAATTAATTTATTCATTCATCAAAAGTCTCACGTAATCTATCCTCTCTCCAACTCTAGTTAATAGATGGTGGTTGGTAGCATCAAATCGTAGTTAATGATTATTTTTCCTAATTTTAACTTCTTTTGTCAAGCAAGTCAGAATACATGCAAGTTCTTTTCAATGTTGTAAACCATTTAATGAAAGCGTTCATTGCGAAACGAACTTAATACAAAAGGATTACCCCTTCGTGAAAAAACATTTCTTGTAAATAATTTGGTATCATCATCCCTACTCATCCCTACTCATCCCTACTCTAAGTTTCATAACCCTAGTTATGAGTTTATATACTCATAAATAACAGTAAACAATAACTATAGTAATTTAAACTACTAAAAAATATGAAATTAAAAAAAGTAATAAGAACCTTTGATTAATGCAGGTTTTGCAAGAGAATCTTGTACTTCCACAATAATCTACTAAAATTAAAAAGTAAACCCTAAAAACTAACAACAGTGAATTCTAATCTCTATTAGTAATTTGTAATCCTTACCAATAATTTGTAACCCTAAAAACATCATCAAAAGACATACATATTATAACAGGGTCAAAATCCTAATCTTAGTTGGACTCTACTTTGACTAGGTAAAACCCATTCCAATAAATAGGGGGTCACAAGGTGAGGCCCATCATGAGGGGCACTACTTTTAGTTGGACTCTACTTTGACTAGGTAAACCCATTCCAATAAATAGGGTGTCACAAGGTGGGGCCCATCATAAAGGGCACTACCTCACAGCGCGGGGTCCATCACGGACCCTGCCTCATTTTGTTGAGTCTTTCAAGTTCAATTCTTGTAAAGGTATGGTGTGAGGTCCATCACAGGGTCATTCTTCATCTATTCTTTCTTTGTCTTAGTCTAGATTATTTCGCTTCGCGTTCCTGTCCATCATATGGGTATTTGTTATGACATGATCTCTCGAGTGATGATGGAACCTACTATAACCTACTAGTAGGTAAGACAATTCGTAGCCCAGAACAACAAGTAATGGATATAAGGGTAGAAACAAAGCGGAAGTATAAGTTAACAACAACAAAAATAGGATAACAGAAGGAAGCAAACCAAAATGATATATATACAATAGATTCCTCCAAGAACCTGAAAGTCACAAGTACAGAGTTGTCTAAAGAAATGAGTACAAGTCCCAAAAGTGGACCCAGAATATAAATCTTGTCTCAAAAAGTAAAACACTAGCTATCAAAATACACATAGAGACAAACAAGTCCAGGAAGCCAAGTGCTCACCCTCACCTCTGATCTAAAGCTACAACCGGCTCTAGTAATCAACAATGGTAGCTGGTGCTTGAACCTGCATCACGAAACAGATGCAGAGTGTAGCATGAGTACTAAAATAATAGGTACTCAGTAGGCATCATACGCCAACTGAGTAGAAAAAGTAAAAGCAATATGAAATGATAGAATCTAGACACAACAGAAGTCAACGCAGAATTTAAAGAAGCGCACATGAGTGTATTAAGATAAAATAGAACTAAGTACAACTAACTAAACCTAACTGGACCCCGATAAGCTTAGAAGGTACTCTTGTGCACAAGTTTAAGTAAAAACCTGAATGGACCCCCATAAGCCCTAGAGGTACATAGAATAGCTAAATCTACTAAGAATAAGTCATAGTGAGTCCAGAGCCGGAGAAGGAAAGTAACACTTAAGAGTCGCCAAAGCTAAAAGGTGCAGAGCCCGAACCTCGAATCGTGAATGGTCCCTAAAGGGGAAATAGGTTGTAGCTAAAGTATATCGACTCCATAGAGGATATACAACATCATGACCGGACCTTAAATCTATGACTAGAAGAAATCAACTCCATAGAGGATAATGAGCAGTGTGACCATACCTTGAATCTGCAACTATAAGGGTTAATGAAGGATCTCATTTCAAATCATCATGATAGAACCACCATGGAACAATGTACACTCCCAAGTAATCAAAACAATACTCTATGTTCAAACCAACTCTAATCCCAAGTCGCCAAGAGAAGCTCGAAATCACAAATGTAGCACATGGGGCCGTAGAAAAAGGGAGAATAGATACAAGGTCGCTCAAGCTGAGTAAACGCCTAATCTACGGCTAATTCTATCTAGCTCAAGTCTACTACGCAGTCTACCCATCCAAAATGATGTCGTACTAGATATAAGGCCTAATGGATATTCAACCATGTGAACCCTAAATTATGTGAGAAAACCTTTCACATTCATATTCTTAGCTTATTGTGAAGAAAACCTTTTCACAACTCATGGATGCCATCATCTATATGCACCCTAGCAATTATAAGCTTAATTCTCATGAAACATGCATATCTTATGCAAGCTATTCATATGTTCATAAATCATGAACTAGTATAGGTACATGTCAATTCATCTTAGAATCATGCAATAAACTAGATTCATGCATATTTTCATCAATTTCATAAGTTCATAAATGCATGGATCATACTTCATCATGAATTCATAACTAGGAATCATGGCTCAAGCATGGGTTCATACAATTTCTACTCAAATCATATAAATCACCCTAGATCGTGCACTAAATTACTTTATCACGCTAGATCATGCACTAAGAATCATAAAATCAACAATTGGAATCATAATTGAAGAACCCATAAGAATTTATCAAAACCCTAACTCAATTTGGGGAATAAAACCTTGAAAATTGAAGAAAACTAGGGATCCAATGGAGGAAAGGACTCCAATGGTGAATGCTAACATATCTCAACAAAGTCCACAAGAAATTGTTAAAAATCGATGACCTTCAATGGAGGATCCTAGCCCTTCTTCTTCCTGGAGAATTGAGAGAACTTTCTAGAGATAGAATTATTTTGGGGAAGTTGGGAATTTGAGAATGTAATTAATGAAGGAAAATTTGGGAAGAAAGACTTATATCGTGGGTCAATTTAGGGGCAAAGTCGTAATTAAAAGAATTGGGAAAAGACATAAAAACCCCTAGAAAAGTAACTGCCGAATGAAGTCTACGGTTCTAACCTATAGTTCGTAAGAATTCCTAGGGATCGTCCTGTTGAACCGTAGTAAACTTTAGAAACCCAAAAATCCAGGACACTTTTGACGACTTCGATCTACGACCCCTAAGCCATTCTACAGTCCATAGGTCCAACCCGTAGAACCCAACTTGACCCTAAAAAATTTGACCAAGTCTGGAACACTTTGATAGGACCTTTCTACGGTCCGTGGAAAGACCTACGGCCCATCTTGTTAGCCTGTAGACTTTACTTCAGAGACTTTATTTTCAAAACATTTTATCCTCTTTCTACTGATGCATTCTACGGTCCGTCAACTGGTCTACGACCCGTAGATTGTGTCCGTAGGAAGTGACTCTGAGCCAAAAACCGAAAAAATTTCTCCTTCGAAAACTGAGGTGTTACAATATCTCCCCCTTGGGAACATTCGTCCCCGAATGGAATTCAGCTAGCAACAACAGGAGTAGGGGAAACAACAAATTCTATGATTCCAATCATGAATGCAACTACATAATGCACATATCCGAGGAGGAAGATAAACTTCAAGCTAAAGCATGCTTCATTACAAAATAGCAAGCCACAAAACTTAATGAATGCATGCATAAAGAAACATGAGAATGACTAAGATGCATGAATCCTAGAAATAAACCATGAGGAGCTAAATGCCTCAAGCTAGGGAGGACTCGGAAGGAAAGAGATGAGGATAACGGGACATCATATCGGCCTCGGCCTCCCACGTAGCACCCTCAACTAATTGATTCCTCTACAGTACCTTAACGGAAGCAACTTCTTTGTTTCTTAACTTCCGGACTTGTCGGTCTAGAATCTCAACCGGAACCTCTTCGTAAGATAAACTCTCTTTAATGAAAAGACTTTCTAAGGGCACTATGGATGTCAGATCTCCAACACTTTTCTTCAAAAGAGACACATGGAAAATTGGATGAACCGATGCTAACTCATTAGGCAATTCAAGCTCATAAGCAACCTTGCCAATGCGTCTCAAAATCTTATATGGGCCTACATACCGGGGACTAAGCTTCCCTTTCTTAACAAATCACATGACACCTTTCACGGGTGAAATTTTCAAGTAGACCCAATCATAAACCTCAAACTCAAGATCCCTTCTTCTAACATCGGCATAAGACTTTTGTCGACTTTGAGCCGTTTTCAACCTTTCTCTAATAAGCCGAACTTTCTCCATAGCCTCATGCACTAATTCGGGACCCATAAAAGCAACTTCACCCACCTCAAACCATCCTATAGGAGACCTACATCTCCTCCCGTAAAGAGGCTCAAATGGAGCCATACCAATACTTGCATGGTAACTATTATTTTAGGCAAACTCAATCAAAGGCAAATGATCATCCCAATTACCCTTGAAATCAATCACACAAGCTCTTAGCATATCCTCTATGGTTTGGATAGTATGCTCCGCTTGACCATCGGTTTGGGGATGAAAAGTCGTGCTAAGCTTAACCTTGGTACCAAGACCCTTTTGGAAAAACTTCCAAAATTGAGAAGTGAATTGGGTACCTCTATCAAAGATAATGGATAGGGGCACTCCATGCAACCTAACCATCTCCCTAATGTACAACTTAGCATAATATTCTACCGAAAAGGACACCTTGACGGGAATGAAGTGAGCCAACTTCGTCATACGGTCTACTATAACCCATATAGAATTATGTTGTCGGCGAGTACGGGATAAACCCACTATGAAGTCCATATTAACATCTTCCCACTTCCAAGTAGGAATAATTATATCTTGGGATAAACCTCGCGGCCTTTGATGTTCAACCTTAACTTGTTGAGAATTTGGGCACTTTGCCACAAATTCCGCAATATCTTTCTTTATTCCATTCCACCAATAGACTTCCCGCAAATCACGGTACATCTTGGTGGCTCCAGGATGAATAGAGAATCGGGAACTATAAGCTTCTCCTAGAATTTTCTCCCTTAGGCCATCAACATTAGGCACACACAAACGGCCTTGATATCTAAGGACACCATCTCCTTCTTGGGAGAAAGCCTCATTGCCCTTCTTTAGAACCGCTTCTTTCAAATAAACTAGTATCAGATCAAGTGTTTTTTTAGCCTTAACATCCACCACAAGGGATGATTCCGACCCATTTTGGACAATCACACCTCCCTCATCGGAGTCAACCAACCAAACACCTAGCCGAGCTAGTCTATGAACATCCCAAACCAATTCCTTCTTATCATCTTCTATATGTGCAACACTATTCATCAACAACCGACTCAAGGCATCGGCCACTACATTGGCTTTGCTTGGGTGATAGAGGACACTCATGTCATAGTCCTTTAAGAGCTCTAGCCATCTGTGTTGTCGAAGATTTAGATCCTTTTGCTTGAACACGTATTGCAAACTTTTGTAGTCGGTAAATACACCAACATGGACACCATAAAAATAGTGCCTCCAAGTCTTTAGGGCAAAAATAACCGCCATAAGTTCTAAATCATGGGTAGGGTAATTATTTTCATGAACCTTAAGTTTCCTTGAAGCATAATCAATCACCTTCCCATTTTGCATAAGAACACACCCTAAGCCAACCCTTGAAGCATCACAATAAACCACAAAGCCATCGAAACCTTCCGGCAATGTCAATATTGGAGCGGAAGTAAGCCTATCTTTCAATTCTTGGAAGCGCTCTTCACAAGCCTCCGACCATACAAACTTAGTATTCTTTTGAGTCAACGAGGTCAATGGAGAGGCAATAGAAGAAAACCCTTCCAATAACCTCCTATAGTATCTGGCCAAGCCCAAGAAACTACGAATATCCGAAGGAGATAGAGGTCTAGGCCAATTTCTAACCACATCCGTCTTCTTAGGATCTACCTCAATACCCTTACTGGACACAATGTGACCAACAAAAGCCACAGATCTCAACCAAAACTCACATTTATTGAACTTAGCATATAACTCATGATCCCTAAGAATTTTCAATACAATCCTCAAATGATCAGCATGCTCTTCCTCACTTCGGGTGTAAATCAAAATATCATCAATGAATATAATCACGAACATAACAAGGTATTGTCTAAACACCCTGTTCATCAAATCCATAAAAGCCGTCGGAGCATTAGTCAATCCAAATGACATAACCACAAACTAATAATGGCCATATCTAGTTTAAAAAGCCGTCTTTGGAATATCACAATCTCTCACCCTTAATTGGTGATAACCCGACTGGAGATCAATCTTAGAGAAGAAACTAGCACCTTGAAGTTGGTCAAACAAATCATCTATCCTTAGAATCGGATACTTATTCTTAATGGTAAACTTATTCAATTGCCGGTAATCAATACAGATACGGAGAGAGCCAACTTTCTTACGAACAAACAACATCGGAGCACCCATTGGAGAAATACTTGGTCGAATGAAACCTTTATCCAACAAATCCTTCAATTGCTCTTTCAATTCCTTAAGCTCCACCGGAGCCATACGGTTAGGAGGAATAGAGATAGGTTGCGTATCGGGAAGAAGGTCAATACCAAAGTCTATTTCCCTTTCGGGAGGAGCACCGGGTAGATCATCGGGAAATACATCTGGAAACTCGTTTACCATGGGAATCGATTCAAGACTAGTTCGAAATATATATCCCTAACCCGAATAAGATGAGAAATGCAACCCTTGAAGATCATCTTTCTAGCTTTAAGACAAGAAACAAACCGACCTTTAGATATAGAATTTCCCCCTTTCCACTCTAGGACGGGCTCATTAGGAAATTGAAACTTAACCATTCATGTTCTACAATAAACCGAGGCATAACAAGAATGAAGCCAATCCATCCCGAGAATGACATTAAAGTCTATCATATCTAGCTCTACAAGATCAACATAGGTGAGTCTATGGAACAAGGAAACGAGACATTTCCTATAAACTCTTTTAGCCAGAATAGAATCACCAAAAGGAGTAGAGACACAAAAGGGGTCTAACAACACATCCGGGGTAACAACAAATCTCGTAGCCACATATGGCGTCACAAAAGATAAAGTAGCACCGGGATCAAGAAAAGCATATACATAAAGATGGAAAACTTTCAACATACTGGTAACCACATCGGGAGAGCCTTCTTGCCCTTGGCGAGTTAGGAGTGCATAAAATCGGTTTTGCTTGGAAGCACTAGAACCCGAACCACTAGGAGCACCTTGTTTACCATCTTTCCCCTTTTTAACATTAATTGGACAATCCCTCATTTTGTGACCACTTTTACTACAAGTGAAGCATCCATCCGATCTCCCCTCATGCTTCTTCCCACACTTTTGACATGGGGAGATTGGAGTTCTATCACCACCACCTTGGCCTCCTTGAGGCTTAGGGTTAGAAACCCTATTCTTGTCAAACTTAGGCATAGGAGCATTAGAAGACCCTTGGTTCGAAAACCTTTGCCGAAACTTAGAACGGCCATGTCCTCCAGTCCTTTGGTTTGAGAAGTCACCATCACCGGTCCTAGCCCTCTTTGCCTCTTTTGACCTCTCCTTTAGCTTCTCTTCTTCAATTTGTTGTGCGTGTACCATCAACCATGAAATATTCATTTCTTTAATAAGCATGGTAGTCCTACGCTCCTAGACCACCAATTCGGACACCCCCGACACAAACTTACTCATTTTGGCCCTTGAATCGTCCACCAAGGAAGGCGCATAATTTGACAATTGAGTGAACTTCAATGCATATTCTTTGACACTCATACCACCTTGCTTCAAGTTAATGAATTTGAGGACCTTAGCCTCTCTCATCTCAAGAGGAAAGAATCGATCAAGAAAAGCTTCCTTAAATTTCTTCCATTCAAGAGGACCTGCATCTCTAGCCCTCTCACTTTTCCATTGGTTAAACCACACTTGGGCCACACCCTTCAATTGGTAAGCACCCAACTCCGCTTTCTCTTTCGGCGTCACTCTCATGATCATCAGAATCTTGTAAACCTCTTCAATGAACTCTTGTGGATCCTCCTCCACCTTGGAGTCATGGAATTTAGGAGGTTTCATCCTTGTAAAATCTCTCACCCTTGCTGCCGCCGTACCCACATGTGGGTTCACGGGGACCACAATTTCTCTATTGGCTTGGGCCGTCATGGCTTGGGCCAATGCATGGAAAGTGGCTTAGAACTCCGCATTAGTAATCTCGTCGGCCAAAGGAGCGGTCGAAACTTGGTTAGCCTCTTGCTCCACGTTCTCATTTGCGTTCCTCCTTACTGAAGCTCTTCTAGGCGCCATATTCTAAAAAGCATAGGACATGGATTAGGAGAGGAACGTATAGAGTTAAACTCTAAAGCACGATTCTAGAATATGAAAGAAGTAAAATTTCCTAACATCTTGTAGCCTCTTATTCATAAATGTGGCGCGCTTCACACTTGTGAACAAGACTCTACTAGACGTGGCTTTGAGACATCCTAGGACCTTTCTAAACCTTGTGCTCTGAATACTAAGTTTGTCATGACCCAAAGTACCCCCGAGGTGTGACATGGCGTAGAGGACCCCGAGAGGCCCCACACAAGCCACTTAGCATACATATTCATAAGGTATACTCAAACATGAGAAAAGAGATAGACAATCTCATAAAAGTAAAATGCTTACAAGCGGAAGTCTTGACTATGTCTCAAAATCCATCTAATACAATAGAATGATCAGGACGTAACCCGTACATCATATACAAGTCTGAAACTGAAAAGTAGAGAAAAGCAATAAAGTTTCTTAGTCCCCGAAGCATGAGGACTCACCAATGTTCTAGCTCGAACTCTGAAAGCAACTAACCACGAGAGTGTGAAGGATGACTGTCTGACCCTACATTATAAGAGAATGTAGGCACAAGTATGCATTAGTACATGGAATATACTAAGTATGAAGCAAATGCATATAATCACATAAATCATGCCAATGAGATGCTTTCATAAGAAAATCATGCTAATGAGATATCATCATGAACATGGAATGACCAAACTAAATCATGTGACAATAGGGTTAGAAACTCAATGCATAAACATGGTCAATGCAAGCTAGTCATATCAGAAGTCTTGTCTAGTGAAATACTTTTAGTACCATAGTTCATTATTATGGGATTTTTACGTTTAATCGACATAGACCATGTGAGCTATAACATGGAATCCAATGTCTACCTCACACCGAAAAGGGGAGTGATGTCTACCCCATACCACGAGAAGGGGGTGTCCTACTTGCATAGGTAAGGCCCATATATATGTAGCTTATGTGGATCCACTAACTATGTGTCTATGTGAGACAAAACCTACGAGGCACGTAGTTATGGGACTTAGGGATTGCTACTAAAGGTCCACAAACGCTAAACGCAAACCTTCATCCCAAAATCCCACTCGGTGCTATGTAAAATCCCAAGGAATGGTCAATTAAGCTTATTCATATTTTAACCAAGGAAGAGGTAAATCTAGGGTTAAGAAATCCAAACTAAGATCACATCAAGACATTTTAACTACCATGGGCTTGCCCTAAGCTTACGGCATTAGAATAGCTCCGAATTGATTCATAGGTAAGGAATTATGTGAACCCTGAATTATGTGAGAAAACCTTTCACATTCATAATCTTTGCTTATTGTGAAGAAAACCTTTTCACAACTCATGGATGCCATCATCTATATGCACCCACCCTAGCAATTATAAGCTTAATTCTCAAGAAACATGCATCTCTTATGCAAGCTATTCATATGTTCATAAATCATGATCTAGTATGGGTACATGTCAATTCATCTTAGAATCATGCAATAAACTAGATTCATGCATATTTTCATCAATTTCATAAGTTCATAAATGCATGGATCATACTTCATCATAAATTCATAACTAGGAATCATGACTCATGCATGGGTTCATACAATTTCTACTCAAATCATATAAATCATGCTAGATCGTGCACTAAATTACTTTATCATGCTAGATCATACACTAAGAACCATAAAATCAAAAATTGGAATCATAATTGAAGAACCCATAAGAATTTATCAAAACCTAACTCAATTTGGGGAATAAAACCTTGAAAATTGAAGAAAACTAGGGACTCAATAGAGGAAAGGACTCCAATGGTGAATGCTAACTTACCTCAACAAAGCCCACAGGAAATTTCTAAAAATCGATGACCTTCAATGGAGGATCCTAGCCCTTCTTCTTCCTTGAGAATTGATAGAACTTTCTAGAGAGAGAATTATTTTGGGGAAGTTGGGAATTTGAGAATGTAGTTAATGAAGGAAAATTTGGGAAGAAAGACTTATATAGTGGGTCAATTTAGGGGCAAAGTCGTAATTAAAAGCACTTAAAAGAATTGGGAAAACACATAAAAACCCCTGGAAAAATAACTGCCGAATGAAGTCTATGGTTCCAACCTATGGTTCGTAAAAATTCCTACGGACCGTCCTTTTGAATCGTAGAAAACTTCTCAAACCCAAAAATTCAGGACACTTTTGACGACTTCGATCTACGGCCCATAGGCCATTCTACGGTCCGTAGGTCCAACCCGTAGAACCCAACTTGACCCTCATATATTTGACCAAGTCTGAAACACTTTGAGGGGCCTTTCTACGGTCTGTCCTGTTAGCCCGTAGACTCTATTTAAGAGACTGGATTTTCAAAACATTTTACCCTCTTTCTACGGATGCATTCTACGGTCCGCCAACTGGTCTACGACCCATCGATTGCGTCCGTAGGAAGTGACTCTGAGCCAAAAATTGAAAAATTTTCTCTTTCGAAAACTGAGGTGTTACCAGTTGGTTTTACTTCTCGCTTTTTCATTACTGTCTCTATCTTTCAAGCTTAGCCATACTATGATGACTACTAGGTACCTATTGTTTGGTACTCATACTACATTCTACATCTGTTCTTATGATGTAGGTCCAAGCACCAGTCACCAGCATTGATATCGAGTTGGTTGCAGGGATATTCGGAGGTGAAGCTGAGCCTCATGGCGTTCTGGATTAGCCTATCTCCTTCTATTTTAGCTTTCACTAGTCTTTTGCTTTTGAGACTAGTACGTATATTTTGGGTCTACTTGTGGGGCTTGTACTTTTTTAGCAGCTTTGTACATGCGACTACCTGATTTTTGGATTGGATCTCATTTTCAGATTGGATATATCGCTTCAGTACTCACTTTCCACTGTGTTCTTTAAATTTCTTACATTACCGCTTGTTGTTTGTTGTTCTACCAAGTTTAGATGTTACTAGTCACTCTGAATTACGGGTTGACTTACCTACTGGTGGGTTATGGTAGGTTCCATCATGACTCGAGGTTTTGTGTCGTGGCAAGATGTGCATAAAACAACAATACTGACATCTCAATGCAAACAAGTCGGGATTGATTATATATATGGCAAAATTATGTATGCATATGCAAAATATTTAAAGTATAAGTTCACTTTGAAATCTGTTAAATCTAGATCTTATTAGAAAAATGTGAATTTTTAATGGATTTCCTATAAAAAATATGAGATTGCGTCAACAAAAAAAATTGGTCAGAAATTTGTATTTTCAAAATTGTGATTGTTGTATTCATAATGGTTGATAGAGAAGTAGGAATTAAATTCCTAACCAAAACTTCAAATCATGACTGTTCCTGATTATCAATAATTAGAATTTAATAAGTTAGTCAATAAACACCTTTTAATGCTTAATGGGGTAAAGAGGGATGTTTTCTCATTTTATATTTTATATTTAAGTATCTATCTAAAATCATAATTGTGAAAGAGTGCTGATTAATTGAAATTTGGCTCAAGAAAACTATTTGATGCACCATAGCCCAAAGTCCCAAACTTCTACAAAAATATATTTTTAATAATTTTTTAAAAAATTCTTAAATTTGAATAATGTACCTTTTATTCACCCTTTTTCTATTTTCTGAATTTTGGACTAGATTGGATTCCCAAAACTTGAGAAATAAGAATGTTCAAATAAAGTACATTCATAAATGAATTCAAAACAAAAGCAACTAACTAATAATACTAACAAGAACATGAAATTAAGATTGGATTTTTTAGGTTCAAGTAAAAATTATTATTATTTGCTCTAATCATATATGTAGGCATACAACAACAGTACTCATATCTCAATCACAAACAAATTAGGATCTGACTATTTATGTGAAAAAAATTATGTATGCATATGTAAATAAACTAAAATGTTAATTCACTTTCAAATGCATTAGCTCTAGATAATGAGCATCTAAGAATTAACTAAAAGATTTTGTTGTGCAAACTGATTGAGCATGTCTTTTTGGGTAGATAAGTTGTACACAACGTTAGTTAAGCTTTTTGCATCTTCAATTGTTACTTGAGGGCCTACTTCGTCAAAGTACTTAAATTGTTCTTTGAATAAACAGGAGGAAGGAATTTCTTTCTCCAAGTGTTGATAATTAAGCCAAAATCCATAATCTTCTTTGAAATGCAACAACACTTGTTCGGCAACAACTGCCTTTCGAAAATTACTACCTATCACTAGCACACTCTTCGATGACAACGAATCACCATAATTATTTTTTGGTGAATCCATTAGATGGGGTTCAATCTTCATGAAAGGAGAATGATGTTTTTGGTAGAACAATTTCTAAGGGTGACTCTTGGCAAAACTCTTTGTATTGTGTTACATCTATTTAGTGTGTGAGTATAAATACTACAAGAATTACAAGAAGTGCAATAAATGAATTTCAGTTTAAGTCAAAGCTCTTAGGATTATAGAGAAATAAAGATCCTAGTATTTATTATACTTGGGGCAAGTTTTAAACAAGTGTTAATCATTAATTTTCTATTTATGATAATCCATCTTTTCCATATTAAGTGAATATGTGAGTTAATGTAAATATATTAAGAAAAAAAATTCAGACATAAATTAGACATCACTTTCCATTTTTTTCCCTTTTAGCTATTCTTAAACTATTTTAAAAAATATAAATAACTCAAAGTAAAATCATAAATATGAGAAATTAACTCTCTTGGAATTATCAAATAGCAAATACAAATGAGGGACAAAACTGGAAGAATTTTCTAACAACTCTATTGAATTTTGAACAATTCACTTATTTTGAAATATGCAAAAAAAGCCCAACAATTCATTTAATATGGAATAGAGGGAGTAATATATATATATATATATATGTGTGTGTGTGTGTGTGAATGAATGAATTATTCTAATTATGTTTTAGATAAGCACTCCTAGCAGGAATTCATCTCCTTAGTTTATTATTGGTTCAAAAAATAATTTGTTGATTACCCAACATTATTATAATTTCAAAATGAAATTAATACAAATTTTAATAATAAATCAGATACACCATACAAAGTATGGTTAATGTTGTGTACACCACGCTACTTAAACCTACTTGTGATATTACAATGATAAATTAATTACTTTGAAACAAATACCATTTTATTCTCATTTGAGAGTGTAATTTGAACGACATCAAGTAGTCTATCCCAAAAGCTTCTGGTACAAGAGCATGTAATAAAGAATAAATGAGTGAAGGATTCTATCCTCCTGCACAGGACACAATCCATAAGCACTTGTAGCCTATATGATTAGGCCTTCGGACATAAAGTTTAGATATATAAAACATACAATTTAGGCGAAAGAGTTCTAACTCTGTATGTATAGCTTATTGTACCCTTGATGAATGTTTTTTGTTGATATTGACTTACTTGATAAAGTACAAGATAAATATGTGAATGTAGATAACATTAAAAGAACAACATGATCTTGTAGCCTAGGAAGTAGGCTTAATTACTCATTGTAGGGATGAAATTTTTATATGAAGGGCACGAGGGTGCATTTTTAAGGACTTAGTTTTTTTACAAGGTTGCTGATTGTTGTAATGAACGAGGAATTCATAGGTTATGGTTACTTGAAGTTAGACTTGACTTAGATTCATGCATACTCTAGAGTTAAATGTTTGTTGATTGGTCTTCGGACATGTTTGGCTTGATGACGTGAAATTGGATGCTTGAGTGCATGGACTGATCGAGTACCACACCGGTACGTATGTTATATCATATATATATATATACACACACACACACACACACAAGTATTTTTATGGAGGATTGAGTATCATGCCAATATGGCATGATATTGATTTTAAAGCATATAAAAAGGAAATCACAGATTTGAATAAGCCATAAAAACATTCAAAGTACTAAGCATTAGTGTTACCAAAAGGCATCACCAATCATTCATATAGACCTAATATGGCCTTTGATGTCATTTTGCACTCATCTCTGAATTTTATCTGGGTTTGATGATAACCAATCCGATGATCTGTATTAGAAAAGATGCATGAATCATTCAACTCATGGAGCATGTAATCTAAATGAGATATGGGATGACGATAGTTTATTGTGATCTTGTTGAAGGCATGACAATTAGCACACATATGCCAAATCCCATCCTTACTTGCAACTAGGATTACCGAAACCGCACATAGGCTCATGTCTTCTCTCACAACTCACTTGTTAAGGAGTTTTTTGATGTCGCTCAAACTGCACCGTTTTTACAGGAATAAAGTGGTCTATTATAAAATACAGTAACACATTGGAAAATTGAGTTTATTTTATGAGAATCTACTAACAACTTTGACTACATGTATTTTTATCAATAATAAATGTGAACTAGGGTTACAATTATTAGATAACGGAACTCAATCAAATACTTTACTATGAATTTCTTCAGGTGTGTTCATTATGCAAAACTGACGAATGTATAAGTCTCCTAAAGCCTCTCAGACCAATTAAGAGAATATCACCTGAAGTCTTTTGTTGGCACTTGAGTGTCGAAGTAATTTATTCATTTACCAAAAGTCTCACATAATCTATCCTCTCTCCAACTCAAGTTATTAGATGGTGGTTGATAGCATGAAATCGTAGTTAATGATTATTTTTCCTAATTTTAACTTCTTTTGTCAAGAAAGTCAAAATGCATGCAAGTTCTTTCCATTGTTGTCAACCATTTAATGAAAACGTTCATTGTAAAAGGAACTTAATACAAAATGATCATCCCTTCGTGAAAAAATATTTCTTGCAAATAATTTGGTATCATCATCCCTACTCTAAGTTCCATAACCCTAGTTATGAATTTATATACTCATAGATAGCGGTAAACAATAACTATAGTAATTTAAACTACTAAAAAATATGAAAGTAAAAAAAAGTAATAAGAACCTTTGATTAATGCAGGTTTTGCAAGAGAATCTTGTACTTCCACAATAATCTACTAAGATTAAAAAGTACATCCTAAAAACTAACAACAGTGAATTCTAACCTCTATTAGTAATTTGTAACCCTTAGCAATATTCTGTAACCCTAAAAACATCATCAAAAGACATATATATTATAACAGGGTCAAAATCCTAATCTTAGTTGGACTCTACTTTGACTAGGTAAAACCCATTCCAATAAATAGGGGGTCACATGGTGGATCCCATCATGAGGGGCACTACCTCAAAGCGCGGGATCCATCACCGACCCTACCTCATTTTATTGAGTCTTTCAAGTTCAATTCTTGCACTGGTATGGTGTGAGGTCCATCGCAGGGTCCGTCTTGCATCTATTCTTGCTTTGTCTTAGTCTAGATTGTTTCGCTTTGCATTCCAATCCATCATATGGGTATTTGTCATGACCTGATCTCTCGAGTCATGATGGAACCTGCTATAACCTACTAGTAGGTAAGCCAATCCGTAACCCAGAACAACAATAATGGATATAAAGGTAGAAACAATGCGGAAGCAGTAAGTTAACAACAATAGAAATAGGATAAAAGAAGGAAGCAAACCAAAAATATATATATACAATAGATCCCTCCTAGAACTTGGAAGTCACAAGTACAGAGCTATCTAAACAAATGAGTACAAGTCCCAAAAGTAGACCCAGAATATAAAGCTTATCTCAAAAAGCAAAAGACTATCCATCAAAATACAGATAGAGACAAACAGGTCCAGGAAACCAAGTGCTCAACCTTAACTCTGATCTAAAGCTACAACCGGCTCTAGTAATCAACACTAGTAGCTGGTGCTCGAACTTGCATTACTAAACAGATGCAGAGTGTAGCATGAGTACTAAAACAACAAGTACTTAGTAGGCATCATAGGCCAACTGAGCAGAAAAAGTAAAAGCAATATGAAATGATAGAATCTAGACACAACAGAAGTTAAAGCGGAATTTAAATAAATGCACATGAGTGTATTAAGATAAAAAAACAACTAAGTACAACTAACTAAACTTACCTGGACCCCCATAAGCTTAGAAGGTACACTCGTGTGCAAGCTTAAGTAAAAACCTGAATGGACCCCCATAAGCCTGGGAGATACATAGAATAGTTAAATCTACTAAGAATAAGTCACGGTGAGTCCAGAGTCGGAAAAGGAAAGTAACCAATCAGAGTCGTCAAACCTAAAGGGTGCAGAGCCCGGGCCTCAAATCGTGAATGGTCCCCAAAGGGGAAATAGGTTGTAGCCAAAGTATATCGACTCTGTAGAGGATATAGAGCATCCTGACCGGACCTTAAATCTGTGACTAGAAGAAATTAACTCCATAGAGGATAATGAGCAGTGTGACCAGACCTTGAATCTGCAACTATAAGGGTTGCTGAAGGATCTCATTTCAAATCATCATGATAGAACCACCATGAAACAATGGACACTCCCAAGTAATCAGAACAGTACTTTAAGTTCAAACCAACTCTAATCCCAAGTCTCCAAGCGAAGCCTAAAATCACAAATGTAACACATGGGGCCATAGAAAAAGGAAGAATAGATACAAGGTAGCTCAAGCTAAGTAAACGCCTAATCTAAGACAAATTCTATCAAGATCAAGTCGACTACGTAGTCTACAAGGAGCTAAGCCATCCGAAATGACGTCGGAGTAGAAATAAGGCCTAATGGCTTCAAATATCGCAAGTCTATGGAAAGCACTAGTCTAAGCCTAGACTAAGGCCAAACATGCTCAAACATTCAAAATAAACATCAAACAAGGCCAACCACAAGGTAAGGATGATTGCATTACACAATAACATGCTTCTACTCCCGATAATCCTCATATAAGCCTAAAACATGGTTTGTAAGTAAAGTAGCATGATCAACTATGTCAATTCACTAAATTCAACATGTTTTCACATAATCCTGCTCAATCTAAGGAAAGAGAAGTCGTAGCCTACCTTAAGGCTGACCATACATGCTCTAAATCACATCTCTGGAACTTTTTCTTTCTCTATGACCATCGAACGCTGCCATGCTATCAAATATAGAACCACAATGTTAATACATTCGTTTAGACTCTAAGATTACATAAAACAATGATAGATCCAAATTTTAGTCAAAGCGGGAATCATGGAACCCACACCAAAAATTCTAGAAACAACTCCATCAAAGGTCCAATTCAATCCCCCGAACTTGTGTTCCAAAATGGAACACAATTCGAGGCTAAGAAGAGGGAGAATCAACACATGCAACATCTAGCCATTCAAGAACACAAAAAATGGGAAAAACAACCTTTAAACACATAATTTTACCTGAACTGAAGCGTCCTCGACGCTTCCCAAACACTCTAATGTGTAGCCACAAGCCCCTTGATCACAACTAACTTTGAATCACTAGAAACGAAGTATACTAGCTCCCACAATCACAATTTGAAAATAACAAGGGGAGTTGATAACGTCTAAGTCTTTTAAAATTGATACAGGTGCAGCAGAAGTGGCCACTAATGCCACTAAAGTGGCTAGGCACGAAAGGTGGGAGTTGCTAAAGTGGGCCCTTGACCGCTACAGTGGCTGCCACCCGGCTGGACTAGCCCATTAAAGTGGAGCCATAGCTGCTCTATCGAAGCCTATGAAGCGCGTCTAGGGCCACAAAAGTAGGGGCACCAAAAAAAATTCATCTAAGTCCCTCGGACTCCACTCGGGTTCTCAAAATTGGTTCGAAACCTTTGCACCCAAACGAGATATACAACCCAATCAAATTAGACATTCTAGACTTTATAGAGCAACCAACACTTCCAATCGAGGCATCTAGACAAAAAAAGGGGCCTACACACAAACTCCATTTAAAACCAAAATCCACTAAGGGGCTTAGAATCAGCTCGAAAGCTTCAAGATCCTCACGTAGGGTCATTATGGACAAAAATCTACATTCTAGAGCTAACCGCCCTGACGATATTCTCATCCAGGAATGTTTACCAAGAATATTTACTATGGTCAAACTTAGGCCTAAAGCTTAAAGGCTACAACATCTAATGGCATAAACTCACACCGAAAGCCTCGGGACCGAGCCAATTATTTCACTAGCCTAAAATGACCATTCCAAAGCTTATGGAACTATCAAAATTACATTTTGAGGCCGTCCTTCTGAACTTTTGATCAAAATCAACCGTTCAAGATTCAAAAACTCCAAAACACATAAATTTGCATAAAATATAAATGAACGACCAGATGATTGAGCTATTAGACCTAGCAAGTCATAAATGACTTATGATCACTGTAGGAATGCTTTAAACAATAAATAGATGGAATAATCACAGAAATGACCTATTGGGTCATTACAACATTCACTACAAAAAGGATTTTTATCCATGAAAGTAAGAGTCAAGAGGTACCTAGAGCCTCAAAAAATTGATAACTACTCTTACATCTCATACTCGGTCTCCCAAGTAGTCTCCTTAATTAAATGATGCCTCAAACCAACCTTCACCACAGGAATGACTCTCGAACACAACCGCTGCTTATCTCTGGCTGGAAAGATACTGGCTCCTCCATAAAAGTAAAACGGTCATACAACTCAACCACATCATACTGGAGCACATGATACTCATCAGGAACATACCGACGCAACATCGAAACATGGAAAACAGGGTGCATAGCTCAAAATGCTGAAGGTAGGGCCAACTCATAAGCAAGCTCACCAACAATCTAGAGGATCTCAAATGGACCAATAGACCTGGGGCTAAGCTTACCCTGCCTTCTAAACTTCATCACACCCTTCATGGGTGACACACGGAGGAAAACCCGATCACCAGCTGAAAACCTTAAAGGCCGACGCCTGTGATCAGCATAACTCTGGTGTCTACTCTGAGTTGTCCTAAGTTTCTCCTAAATCACCTGCACCTGGTCCAAGGCCTGCTAAATCAAGTCAGTAACACGTAGCCAAGGATCTATAGACTCAAACCATCTAACCGGCTGAGAATGACAACACCTACCATATAAGGCCTCGAACGGGGCCATCTGAATACCAAAATAGTAGCATTGTTGTACGCAAACTCCACCAAAGGCAAGAAATGGCTCTGAAGACCCCTAAACTCCAAAATACAGGACCGCATATCCTTAAGAACGTGAATAGTATGCTCCAACTATCCATCGATCTGTGGGTGGAACGTTGTGCTAAGGTCAACATGAGTGCCCAACTCCTTTTGAAAGGTCCTCCAAAAGCAAGAAGTGAACTGAGAACCCCGATCTGAGATAATAAACACAGGCACACCATAAAGATGAACTACCTTCTGAATATAAATACGAGCCAACCTCTCAGCGCTGAATGGAGATTGAACAGGAAGGAAGTGTGCTGACTTGGTCAATTGATCAATGATGAGCCAAATATTGTTAACACCTCTAAAAGTATGAGGCAAACCCACTAACAAATCTATAGTGATATGATTCCACTTCCACTCCGCAATGGGTATTCTTTGAAACTCAACACCAGGCCTCAAATGCTCAAGCTTCACCTGTTGGCAACATAAGCAATGGGACACATAGTCTATAATATTTCTCCTCATGCCACTCCACTAGTAGTGTTGCCTCAAATACGATACATCTTTGTAGTGCTCGAATGGTTAGAATTAATATCTAGAATCATGGGCCTCATGAAGGATCAATTGAATCAAGTCCCTAACTCCCAGAACACAAATACGACCAGCAAATCTCAAAACCCCATTTGAATCTAAAGTAGCCTAACTGGCATCACCCTACAACACTCGATCTCAAAGAGCCACCAAGGTCTCATCCTCAAACTAGTGACCACAAATCCGCTCAAGCAAGGAAGACTGAACTTCCAAATAGGCCAGCACACGCCTAGAATCTGAGATATCCAATCGAATCATCATATTGACTAAGGAATGAATGTCCAAAGATAATGGTTGCTCCACAATAGACAGGAAGGCTACACTACCCATACTCACTATCTTTCGGCTCAGGGCATCCGCTACTACATTCACCTTGCCCAGATGATAGAGAATAGAGAGCTCATAGTCCTTCAGGATCTCAATTCAGTGGTGCTGCCTCGAATTAAGGTCCCTCTGGCTCATGATATACTAAAGACTCCTGTGATCAATGTAGATCTCACAACAAACTCCATTCAAGTAGTTCCTCCCAATCCTAAGGGCAAAAACTACCCCCACCACTTCTTCCAAGTCATGAGTGGGGTAGTTGAGCTCATGCAACTTAAGCTACCTCGATGCATAAGCAATGACCCACCCATGCTGCATCAATACACAACCCAAACCAATGACGTATGCATCACAGTACACCGTGAAGTCCTCTCCCTTGACTGGAATATCATTACAAGAGCAGTGGTAAGCAACTCTTTGATCTTTTAAAAGCTCAACTCACACTCCTCAGACCACTCAAAATAAATATCAAGGTGAGTCAATTGAGTCAAAGGTGCTATTATGGAGAAGCCCTCCACAAAAGGTCTTTAGTAAATCACTAATTTGACAAAGCTCTAAATTTTAGTAACTGAAGTGGGCCTAGCCCAATCACGAATAGCCTCGATCTTCGCTGGATCTATCAGGATGCCATCCTTGGACAACCCGTGCCCCAAGAATGCTACAGACTCAAGTTAAAACTCACACTTTGAGAACATGTCATAGAGTCATTGATCTCTTAAGCACAATCTTCAAATATTGCTCATACTCTCTCCTACTCCGTGAGTATACCAGAATATCATTAATCAACACTATGACAAATGAATCAAGATAAGGCTTGAACACCTACATCATCAAGTCCATAAAGATATCAGAGGCATTAGTTAACCTAAAAAACATCACAAGGAACTAATAGTGGCCACAACGAGTCCTAAATGTGGTCTTAGGGATGTTTGCTCCCCTAATCTTCAGATGATGGTAATCAGATCTTAAATTAATCTTTGAAAACACTGTGGCACCCCGAAGCTAGAAAAATAGATCATCAATACGAGGCATGGGGTAACGGTTCTTTACTGTCACGTTATTTAGTTATACATGTAGCCAATACACATCCATATCGTACCGTCCTTCTTCTTCATAAACAGAATTGGGGCACTCCAAGGCGACACACTAGGCTGAATGAATCCCTTACCCAAGAGATCGTGAAGCTGAACACTACACTTCTTGAGCTCTTCGGAGGACATTTGATAAGGTGAAATAGAAATAGGATGAGCACCTGACTCAAGGTCAATAGGAAAATCAATATCACACTCTAGGGTAGGTCGGTAGAAAATACATCCACAAACTCATGGACAATAGAAACTGACTCAACTAAATGAACCTCTCTACTCACATCCCATACATAGGCCAAGTAAGATAAGCAACCTCTAGCCACTAACCTCTGAGCCTGAATAAATGAGATAACTCCAACCGGTGTCCTACTACAAGAGCCCTACTACACTACCAGGGGAATACCAGGCATGGCTGAAGTATCAATCGTAGTAAAAAAATCTAAGACCACAGATAGGGGGATAACTAGTCTGTTCCTAGAATCACATCAAAATCTAGAATACCAAGCATTATAAGGTCAGCTTAGGTGTAATACCCCTGAATAGTCACCAAACAAGATCGAAATACCTGATCAACTACTAAAGACTTACCTATGTGGGTCGACACACAGAACGGTACTGCCAAAGGCTCTAAACTCATACTCAAACAGAAAGCATAATATACAGAAATATATGAAAAGGTAGAGCCCAGATCAAAAAAAGCTGAGGTGGGGTGATGGCATAAGGGAATCGTACCTATGATCACATCGTCTAATGTCTGAGCCTCCACCCTTGCTGTAGCTTCATACGAGTGATATTGTCCACATCTTCCATGACCAGCTAACCTACCACCTAACTTGTCTCCTCCGGGACCACCCCTAATACCCTAGTGACTACCACGACTGTTCTAACCTTGGCCTCTGCCTCTAGCCGGAGGTGCTTCTATTTGAGTTGGTAGAGCTTCTTATCACCTTTGACTATTTTGACTCAAATAAGGTAAAATTCCAATGGTAGGAAGCTTGTGAGAAGAGTTTTCAAAAGTTGAAGACTCATCTTACTTCCACCCTAGTTTTGACGTTTTCAAAAGGTTTCGATGGTTTTGTGGTATATTGTGATGCGTCACAAATTAGACTTGGTTGTGTTTTGATACAACACGGTAAGGTGATTGCATATGCTTAGAGGAAACTTAATATCCATGAAAGAACTACATTACTCATGATTTGGAGTTGGCGGCAGTAGTTTTTTCATTGAAGATATGGAGACACTATCTCTACGGTTTTCATGTGGATGTGCTCACAGATCATAAGAGCCTTCAATATGTGTTTAAACAAAAGTATTTGAATCTTTTCCAAAGGAGGTGTCTTGAGTTGCTGAATGATTATAATATGAGTGTTCTTTACCATCTGGGTAAGGTAAATGTGGTTGCCGACGCTCTTAGAGGATTGTCCATGAATAATGTTGCTCACATTGAGGATGATTAAAATGATATAGTTCGTGATGTGCATAGAATAGCTCATTTAGGTGTTCATTTGGTTGATATAGAGAATGGTAGTGTAATTGTTCAGAATGGTTCAGAATCATCCCTTGTATCAAATGTTAAGGAAAAACAAAGTAATGATCTGACTTTGGTTGAGTTGAAGAAAGTGGTGCTTAAAAGAAGCTATTGTGGCTTTCTCCCAAGGGGGAGATGGTGTGATTCATTACCAAGATCGTTTATGTGTTCTGAATGTTGATGAGTTAAGGTTATGGATTTTATCAGAAGCTCATAGTTCTTGATATTCTATTCACTCGGGAGCCACCAAGATGTACCATGATCTATGAGAAGTTTATTGGTGGAATGGGATGAAGAAGGATATTACAGAATTTGTGGCTAAGTATCTAAATTGCAAACTAGTGAAGGTTGAGCATCAGAAACCAAGAAGTATGACTCAAGATATAAGCATTCCTATTTGGAAGTGGGAAGATTTTAATATGGAGTTCATTATAGGTTTACCCCACACCCATAGACAACACGATTCTATTTGGGTTGTTGTGGACCGAATGATGAAGTCGGCACATTTCATTTCCATGAAGACTTCTTATTCCGCCAAGGACTATGCTAATCTCTATATTTGAGAGATGGTTAAGATGCACGGTGTGCCCTTATCCATCATATCTGACTGAGGTACCCAGTTTACTTTTCAATTTTGGAGGTCAATTTAGAAAGGCCTTGGTACCCAAGTTAAGCTTAGTACAGCCTTCCATATGCATACTGATGGTTAGGATGAATGGACTATTATGACTTTGGAAGATATTTTGAGAGCTTGTGTGATTGACCTTAAAGGTAATTGGGATGATCATTTGCCTTCTCTTGAGTTTGCTTATAATAATAGTTATCACTTGAGTATCTAGATGGCTCCGTTTGAGGTTCTCTATGATAAGAGGTGTAGGTCTCTTATTTGTTTGTTTGAAGTTGGTGAGGCCGCTTTGATAAGGTCTGAGTTAGTTCATGAGGCTATGGAGAAGGTTCGACTTATCAAAGATAGATTTTGGACAACTTAAAGTCGACAGAAATCCTATGCGGATGTGAGAAGAAAAGATCTTGAATTCACAGTTGATGATGGGTTTACTTGAAAATATCACCTATGAAGGGTGTGATGAGATTTGGAAAGAAAAGTAAGCTTAGTCTCTGTTATGTAGGCCCATATAAGATTTTGAGGCATTTCGATAAAGTAGATTATGAGTTGGATTTGCCTTCAGATTTTGTAGCGGTGCATCCGATGTTTCATGTTTTCATGTATTAGTGATCCTACTTCAGTTGTGCCATTAGAAAGTGTGTATGTGAAAGAAAGCCTTTCTTATGAAGAGGTTCCGATTGAAATTCTAGATCGTTAGGTCCAAAAGTTGAGAAATAAGGATGTTGCTTCTGTGAAAGTTTTTTGGAGGAATCACTTAGTTGAGGGTGCTACTTGGGAGGCCAAAATTGATATAATGTCCAAGTACCCCCACCTCTTTCCCTCCACTTCAGTTTCAGCTTGATATATCAGCTCGTCTTGGATTTATACATTTGAGCTATTCTAATGTTTCCATATCCATGCATATTCATGAAATCAGTTTTAAAGTTTATGTTTTAGATTAGGGACGATGACTCCTTGGTTTTATGTATTTTGATGTGTTTGCATTCATGTTGGATTGTTAGATCTCTTCCCTACTCTATTCATTCTAGGTTGAATCTCATTCGAGGGAGAATATTCCCAAGGGGGAGATATTATAACACCTCAGAAGTAAAAAAGTTAAGTTGGAAAGGAAAATTACAGAAAAGGTGCTGGTGCAACTGGTTCACAAGGGAAAAGTACGGACCATACTTGGTTCCATGATCCATAGTTGCCATTCCTAGTTGAGATCAGGAGTTTTGAAAAAAATAGAAGGTCTTAAATGACTTTTTACGAGTCACCAGTACGGCCCGTTGTTGGTTACACGTGCCATAGTTGGCCTCGGGGATGACCTTCATCCTTAGAGAGGTTTTGGTTCCTTGAGTTCCAGGACGAGCTTGTATGGGTCACACAAAGAACTACGACCCACAATTGTTGTTCGTAGATGGTGGTCAGCAACTCAGATTTTCAATTTATGGGAAGCATGGGTGGCCAGTACGTCTAGTATAATGGAACATGGAGCGTACATGGCTACTCGTAGTCAAGGTCATGGACTTAGGGAAGTTTCCTATACTTGGATTGTATAGAAGGGTATACCGATCATAGTGTATTGTACAGTTCGTAGACTCTAGTTTGTGGGTTGACATCAGTGATTTGGGTTTTCAGTACTTGATTCCACGAAGGACCAGTATAATCCGTACATAGTGTCCGTGGAAGTAAAATTAGCAGTTTTCTTTAGGGTTAATTGGGTCTTTTTCTACCCTTTTAATTTCTAAACTACGTTGTTTCTAGCCTATTTCTAAAATCTATAACTGTTTCTAAGGCTCAAAACCGTCCGCATTCACTCCCAAACTCCCAAAGCTCTCAAGCCTTCTTCCCCAAGGTTCTCTTAAGGTGATTTTAGGGTTCTTCTAGTTCAAGTCTCCTTTGCATATTTCAATCTAGGGTTTTAGCAAGGTATATGGGAAATTCATCAATGGGTTCCTCTTCACCCATTGAATCCCAAAGAAACCTCAAATTCTCTTAATTGTTCTAAGACAAATTCTAGGATTTTCATTATTCATGCATGGGTTCAATTGGCTTTGAGTTTACTCATTAGGTATGATCTTATTATGAATGATTTGGTCACAATTCATGGTTTTCAATGTTATTTTCATGAACCCATGCTAAACATGTTATTTTGATATTAAATCAAGCTTTGATGATATGCATGCTACATTACGAATTGAAGAGATTATGATTCAATGAAACTTTCGAATAAAGTATCAACATATTTTTACGAAATTAGATTGCTTCCGATTGAAGTATTCTCATTATGAAAGATTATCATGATTTAAATACTTTCTTTTAAGTGTCTCTTATGAATTGATTATGTTATAAAATTATAATATTTTAAAGTAGCTATTCTTATGATTATGAGTCTTCATGAGTGATTTGGTATTACTAGATTCTTACCATTTCAAAGACTATGAATATGAATGTGATATAATTATGCATGTTTTTCGTTGTGAGTTCTTAGCACTGAGTTGGACTAGTAGCGATTACTCAGGTCCTAAAACTAAGTGCCCCCGTAGGATTGTCCCAATTTGACATTAGCTAGTGGATCCACCTAAGCTTAAGATCATGGTCCTTACCTTGGCAAATAGGACACTCTCTTTTCGGTGTGGGAGCAGTACACTGAACTTCATGTTATAGCTCATATGGTTTATGTCGGTTAACAGTATCTACCACAATAGCTTATGTTTTATACATATGATATGACTAAAATTATGGCTTTCACTTATGATATGATTTTCATAATATTTCATCGACCTTGTACTATGTTGTACAAACTCAGCTTATCATATTATGTCACGTTTTACTTGATCATGCATTATCATGTTTTCAGACTTATCACATTTTTATGTTTATACTCATGCATCTTTCCTCATACTATTACGACCCAAAGTATACCCTAGGTGTAACATGGCGTATAAGACCCCAAGAGGCCCTACACTAGCCACTTAGCATACGTCAGACAAGATAATAGAATAAAGAATTCAAAATCATAGTCTTATATCATTAAAGCGTTTTGACAAAGTAGAAGTCTAACATGAGTCTCAAAGCCATCTAATACACCATTAAAAAATGATTGGGACATAACCCATACATCATATACAAGGTCTGAAATGAAATGACATAAAATAAATAAAGTATCTCGATCCTCGGAACATGAGGACTCACCAATCTTCAAAGCCTACAAAGTATCAACTAGCCATGAATATGGGAGTTAGAAGTATCGGACCCTACATTAGTGAAACAATGTAGGCACAAGTATGCATTAGTACATGGAATGTACTAAGTATGAGGCAATATGCATAAACATAGGCATGATAGCATGAATGACTAAAAAATGAGTAGGCATGATCATATTGAATCATTTGAAAACTTTATAGAAGAAATGACATGAAAATCATGAAAACATGGTTAAGTACATTAACATTAAGGACATAAGAAAAGCTTTGAGGAAGACATAATCATTTTGTGGGATATTAGTTTTAACCGACAATAAGACCATGAGAGCTATATCATGAAATCCGGTATATCCTTATACCAAAAGAAGGGGAACCTACTTGCCAAGGTAGGATCCGTACATATCATTATTTGCTAAAGTAGATCCACTAGAAAGGTCATTTAAGGCAATCTATTATGGGGCACGTAGTTAGGGACTAGAGGTGACTACTAGAGACTACTCTATTTGAGCCTCCACCTCAAAGCCCTCTCAGTGCTAAGTCTAAATCCCAACGAATAGATAAAAGTCAAATATTATTTTAACATAGGAAAAGGCAATTATCAATACCAATCCACACTTTTGAGATCAAAACATAGAATAACTCCTTAAACATAATTCAACATAGATGAGAAAACCTTTCACCAATGTGAATTTTCTTGTGAGAAATACCTTTCACAATCATGATCATCATAACATTTGAGAAAACCTTTCACAATAAAATTGATACTTTCCTTTCAAAGAATCCTCAAATCATTTATAATAACTTCATAAAAATATACATATCTTCATAATTTCATAATTCATAGGTACATGAGTCCATCATAGGTTCATAATTCAAAATCATAATTGTAACACCTCGGATTAGAGAAAGGCTAGAAAGAAGTCAAGAGGGCATGTCCAGAGCCAAAAAGTGGACCATGGAACCTTCCACAGAGCCCTAGACGGGCCGTGAAGGGGACCATGATCTGTTTAGAGGCTCGTGGAGTGATTCCGGAACCTGCCCAAAGTAGGTCTCCCTCCAATGGATACCTAGACTGCCCGTGGTGACGTTGACGGACCGTCAAAGGGGTCGTCAAGTGGCCCCTCAAAAGAGGCTTCTTTCCTAGCCACTAGTCAAGGTCTACGAACGTTTAAACGGTCCGTGAAGCCCCACACCGCCCGTGAAGTCATCCGGGAAGGACATCTGTCTGACTTAGAATTCAGGATCAACTTCAAATGATCATATCTTTTACCTCAAAATGCATTAGGTGGCCATAACCTATCCAATTAAAGGTCGTTGAGTCCTCTTTCCAACACCACCGAGCTTGCTCCATTTGAGGTTTGGAGTAAAATGTTATGCTCATTTTTGTGGAGCACCGTCAGGCTGGTGAAGCTTCACGACCTGCTAGATGGGCTAGGTGATCATGAAGGCCCATGAAGCCCTTCCAGAGAGTTATTTCGGCAGTTTTAAGTCAGGGTCATTGTGGGCTTTTCCCTAATTGGTCAATACCTAATCTAAGTCGGTTTAGTCCTATTCCTTGACCCTTTATAAGTGAATTAAGCTCTAAAACTATCAATTTCTATTCATTCTCCTAAGTCCCCTAAGCTTGACCAGATTCATCCTCTCCAAAAATCTTCTCTCTAGAATTAAGAAAGAAGAAGAAGAATCTAGGGTTCTTCAAGTTCAAGTCTCCTTTCTTCATCATTGTTGAGGGCTTCAATCAAGGTATGTAGGGAGTTCATCAATGGGTTCCATTCACCCATTGAGCCCCAAGGTTTCTTCAATTTTCCAATTCAATTTCTCAAGATTTGATTAGGTTTTCACTCAATTCCTTATGCGTTCGATTTGTATGGATTCAATTACGTTATTATGATCTTATTTTGATGATTTGGACTCAATTACATGCTTTTCAACTAATTTCATGTGAACCCACACATTGATCTATGGATTTTGACTATGAACCCTAATTTACATGAGTTTATGAAGAAGCTTGAAATTATGGATATGTTTTATGAAATCATGCATGTTTTTATGAAAGCAATGTTTATGACTCAAGTAAGTTTATAGATAAAGGTATCTATATGTTCTATGAAGCTTGGCCACATGACATGAATGACATCTAGATTTGCCCTCAATGCTTTTCGGGCTATTTTTCTAAATTAGGTCTTGATTAGTATGGTAGCCGGTTATGCCATCAATGATCATAGATCACGCTTTTAAAACTATTTCCATTAGTAGTCTTGCATTTCTAGCATAAAGTGAATGACTATGGTCCTTACAATCTATTATGAAAAGATCATGGATGGTGAAAGGTTTTCTCACGCATGGTCTAAGGAGCTATTCTAAATGACGTAAGCTTGGACTAGTCCATGGAAGATGAAATGTCTATTTTAATGAACTTTAGCTTGGATTGGTAACTCTAGTTGTACTTTCCATGGATAATAAGATGAATACGATTATGTGTATTCCGTGGGATTTATGCTTAGCACCGATAGGCTATTAAGATGGAAGCTCTCCCGTAGCTAGAGGTCGGGTTTCTAGTAGCAATCTCCTTATCCCATACCTATGTAACACCATAGTATAATTGTCTTAAATAGAAATTAGCTAGTGGATCCACTTAATATAGAAGTTCATGGTCCTTACCTTGGCAAGTAGGATAACCCCTTTTCGGTGTGGGGAGGACACCGGATTCCATGTTATAGCTCACATGGTCTATATCGGTTAAGACTCATTTCCCACAAAATGAACTAAGATAATTACTAATGTTTTATGAAGCTTCCCTTATTATTTAAAGAGGAAATGCCCGTATTCATGATTTATGAATCTTCATAAATGATTTTACTATGTTTTAACTTGGTCATGCATTTCATGTTTACGATTTTGTCCCCTTATGATCATGTCCCATGTTTTATTGCATTCCCCTCACACTTGGTACAATCCATGTACTAACGCATACTCTTGCCTACATTGTTTCACTAATGTAGAGCGTGATGACTCTTCTCCCTCCACCCTTGGTTAGTTGATAGGTTTGAGCTTTGAAGACTTGGTGAGTCCTCATACATTCAAGGAAGATGTCATTTTTAGCTTTATGTCTTTTTTATTTTTGGATGTTGTATGTGATGCATGGGTTACGTCCCAATCACTCTCCTATTGTACTAGATGTCTTTGAGACATATGTTAGATTTCCTTTGTTTTTGTCACACTCTTATGATATCAAACTGCCTTTTGAACTCTTTAAATTCTATTATCTTGTATGATGTATGCTAAGTGGCTTTTGTGGGGCCTCTCAGGGTCCTATATGTCATGTCACGTCTAGGGGGTACTTTAGGTCGTGACAAACTTTGTATTCAGAGCCCAAGGTTTTAGAATGGTCCTAGGATTTTTCATAAGCCACGTTAAGTAGAGTTTTATTCATGAGTGTGAAGCGCGCCACACTTATGAATGAGCAGCTATAAGATGTTTAGGAAACTCCACTTCTTTCATTATTCTAAAATAGTGCGATAGAGTTTAACCTCATACGTCTTCCTCTCCTAACTCTTATCTATGCTTTTCAGAATATGCCTCCACGAAGGAATCCCATGAGAAGGAATGTTCGTGAGAATGTGAGACAAAAGTTCCCCAAGTGCTGGTCAAACCTTTGGCCAAGGAAGTGACTAATGATGAGTTTCGAGGCTCATTTCATGCATTGGCCCAAGCTATGAAGGCCCAAGCAAATAGAGAGGTTGTGGTTCCTGTGAACCCAAATGTTGGTACAGTGGCATCTAGAGTGAGGAACTTCACTAGAATGAATCCTCCAGAGTTTCATGGTTCCAAGGTTGAGGAAGATCCTCAAGAGTTCATCGATGAGATTCATAAGGTTGTAGAAATTATGTGTATTACTCCAGTAAAGAAGGTCGAATTGGCCGCTTACCAACTCAAAGGTGTTGTTCAAGTGTGGTTTGAACAATGGAAGAGTGAGAGGACGGTTGATGCGGGTCCTCATGATTGGGAGAAATTTAAGGTTGCTTCCCTTGATAGGTTCTTTCCCCTTGAAATGAGGGAGGCAAAGGTACTTGAGTTCATTAACCTTCATCAAGGGGATATGAGTGTGAAGGAGTATGTTTTAGAATACACACAATTGTCCATGTATGCTCCAACTATGGTCGCTGATCCAAGGGCAAGGATGAGTAAGTTTGTGTCGGGTGCTTCCGACTTGGTGGTCAAAGAATGTCTAACCGCCATGCTTGTTAAGGAGATGGATGTCTCCCATTTGATGGTTCATGCATAACAAATAGAAGAAGAAAAGCTAAAGGAGAAAACTAGGGATTCAAAGAGGGAAAGGAGAGATGATGGTGATTCTTCACATTCAAGGTCCAGTGGAGGAAATCATTCTCAAGATAAGGGTTTTTGTGAGCAAATGTGGCCCGAGTGTCGGGAGTGTGGAAGAAGACATAAGGGTGAGTGTCTAGCCGGTTCAAATTCATGCTTTGGTTGTGGAAAGATGGATCATAAAATAAGGAATTGCCCTTCGGTTGCTAGGAATGAGGGGGATAAACGTCGACGGGTTTGACAAGATCATGAGGGTTTCCCAGATGCGGTAATTGGTAAGTTATGGTCTTTTAGCTTGTGGTTATGCATTGTTTAATGTTAGGTGACTTGTTGGCTATGATAAGACTCTATGTGAGGTTAGTGTGATTAAGGTTGACTTTGAAATCCTTGTAGAAACTTCTTAAGTGGTTACTTGTATCAATGGTTCCGTGGTTTTTAAGGCTTTGATGCTATGCTTGGGTTGAGGGAGATGGATTCGAAAAGACTAGAGAGGTTTGCTCCCCAGGGGGAGATGGTGTGCTTCATGATTGAGATACGTGAGTAGAACTATGTTGATTTTGGAAGAGTTTCTTGTTATGGTTTGGTATGTGAAAAGTTGGAGGAGATGTGATGTCTTAGTATCCCTATATCTTACCTCTATCTTTTGGCCTAGCTTGAGGCCTTAGCCCCTCATGATTCACTCTTAAGGATTCTCGCGTTCTAGTCATTCCCATGTTTTCCTCATGCATGCATGCTCATGAAAAATTTGATTTTTAAAGATATAATTTAGCTTGATTGATTGCTTCATGATTATGTGCATTTGAGTATGATTTGCATATATGTATTATGCAATGATATTTTAAATATGTTGTAGCTTGGAGTCGAGGTTTCTCCTTGGTTACGTGCACTTTGATGAAGTTGTTTTCATGTTGGGTTGTTAGTTTCTGTCCTACTCTTTTTGTGCTTGTTCGAGTTCCATTCGAGGAAAAATGTTCCAAAGGGGGAGATATTGTAACACCTCAGATTAGAGAAAGGCTAGAAAGGAGTCAAGAGGGCATGACTAGAACCCAAAAGTGGACCATGGAACCCTCCACGGAGCCCTAGATGGGCCGTGAAGGGGACCACGGTCCTTTTGGAGACTCGTGGTGTGATTCTAGAACCAGCCCCAAGAAGGTGTCCCTCCCATGGACACCTAGATGGCCCGTGGTGAGGTTGACGGACCGTCAAAGGGGTCGTCAAGTGGCGTCCTCAGAATAGGCTTCTTTCCAAGCCACTGGTCAAGGACTATGGACGTCTAAACGGTCTGTGAAGCCCCAAACGGCCCTTGAAATCGTCTGTGAAGGGGATTTGTAAGACTTAGAGTTCAGGATCAACTTCAAACGATCTTATCTTTTCGCTCAAAATGGATTAGGTGGCCCATGAACTATCCAATTAAAGGTCTTGGAGTCCTCTTTACAACACCACCGTGTTTGCTTCATTTGAAGTTCAACATAAAATGTTATGCCTATTTTAGTGGAGTACCATCAGGCTGGTGAAGCTTCACGACCTGCTAGACGAGCCTTGGTGATCATGACGGCCCATAAAGCCTTTCCAGAGAGGTATTTCGCCAGTTTTAAGTCAGGGTCATTGTGGACTTTTCCCTAATTAATTAATACCCAATCTAAGTCGGTTTAGTCCTATCCCTAGACCCTATATAAGTGGATTAATCCATAAAACTATCAATTTCTATTCATTATCCTAAATCCCCTAAACTTGACCAAAATCATCCTCACCAAATATCTTCTCTCTAGAATCAAGGAAGAAGAAGAAGCTAGGGTTCTTCAAGTTCAAATCTCCTTTCTTCATCATTGCTTAGGGCTTCAATCAAGGTATGTAGGGAGTTCATCAATGGGTTCTATTCACCCATTGAGCACCAAGGTTTCTTCATTTCTCCAATTCAATTTCTCAAGATTTTATTAGGTTTTCACTCAATTCCTCATGGGTTCTATTTGTATGGATTCAATTACGTTATTATGATCTTTTTTTGATGATTTGGACTCGATTACATGCTTTTCAACTAATTCCATCTGAACCCATGCATTGATCTATAGATTTTGCCTATGCACCCTAATTTACTTGAGTTTATGAAGAATCTTGAATTTATAGATATTTTAATGAAATCATGCATGTTTTTATGAAAGCAATATTTATGACTCAAGTAAGTTTATAGATGAAGGTATCTATATGTTCTATGAAGCTTGGTCACATGACATGAATGACATCTAGATTGCCCGCAATGCATTTAGAGCTATTTTCCTAAATTAGGTCTTGATTAGTATGGTAGCCGGTTATGCCATCAATGATCATAGATCACGCTTTTAAAACTATTTTCATTAGTAGGGCATTTCTAGCATGAAGTGAATGACTATGGGCCTTAAAAGCTATTATGAAAAGATCATGGATGGTGAAAGGTTTTCTCACACATGGTGTAAGGAGCTATTCTAAACGACGTAAGCTTGGACTAGTCCATGGAAGATGAAATGTCTATTTTAATGAACGTTAGCTTTGATTGGTAACTGTAGTTGTACCTTTCCATGGGCAATAATATGAATAAGATTATGACTATTCCGTGGGATTTATGCTTAGCACCGATAGGCTATTAAGATGGAAGCTCTCCCGTAGCTAGAGGTCGGGTTTCTAGTAGCAATCTCCTTATCCCATACCTATGTAACACCATAGTATAATTGTCTTAAATAGAAATTAGCTAGTGGATCCACTTAATATAGAAGTTCATGGTCCTTACCTTGGCAAGTAGGATAACCCCTTTTCGGTGTGGTGAGGACACCGGATTCCATGTTATAGCTCACATGGTCTATGTCGGTTAAGGTTCATTTTCCACAAAATGAACTAAGATAATTACTAATGTTTTATGAAGCTTTCTTTATTATTTAAAAATGCATTGACCGTGTTCATGATTTACGAATCTTCTTAAATAATTTTACTATGTTTTAACTTGGTCATGCATTTCATGTTTTTGATTATGTCCCCTTATGATCATGTCCCATGTTTTATTGCATTCCCCTCATACTTGGTACATTCCATGTACTAAAGCATACTTTTGCCTACATTGTTTCACTAATGTAGGGAGTGACGACTCTTCTCCCTCCACCCGTGGCTAGTAGATACGTGTGAGCTTAGAAGACTTGGTGAGTCTACATACATTCGAGGACGATGTCATTTTTTAGCTTTATGTCTTTTTTTCTTTTCGAATGTTATAAGTGATGCATGGGTTACGTTCCAATCGCTCTCCTATTGTACTAGATGTCTTTCATACATATGTTAGATTTCCGTTGTTTTTGTCAAGCTCTTATGATATGAAACTATCTTTTGGACTCTTTAAATTCTATTATCTTGTATGATGTATGCTAAGTGGCTTGTGTGGGCCTCTCGGGGTCCTATACGCCATGTCACGTCTAGGGGGTATTTTAGGTCGTGACAATAATTTAGGTATGGGTCAACATAATTTATATTAAACATCATGTATTAACATTGGATCATGCATTGAAAGGCTTAATTAACATCAATCAATCACAATTGAATGAAATCCATAAGATTGGATTGAAAATCCTAACTTAAATAATTTAAATTGAATTGAGAAAATTAGAAATCTTAAGGACCCCATGGAGGAAAGGACTCCATCGGTGAATACCCAAATACCTTGCTATTCAAAGCCAAAGAAAGATGGTGAATAGGAGACTTGAATAGAACCCTAGCTCTTCTTCTTCTTCCTTAAGTTGAGAGAATTTAGGGAGGATGAATTTGGTCAAGTTAGGGAATTTAGGAGAATGAACTGAAAGTGGGTAATTTGGGGCTTAAAAGCTTTATATAGGGCTCAGGGTAAAAGGTAAAATGTCATAGTATACGATTAAAATAATTATAAAAAGACCCAAAAGCTCCTTTTAAAATAACTGCCGGACTCGACCTATGGTTTGGACCCATAGTCCGTAGGTCTTTCTATGGACCATACTGGTCAACCATAGAATGATTCAGAAACCAATATTTTTGACCATTTTTGATGGATCCTATCTACGGCTCGTACAATGGTTGACGGGCCATTTTGATAAACAATAAAAATGGTGCTGGGACTTGTTTATAGAAAATTATTCTCCCCCTTTTTACGGTTGGCATCTACAGCCCGTAGAAGCTTCTATAGTCCATGGATGGGACCCATAGACACAACCTGTAACCCGAAAACATTCTTTTCCTTCTTTTCCAATATGAGGTATTACAATATCTCCCTCTTGGGAACATTCGTCCTCAAATGGAACTCAAGGAAATACAAGGAAGGTATGAAAAAGATCTAACAACCCAACACGAATGCAACTACATCAACAACACATAACCAAGGAGGAACACCAAATACAAGCTAAAACATATGCAAAATATCATTTTATGAGGCATACATACAGTTCACCCTCAAATGCACATAATCATGATGAAATCAATCAAGTTAACTCATTCTTTTCAAAAGTAAAATTTTCATGAGTCGGCATGCTTGAGGAAACATGAGGACAACTAAGACATATGAAACTAAGAGGATGAACCATGAGGACCAAATACCTTTAGCTAGAATAGGATTGGAGGGAAAGAGATGGGGATATCAGGATATCATATCGGCCTCGGCCTCGGCCTCCCAAGTAGCACTCTCAACTATTTGATTCCTTCATAAGACCTTTACGGATGCAACTTCCTTATTCCTCAATTTCTTAACTTGCCGGTCAAAAATCTCAATCGGAACTTTTTTATATTATACCATGACTCTCCAATGGTACAATAGATGTCGGATCACCAACACATTTCATCAACAAAGAGACATGGAAAATCGGATGTACCGATGTTAAGTCATTAGGCAAATCAAGTTCATAAGCAACCTTATCAATATGCCTCAAAATCTGATATGGGCCCATATAATGGGGACTAAGCTTCCCTTTCTTACCAAACCTCACTACACCATTCATGGGTGAAATTTTATAGTAGACTCAATCATCTACATAAAACTCAAGGTCCCTCCTTCTAACATGGGCATAGGACTTTTGTCGACTTTAAGCTATTTTCAACCTTTCTCTAATAAGCTGGACTTTTTCCATAGCCTCATGTACCAGTTCGGAACCTATCAAAGCAATCTCACCTACTTCAAACCAACCTATGGTATATCTACACCTTCTACCATAAAGAGCCTCAAATGGAACCATACCATTGCTTTAATGATAGCTATTATTATAAGAAAACTCAATTAAAGGCAAGTGATCATCCCAATTACCCTTGAAGTCAATCACACGAGCTCTCAATATGTCTTCCAAAGTTTTGATAGTACACTCTTCTTGCCCATCAGTTTGAGGATGAACGGTTTTACTAAGCTTGACACGAGTACCAAGACCCTTTTGGAAAGATTTCCAAAATTGAGAAGTGAATTGGGTACCATGATCGGATATAATGGACAGGGGCTCTCCATGAAACCTAACTATAACACCTCAGATTAGAGAAAGGCTAGAAAATGATCAAGCAGACATGTTAAGAACCCAAGAGTGGACCATGGAACCCTCCATGGAGCCTTACACGGGCCGTGTAGGGATTACGGTCCATGTGAGCACTCGTGGTCTGATTCCAGAACCTACCCCAAGTAGGTGTACCTCCCATGGATGCCTAGACGGCCTATGGTGAGGTTGACGAACCGTCCAAGGGGTCATCAAGTGGCCCCCTTAGAAAGGCCTTCTTCCCTAGTCACGGGTCCAGGGCCACAGACGTCTAAATGGCCCGTTGAAGCTTCACACGAACCGTGAAGCCGTCCGTGATGGAGACTTGTCAAACTTAGAGTTTAGGGTCAACTTCAAACGATCATATCTTTTAGCACAAAATGAATTAGGTGGCCCATGACCTATCGTATTAAAGATCTTTGAGTCCTATTTCCAGTGCCACCGATTTGCTCCATTTAAACTTTGGAGAAAAAAGATATGCCCAAAATAATAAAGCCCTGTCAGGCAAAAATTCTTCACGACCCTCTTCACGGGCCATTATGATCTAGACGACCCGTGAAGCCCTCCTTGAAGCCAATTCGGTAGTTTTTAAGTCAAGGGCTATTGCGTCTTTTCCCAATTGTTTTAACTCAAAACTACGTCGTCTTGCCTTTTACCTTAAGCCCTATATAATTATTTTTACCCCAAAAATCACCTAGTTCAACTCATTCTCTCAAATTCCCAAAAGAAGATCAAGTCATTCCTCCCCAATATTTCTCTCTCTAAAGTTCAAGATGAAGGCTAGGGTTACAAATCAAGTCTCCAATTTCACCATTGATTTCAAGCTTTTGGCATCAATGTATGATATTCTTCACCTATGGAGCCCTTTCTTCCATAGGGTTCCTAAATTCTTAAATTTTCAAGTTAGCAATCTCCAATTGAAATTAGGATTTTCTTCTATCTTATGGGTTCTTTCAAATTATGATTTCATTGATTGAATTATGTTTAATTATGCATCAATTGAGTTAAATTGCATCTTTTAAGTTGAATCGCCATGAACACATACGAAATCCATGTTTTCTAGAGTTGATCATATGATGAAACTTTTGAATCATGAAAGATGAGTTTATGAAGATATGCATGTTCTTTATGAAAGTGATGAAAATGATTTAAGATTACTTTAAGAGTAAAGCATAAATGTTGTTGTTGTTGTGGAAGGTTTTTCACACATGAAGGATTCTTTGAGTTAAAAATTTTTCTCAACTAAACTTTGAATCAAGATTTAAGGAGCTATTCTAAATGACATAAGCTTGGACTAGTCCATGGAAGATGAAACGTCTATACACATAATTTAGCTTGGATTGGCAACCCTAGTTTTACCTTTCCATGGATTAATGATATGAATATGATTAAAGACCATTTTGTGGGATTTATGCTTAGCACCGAGAGGATATTGAGATGAAAGCTCTCCCGTAGCTTGAGGTCGGGTTTCCAGTAGCAATCTCCTTATTCCATTCCTATGTGCCCCCATAGGATGATTGTCTTAGACATTCGCTAGTGGATTCACGTAAGCTAGAAGTTCATTGTCTTACTTTGGCAAGTAGGACACCCCTTTTTGGTGTGGGGCAGACACCAGATTTCATGTTGTAGCTCACATGGTCTCTATTTGGTTAAGGCTACTTCCCACAATAATGATGAACTAAGGTTACTTCAAGAAGTATCTCATAAGTGTTCAAAAGATGAGTTTTACTTGCATTGACCATGATTACGATGATGTTTTCTAACCTCTTATTTAATGGTTTTAACTTAGTCTTTGCATGACATGAAATGTCCTTTTTAGCATGATTTTATAACTCTATGCATTACTATCATACTTGGTATATTTTTGTGCTAACGCATACTCTTTCCTACATTTTCTCACAAGTGTAGGGTCCGGCTCATCTCCATCCTCCTGTGGCTAATCTGTTGTGATAGAGACTTGAAGATTGGTGAGTCCTCATGTTCCGAGGACCGAACTTCATTGCTTATTGTCTTTACTTCCTTTCATTTTTGTATGTGATTTATGGGTTACGTCCCGATCACTCTTGATGTACTAGATGGCTTTGAGACTATGTTAGACTTCCGCTACATTTGATAAACTCTTATGATTTGAATTTTTTTAATCACTTGATTTTCTATTATCTTGTATGATGTATGCTAAGTGGCTTGTATAGGGCCTCTTGGGGTCTTATACGCCATGTCACATCTAGGGTCTACTTTGGATCATGACAAACTTGGTATTCAAAGGACAAGATTTAGAAAGGTCCTAGAATGCCTCATAAGCCACGTTGGGTAGAGTCTTGTTCATGAGTGTGAAGCGCGCCACATTTATGAATGAGAGACTATAAGATGTTTAGGAAATTCCTTTTCCTTCATTACTCTAAGTCATACGATAGAGTGTAACTCTATATGTCCTTTCTCTGAATCTCTATCCGAAGCTTTATAGGATATGGCCCCTCGAAGAGCATACGTTAGGAGGAACGCGAATGAGAATGTGGAACAACAAGCTCCTCAAGTTCCAACTTACCCTTCAGCCGAGCAAGTAACCAATGCGGAGTTTAGGGCTACTTTTCAAGTGTTAGCTCCAGCCATGACGGCTCAAGCCAATAGGAAGGTTGTGGCCCCCGCGAACCCAAATGTGGGTATGGCGGCATCTAGAGTGAGGGACATCACTAGAATGAATCCTCCAGAGTTTCATGACTCTAAGGTTGAGGAAGATCCTCAAGAGTTCGTTGATGAGGTGTACAAGGTGCTAATGATCATGGGTGTGACACCAAAGGAAAAGGCGGAGTGGCCGCTTATCAACTTAAGGGTGTTGCTCAAGTGTGGTTTGAGCTATAGAAGAGAGAGAGCAGTTGATGCGGGTCCTCTTGATTGGGAAAAGTTTAAGGTTGCTTTCCTTGATAGATTCTTTCCCCTTGAGATGAGGGAGGCAAAGGTACTCGAATTTATCAACCTTCATCAAGGAAACATGAGTGTGAAGGAGTATGCTTTGAAGTTCATACAATTGTCTAGATATGCTCCTACAATGGTTGCCGATCCTACGGCAAGGATGAGTAAGTTTGTTTCGGGTATGTCCAAAATGGTGGTTAAGGAATGCCGTACCGCCATGCTTATCAATGATATGGACATTTCTCGCCTAATGGTGCATGCTCAATAAGTAGAAAAGGTGAAGCTTAAGAAAAAGCCTAGGGAGGCAAAGAGGGCTAAGACCGGTGATGGTGACTTCTCACGCTCAAGGTCCGATGGACACGGTCATTCTAGGTTTCGACCAAATTTTCCCGATCAAGGTTCCTCCAATGTTCCTCCTAAGTTCAAAACAATAGGGTGTCTAACCCTAAACCTCAAGGAGAAAAATGGTAATGGATCTTCATTGTTTACTTATGCTAAGTATGGAAGGAAGCATGACAATAAATGCTCAGCCGGTATGGATGGTTGATATGGTTGTGATAAGAGTGGCCATAAGATAAAGGATTGTCCAACACTTACGGCTAAGGGAAGAAAAGGTAAGCAAGCTCCGCCTAGTGGTTCAGGTTCAAGTACTCCAAAGCAAAACCAATTTTATGAACTTCAGACTCGTCATGATCAAGAGAGTTCTCCCGATGTGATTATCGGTATGTTGAAAGTCTTTTATTTTGATGTTTATATTGATTCCGGTGCCACCTTATCTTTCGTGATGCTATATGTGGCCATGAGGTTTGATATTCTTCCGGATGTGTTATTAGACCCTTTTTCTATCTCTACTCCTATTGGTGAATCTGTTGTGACTAAGAGAGTTTATAGAGATTGTCCCATCTCCTTTTCCCATAGAGTCACGCATGTTGATCTTATAGAGCTTGATATGTTAGATTTTGATGTTATTTTTTGAATGGATTGGCTGCACTGTTGTTATGCTTCCATTGATTGTAGAACCCGAGTGGTCAAGTTTCAGTTTCCAAATGAGCCTACCTAGAGTGGAAAGGGGGAAATTTAATGCCTAAGAGTCAGTGTGTTTCTTGTCTTAAAGCTAGAAAGATGATCTCAAAGGGTTACATATACCATCTTGTTCGAGTTGGGGATATGTATTTCGAAACCCCTACTCTTGAGTTGGTCCCCGTTGTTAATGAGTTTCCGAAAGTATTTTTTGATGATCTAATCGGTGTTCCTCCCGAAAGAGAAATAGACTTCGGTATTGACCTTCTTTGAGATACGCAACCTATCTCTATTCCTCCTTACCGGATGGCTCCGCAGAACTTAAGGAATTGAAGGAGAAATTAAAAGATTTATTGGATAAGGGCTTCATCCGTCCGAGTATCTCTCCATGGAGTGCTCCGATTTTGTTTGTTCGAAATAAGGATTGTTCGCTTCGCATGTGCATTGATTATGGACAATTGAATAAGGTTACTATTAAGAATAAGTATCCTCTTCCAAGGATAGATCATTTGTTTGACCAACTTCAATGAGCGAGTTACTCTTCCAAGATTGACTTTCGGTCGGGCTATCACCAATTAAGGGTGAAGGAAGATGACATTCTAAAGACAGATTTTCGGACTAGATACGGCCATTACGAATTCTTAGTAATGTTGTTTGGTTTGATAAATGCTTCGGCTACATTTTTGGATTTGATGAATATATAGGGTATTTAGACAATACCTAGATATGTTTGTGATTGTGTTCATCGATGATATTTTGATTTACTTAAGGACTGAAGATGAGCATACCAGTCATTTAAGGATTGTATTACAAGTTCTCAAGGACCAACAACTCTTTGTGAAGTTTAGTAAATGCGAGTTTTGGTTGAGGTCTGTGGCTTTTCTTGGTCATATTGTTTCTGGTAAGGGTATTGAGGTAGATCCTAAGAAGATAGATATTGTTAAGAGTTGGCCTAGACCTCTATCCCCTTCAGATATTTGAAGTTTCTTGGGTTTGGCTGGTTATTATAGAAGGTTTGTTGAGAGGTTTTCTTTGATTGCCTCTCCATTGACAGCTTTGACCCAAAAGAAAGCTAAGTTTGTATGGTCTGAAGCATGTGAAACGAGTTTCCAAGAATTGAAAAATAGACTTACCTCCGCTCCAATATTGACTTTGCTGGAAGGATCCGATGGGTTTGTGGTTTATTGTGATGCTTCAAGGGTTGGATTAGGGTGTGTTCTTATGCAAAACGGGAAGGTTATTGCTAATGCTTCAAGGCAACTTAAGGTTCATGAAAAGAACTATCCTACCCATGACCTAGAACTATCGGCGGTAGTGTTTGCTTTAAAGATTTGGAGGCATTACTTATATGGTGTTCATGTGGATGTCTTTACCGGCCACAAGAGTTTGCAATATATGTTCAAGCAAAAGGATCTGAATCTTCACCAAAGGAGGTGGCTTGAGTTGCTAAAGGACTATGATATGAGTGCCCTCTATCACCCCGGTAAGACAAATGTGGCGGCTGATGTCCTCAGTTGGTTATCCATGGGTAGTATTGCCAATGTTGAGAATGGTAAGAAAGAATTGGTTTGAGATGTTCATAGATTGGCCCGATTGGGCGTTCGATTGATTGATTCCAATGAAGGAGGCATTGTTGTTCATAATGGTTCAGAATCTTCTTTTATATCGTATGTGAAAGGAAAGCAAGGTTTTGATCCGATCTTGATGGAATTGAAGGAAGCAGTGCTTAGAAAGTCCGTTGAGGCTTTCTCCCAAGGGGGAGATTGTGTACTCCAATATCAAGGTCATTTGTGTGTTCCCGATGTTGATAATTTGAGGGAACAAATCTTGTCGAAATCCCATAGTTCTCGATATTCTTCTCACATGTTTATGAGCATACGAACTTTACTTTTTTTTTGGATCAATGTCGTCAATGGAGAGGCAATCGAAGAAAATCCTTCCATAAACCTTCTATAATAACCAGGTAAACCCAAGAAACTTTGAATATTCGAAGGGGATAGAGGTCTAGGCCAACTCTTAACCACATCTGTGTTCTTAGGATCTACATCAATACCCTTACCGAAAGTAATGTTACCAAGAAAAGCCATGGATCTCAACCAAAACTCACATTTACTAAACTTTGCAAAGAGTTGTTGGTCCTTGAGGACTTGCAACACAATCCTCAAATGATTGGTGTGTTCATCCTCACTTCTTGAGTAGACCAAAATATCATCAATAAACACAATCAAAAACATATCGAGGTATTGTCTAAATACTCTGTTCATTAAGTCCATGAATGTGCTGGAGCATTAGTCAACCCAAACGACATTACAAAAAACTCATAATGACCATATCGTGTATGAAAATCCATCTTTGGGATGTCACTTTCTTTCACCCTCAATTTGTGATAACCCGATCGGAGGTCAATCTTAGAGAAGTAACTTGCTCCTTGAAGTTGATCTAAAAAATCATCTATCCTTGGAAGAGGATACTTATTCTTAATGGTGGCCTTGTTCAATTATCGGTAGTCAATACACATGCGAAGTGAACCATCTTTTTTATGAACAAACAAAACTGGAGCACCACATGGAGAGATACTCAGTCGGATAAAGACCTTATCCAACAAGTTTTTCAATTATTCCTTTAATTCCCTAAGTTCAGTCGGAGCCATATGGTAAGAAGGAATAGAAATAGGTTGCGTATCTGGGAGAAGGTCAATACCGAAATCTATTTCCCTTTCGGAAGGAACACCGAGTAGATTATTGGGAAACACTTCAAGAAAATCATTCACAACATGGACTGACTCAAGAGTAGGGGTTTCGGAATCTATATCCCTAACTCGAACAAGATGATATATGCAATCTTTAGAAATCATTTTCCAAACTTTAAGACAAGAAACAAACTGATCCTTAGACATAGAATTTCCCCCGTCTACTCTAAGACGGGCTCATTAGGAAATTGAAACTTAATTATTCGGGTTCTACAACCAACAGAAGCATAACAAGAATGGAGCCAATCCATACCAAGAATAACATCAAATTCCAACCTGTCAAGCTCTACAATATCAACATAAATGACTCTATGGGATAAGGAGACAAGACAATTTCTATAGACTCTCTTAGCCACAATAGATTCACCGAAAGGAGTAGAGACAGAAAAAGGGTCTAACAACACACCCGAAGAAACATCAAACCGCATAACAACATATTACGTCACAAAATACAAGGTAGCACTTGGATCAAGCACAGAATAAACATCAAGATGAAAGGCTTTCAACATACCAGTAACAACATCGAGAGAACCCTTTTGATCATGCTGAGTTTGAAGTGCACAGAAACTGTTTTGCTTTGAGGCATTTGAATATGATCCACTAGGTGGAGCTTGCCTACCATCCTTTCCCTTTTCAAGTCTATATGGACAATCTCTCGAGCGGTGACCACTCTTGCCACAACCAAAACAATTATTCGAGCCCATCAAGCATTTTCCCGGGTGACTCTTGCCACACTTTTGGCATACAGGAACAGAAGATCCATTTCCACCACCATTTCCTCTTTGAGGTTTAGGGTTAGACACCCTATCTTTGTTAAACTTAGGAGCTAGAGCATTGGAAGAACCTTGATAGAAAAATCTTTGTCGGAACCTAGAATGACCATGTCCATTAGAGCTTGAGTGTGAAAAGTCACCATCACCCATTTTTTCCCTCTTTGTCTCCCTAAACTTTTCCTTAAGATTTTCCTCCTCAATTTGTTGAGCGTTAATCATTAAACGATAAATATACATCTCCTTAATGAGCATGGCGGTACGACATTCCTTAACCACCTATTCAGACACACTCGAAATAAACTTACTCATCCTTGCCCTGGAGTCGACAACCATAGTTTGAGCATACCTAGCAAATTGAGTAAACTTCAAGACATACTCCTTCACACTCATGTTTCCTTGATGAAGATTGATGAATTCAAGTACCTTTGCCTCCCTTATTTCAAGAGGAAAGAACCTATCAAGGAAAGCAACCTTAAACTTTTCCCAATCTTGAGGACCCGCATCAACCACCCTCTCTTCCTTCCATTGGTTGAACCAAACTTCAGCATCACCCTTAAGTTGATAAGCAGTCAATTCCGCCTTTTCCACCGGCGTCACACCCAATTCATCAAAACCTTGTACACCTCATCAATGAACTCTTGAGGATCTTTCTCAACCTTGGAACTATGAAACTCTGGGAGGGATTCATCCTAGTGAAGTCCCTCACTCTAGTAGCCGCCGTACCCACATTTGGGTTCACAAGAGCATTAGCCTCTCTATTGGCTTAAGTTGTCATAGCTTGAGCCAACACTTGAAAATCAGCTCGAAACTCCGCATTAGTCACTTGTTCGGCTAAAGGATCGGCCAGAACTTGATGAGCTTCTTGTTCCACATTCTTATTTGCATTCCTCTTAACGTATGCTCTTTGAGGGCCATATTCTGAAAAGCATCGAATAAGGATTAGGAGAGAGACATATAGAATTACACTCTATCGCACGACTTTAGAATGATGAAAGAAGTGGAATTTCTTAAACATCTTATAGCCTCTCATTCATAAGTGTGGCACGCTTCATACTCATGAACAAGACTCTACTTGACATGGCTTATGAGACATCCTAGGACCTTTCTAAACCATGTGCTTTGAATACCAAGTTTGTCATGACCCAAAGTATATCCTAGGTGTGAAATGGCGCATAGGACCCCGAGAGACCCTACACAAGCCACTTAGCATACATCATACAAGATAATAGAATAAATAATTCAAAATCATAGTCTTATATCATAAAAGACTTTTGATAAAGCGAAAATCTAACACCAGTCTCAAATTCATCTAGTACATCATAAGGAAAATGATTGGGACGTAACCCATACATCACATACAAGGTCTGAAACGAAATGACATAAAGCAATAAAGTGTCTCGGTCCTCAGAACATGAAGACTCACCAATCTTCAAAGCTTGTGAAGGATCAACTAGCCACGAGTATGGGAATTAAGAGCGTCGAACCCTACATTAGTGAAACAATAGAGGCACAAGTATGCATTAGTACATGTAATGTACTAAGTATGAGGCAATATGCATAAACATAGGCATGATGGCATGAATGACTTAAAAATGAGTAGGCATGATCATATTGAAACATTTGAAAACTTTATAGAAAAAATGACATGAAAATCATGAAAATATAGTCAAGTACATTAACATAAAGTACATAAGAAAAAATTTGAAGAAGCCATAATCATTTTGTGGGATATTAGCTTTAACCGATAATAAGACCATGAGAGCTATATCATGGAATCTGGTATATCCCTCATACCAAAAGAAGGGGAACCTACTTGCCAAGGTAGGATCCGTACATATCATCATTTGTTAAAGTAGATCCACTAGCTAGGTCATTTAAGACGATCCTACGGGGGCACGTAGTTAGGGACTAAAGGTTGCTACTAGAGACTATCCTATTTGAGCCTCCACCTCAAAGCCCTCACGGTGCTAAGTTTAAATCCCAACGGAATAGATAAAAGTCAAATATAATTTTAACATAGGGAAAGGCAATGATCAATACCAATCCACACTTTTGAGATCAAAACATAGAATAGCTCCTTAAACATAATTCAACATGAAGGAGAAAACCTTTCACCAATGTAAATTCTTTTATGAGAAATACCTTTCACAATCATGATCATCATAACATGTGAGAAAACTTTTCACAATAACATTGATACTTTCCTTTCAAAGCATCATCAAAGCATTTATAATAACTTCATAAAAACATACACATGTTCATAATTTCATAATTCATAGGTTCATAATTTAGGCATAGTTCAATATAATTTCAATTAAACATCATGCATTAATATTGGATCATGCATTGAAAGGCTTAATTAACATCAATCAATCACAATTTGCCAAGTAATAATTTGCATTTTTAATTTAATTTCTTTATCTTCTTGATGCTTCGCTCATTATCATGTCTCGACCTTTGGTTTACTCAGCACTCATGCCACAAGCTTTAGTTTCCTCATTAAAAGTGTTATTCATTTAGCTGCTTATTTCTCATTGAGCAGGTATGATTTACTGGACTCACAATTGGAGCTGCATATGATGGACTTGGGCCTGTATTAGAGTTTATGACCTTTAACTTTGCCATGCAAAAAGATACTTATTCACTTTCTCAAACTTCTCTATGTCAGCTTTTCTCGCATGTCTGAATGATTACTTTGATGTTTATAGTCGTATGTTTAAGTTTTAACACTAACCGCGTATAGAGACCAGTTTATATGGCTTAGGTACCTAAAGCTTTTAGTTTCTCTCAGAGAAATTGCATCATAAGTTGAGTGATCTAAATGAAACTTTACATTTTAGCAATTAAATAAGAAACAAATTGCTTTGCATCTAATTTACTCTCTACATGCAACTCGTTCAAATTTTAGCATTTAAGTCACATAATGCAAAGAAAAGCTAGTAACTTTAAATTATTCTGAAGCCTACGTTCAATATATATAGTGATAAAAAGATGAATTATTTTAGATTTTTCTTTCAAATTGATTGTAGTAGATCAAATAAGGATAGAGTTACAGTTCTATTTTAGTTCTTTCTCTACAACGTTGTGTTTCTAATTCTATTTTATGTTTTATTTCATTCTGCTGATGTGTATCCCTTGCCCTTGTAACTTCTTTGAGTCATTTTCCCTTTTCATTTCAACAGCATACGTGCTGCAAATTTCTGCGTAATGATTTATTTATTTGCAGCTAGCTTTGGTTGTCTCTGAGTTTTATCCAAAAAACCTTATTCATAGTTTCTGAATGTTTAATAAAAGATGAAACAATAAATATTTCATGCAAACCTTTGATTATACATCTCACAAAAGCCATTAGAATTTCAATATAATTAATTTGTATAACTTACATAAATCTCATAGTGTAAGACCTAAATTACATCATATCCCTACTTTTTTCTATTTTACAAAAATCTCTTAAAACCAGTGCTATCCAGATACATAGCAAACATGGCAGATACATTAAATCTGATTTAATTGCGATTTAAAAGGAAAGGAATCGTAAAATTAAATGTGAGTTCTCCAAATCATGCTAATCAAGTTGATATCAATCTCTCCCAAATCATAACAGCTTCAATCAATTAAAAATTCAATTTTTCTTCACTCAATTATCTCCCAATTTCGCCGGCTTCAAACAATTCTCTCCCAAATTTTCATCATCTCCATTAAGCCACCATTGCAGCCCAAATCGTGAAAAATTAAAATTACTTGACAAAATTGACTGATACAATATGAATATAATAATTTTGTTGAGACATTCAGGAATTTGGATAAGCGAGGTGAGTTATGAAGGTTACAAAAGTGATGAAATTGTTGTTGGACAATCGATTTCATTTATGAATCTCAAAGCTGCCATTTCAGTCGAGTTGGAGATCGATGAGATTAGAAAAAACTTAGAAATTCGATACATCGTAGAAGGTAACTCATCTCCATTGAAAATTAAGAACGACATGGGTGTAAAATTATATTTGGAGGAGAAAGAAAATGAACCTAGATTTGCAATGTATCCTCTATGTATTGATACAACAGAGAAGATTAGGAGACAGATACATAGTTTTGGTAAAGAGATCTGATAGAAAAAGGTATGAGAGTTTTTTTTATCTCTATTTCTAATCTTGTATGATACATTATTATTATTAGCAGATGTATCATGGTGATAATTATTTTTTATTTTGATGATTATCTGATATTGATATGATATTCATGATACATTAGTTGTAAATTTTTAATAGTATAAATTTAATTTTATATCTGGTATCTCTACAGATGTTTCGGTGGTCTGACATGAATCGTTATAAGAGAATGTGTATCTATCTGTTAACCATGAAACAATAGTAAACAAATGTAAATGGATTGTATGTGACACATACAACAGAAGAGTAAGCAGTAACATATATCATATACTTTTTGTATTTGTAATGTGAGAGTATCACTAATTTCTATAATGTGTATCAGGCTAGTGATGTGAATATGTTACATACAACTACTCTAGATTAACCAATTTTTTAAATTTGTATACGTAAATATAAGTCATGATACATTACTGGTTACAACTTGATACATTACTAGTTTGACATATATATAATCAATTTTTATAGCTATGATTCAGTGTGTTGTTACTATAACGTATTAGATACATGTGAATTTGTTTTTTTAAGTAATAGTATATGAATTTCTTTTTTTTAATGTACCAGTGTAAAAGAGAATATATTGTTTTCATGTATCTATTATCCACATCATCCCTTTGATGTTGAATTTGTCCAAGACATTATGCAACAAAAAAGTGAAAGCATGTGAGTATTGTATCACTGTTTATTGAATTACATATTTAATTTATTTTTTATAATATATCTGCTTCTTTTTGTAGTGACTGCGGAATGTTTGTAGCTACATTTGCTGAATTTCTTAGTGATGAAATCAACATCCCATCTAGTGATTTTCGAGCTGGCTATCTTCGCAAAAGATATGCAACATTATTATGGAAGTACGATCTCGACAAGGCTAATGCGGGATATGTTAGCGATAATGATGATCCACCAAAATTGAAGAGTGACTTCACTCCACCACAACAAGATGACTTGATTCATGTAGATTAGCGATTATATATCAATTCACAAACAGTTTTTGATGGGTTTTTATTTTTAAGATACATTAACTAATGTTTTTGAGTGTTGCTTGTTTTTTAAGATACTTCTTATCAAGGTTTAGAATTTTTCTCTAAAAAAATATTTATTTTGACTTTAATTTTCAATATATTTAGTATCTTGTTACATTTTGTATCTTAGTAGGGTACACATCACAACACTTGATACTATATGAGTATATGATACACAAATTTTGAAAAAAATGTATCAGATTCATTATACTTAACCAATCACTTCACAATCATATTATTTTCAATAGTTGTAAGCAGTTTCAGATACATTAAATAATTAATTACTGCAATGTAAATTTTAAACATGTATCAACTGAATAACTTATTACATTTTGTTTGTGATACATTAATATTCATACTTCATTTTACTTTACACTTAACAGTTCATGAACACTTTGTATCAACACAAAACCATTCATAGTATAAATAGTGTATCTAAACCACAACTCAAAAAAGTATCAGATTCATTATATTTAACCAATCAATGCCCAATCTTATTATTTTCAGTAGTTCTAAATTGTTTACAAATACATTAAATAATTAGCAAATGCAATGTATATTTTAAATATGTATCAACTGCATTATTTAATAACTTTTGTTTGTGATACATTAATATTCACACTTCATTACACTTAACATTTTCCTGAACAGCTTGAATAAAAAATAAAATCATTCCTAAAATCATTAATGTATCTGAAACATAATTATTTGTACCAGATTCACTTTAATGTACCAAAAGTTTACAATGTGTTATAGACAGAATTGAAAACTGTAACATTTCAATTTCTTGTATCAGAACTTAATAAGCAAAAAGTACTTTGTAACAGTGGAAAGAAATGTTACAATCTGAAAATTACTAATCTGAAACATCACATTACTGCAAAAAAAAGTTTTCGTCAAGAATCTTTCGAAAAGAAAGTACAAGTTCTTCGATTGTGACCTTCTTGTCCACAACAGTTCGTGTTTGTGGTTAGCTTTTCATATGGATTTTTCTTCCTTCTTTTCCTTGGTCGCCTAGGCATTTTTTTTTCTCTTGGTGGCAAGACAACTTCTTTCAAAATACAAAACGAAACTGACTAATCATTCTTGTCCGGCAGTAGTTCCATTGGAACTGTATCATTAAAAATCAGAATTCCATCGTTGAGATACTCAGCAAAGACATCTTGAAATTCCCTGCATTAAAAAACATGAATAATACTTAAAAGACTGAAGATATATAACAAGATCTGATACATAGTAAATTAGTGGAATTTGATACAGTTATGTATCATATATATATCAGTGAATTTGATACACAGTGCTTTATTTATAGAACATTAGGGTTTATGTATCATGAGTATTATTGGGTAATGTATACATATACATAGCCAGTTTTGGGTGCCACTCAGCTCATGACAGGTGACTTAACAGCCTTTTCTTCCTCCCAACCTTTTCCATCCCTGGTACTATCACTATTGCCAAGGGAATGAACCTCGACATTAAGAGATGTTGTACTTTACAACTCATCTTCCCTGATTATCCTCCTCTACTATTATATGATGCTCTTTATGTCTCTAAATTATTTGCTAATTTTATTTTTGTTAATCATCTTGTTAACCAACGATGCCTAGTTTCTTTCTCAACTAATGGTTTTCATATTCAGGATTTGAATACTAGGAAGGTGATTGGTAGGGGCCATAGACAATGGGAACTCTTCATTTTGGATATGGGCTCATCCTGGAACTCTCACAAATGCTTTTTTGCTCTGTCTTCTCAAGAGATCAACTCAATCAATGCTCTTTGGAAACTATGGCATAGGCGGTTTGGACATCCTCATACTCAAAATCTGAAGTCTTTGTTTTACTCTGGCAATTTAGTGTCTAAGATTAATTTTAAGAATAATGTTAATGTTAATTGTGAATCTTGTGCTCTTGTAAATTCACATTTGTTGCCATTTAATTAAAATATTCATCATACTACCTCTCCATTTGAACGTATTCACTCTTATGTTTTGGGTGCTGCGAGCTCCAAGTCACTTTCTGGCAATTCTTATTTTGTAATATTTGTGAATCATGTATTTTTATTTACATGGGTTTACTTTATTCAACAGAAATCGAGGTATTCAGGGTCTTTAAGTATTTATATGCCATGGCTCGTACTCAATTTGAGAAAAATATAAAGATCCTTCACGTAGATTGAGGCGGTGATTACATCTCAAAAGATTTTGAGCATTCATTTACTACTCAAGGTGTTGTTCATCAGAAAACATGTCCTCATCAATTTCAACACATTGGTGTTGCAGAGCGGAAGCATCGTCATATAATTGAAACTGCCCGTGTGCTTCGACTTCATGCCAATTTGCTAAAATTATTTTGGGCCGCTTGTGTCCACATGACAGTTTACCTCATTAATCGGTTGCCCACTATGATTCTCCAAAATCCGTCCCTTTTGGTGAAGCTTTTTGGTATTAAGCCTTTATATGACACCTTCCATGTGTTTGGATGTACTTTTTATGTGCTTCTTCCAAGATATGAGTATTCTTAAATTAGGCCAAGTCTGTTAAATGTATTTTTTTGGGATATTCAAATACTCAAAAGGGTTATCGTTGTTATGACTAGGATGCTTAATGATGAGGATATCACACAATGTTCTCTTCATTGAGGACTCATTCTGTTTTCACCCAGCTAAAGAACCTACAGATGCCATTGGTCACTCGACACCTTGTCATCTTACTTTGATGATTAGCCTGATCCTTATGCGAGAGTTCCCTTGGCTACTACTCCTTCTTTGCCATCTCCAGATCCAAGTATCCCCTTTTCTTTTCACATTTTACCGTCTTCTGAACCACTACATAGTGTAGTCACTACTCGATTCGGCCGGGTCAGTAAACCTCCTTCTCGATCATCCTTTTTATACTCACTTGATCATATTTCAATTTCTAGATCTTATAACATGCAGCTAACAGTAAAGAATGGACCTTGTCTATGCAAACTGAACTTGATGCAGTAGCCCAAAATAATCCGTGGGATCTAGTTTCATCCCCATCAGATCAAACTTGTCACGACCCGTGACTACCCCCTAATAATTGCAAGGTTCTTAGAGCCATGAGTGACCTCGAGCTAACCTCATGGTTTGGCATGGCATTCGAACATACAAAACCAAAGACTACGGATAACTGAAACAAATGCTGAAGCTAAAAACTAAGATATTCTATATAAATTGAATAGACAATTATCTGATATAAACCATCAAGTGATTCTAAACTGACTGTATGAAAGCCTCTACTAAGACGAGTTTCTAGGACAAGCCCCTAGCTAACTCTAATTGTCGGAAATTAAAATCATAATGCTGAAGTAATGAAAAAGGTCATCCTCGAAGGATGAGGACTCACCAAAAGCTGCTACTACGCTGACTGGAAGTCATACTAACCTTGGCCTGAGTACTGAACGTCCAAATCAATATTATCAAATAATATAGACAGAAAGTATGCGGTCCGTACTTCAAATGTACTGAGTATGTAGGATATGCATGATAAACATAAATATTGAACATGCTGAACTGTGAAGACATACTAATGCATTGACAGAGTTATTAACATGAATCTTATAAAATGTTGTAATGAAATCTCAATGCTTGGTCATGCAACAACTAAAAGACTGACAGTGGGAGATACTAAAACTGACATCTAACTATGTAAGCTACTACATGGAGTTTGATATATAATCTCCATGATCAAAAGGGCCAAATTTACTTTTCCAAGATATAAAGGCTGATATGAGCTAATGTGGATTCACTAAGCTAATATCTGTAAAAGAAACTAAGGAGTCGGCCTAACTAACGAGAGACCTCTTTAAATCCAACGGTGGCACGTAGTTCTGAGACTTAGGGATTACTTCTAAATGTCTCATGCCTCAACTAATGGGTGAGCCTCCATACCTAGTTCCGCTCGGTGCTAAGTAAAACTCCCAATGGAAAATATGCAAATAATCTGAAGACAATAATAATATGATAATATTAACCTATACTAATAAACTTATAATAACTGAGCAGCTCCATCATGATAAAACTGATAAATTATTGATTGTATTTCAAGGCACTTTATCTGGAAGTATTTAAAATCATGAAACTTGATAATCTGAAACATGCATCAAAAAATAGATAATTCTGAGTCATGAAAATACTTATATACGTAGAGTTCATGAAAACACCATTTAAAACATGGAATAAATAAATAAAATGTGCAAGCTCATGCTATCCATGAAGAAGAACGGATTGTTATCTGAAACCCATGAAATCATAAAACCCTAGGTCTTGTCGAAATCATAAACTTAAAGAACTGAGGTCTCTTTGGGACTCAATGGGTGAAAAGATACCCATTGATGAAATCCTAGATACCTAGAGTGAGAAACCTTGGCTTGAATTCTTGAATACATACTTGAAGCTTTGGAACCCTAGTTCTTGCTTAAGAGGAGACTTTGAAGAGAGGAATATGACTTTTGTGTCTTGTGCATGAAAGAGAGGGTTTAGATCACTAAATTCCCCTAAATCCTACTTATAATAGGTTAAAACAAAATAGTACTGGGATTAAATGAGTGGGAAAATATCAAAACAATCTTGAAAAATCAGTTGGAGGTCATCTACAGTCTATGGTTCCATCTACATGTTGTAGATCCTTGTCCGTAGAAATACGAGAGAGTTAGTGAGTTTATAAAGATTGATTCTATTAGACCCATCTGTGGTCCGTAGATCAATCTACGAGCTGTATAATGTCTGTAGAAATAAGAGAATTCATGAGTTTTTGAATTTTAGTTTACAAGACCTTTTTATGGTCTATAAACTAGTTTACGATCTGTGGTCCCTGTTCATCTTGTTCTTGTGAAAGTTCAAATTTCCAAAGTTGGTCCACAATCCATAAAAGGTTTTACGAATCATAAACTCAACATGTACATCTCATACTGATTTTCCTATTTCCGAAGTCTCATCTATGGATCCCATGTACGGTACGTAGTTCCATTTATGCCCCATAGATGGTGCCAGTAAATCCTTGAAATTTGCAGACTTAGAATTTTTCTAAGCTTCTTATGGTATATAATGAGCTAGGAGTTTCTATGGTGTTACAATATCTCCCCCCCCCCCATAATTCACTAGTGTAACCATAAAATTTGTAGTTCTAGGTGAATTATTGGTGGAAAAGTCCTGGGTTGGGTGGAAGGATCATGAGATTGGCCTATGTTTTTGGATTAAGAGATAATCCAGGGTTATTTAGGCCATTTGGGGTTCATTTTGTGTTTGTGTTATTGTTTTTTGACCACGATCAAGCTAAAGTGTGACACCCTGCTCATTTGAACGTTGGAATCTTTTAACTCATACTTTTGGGAATAAGACTAAGACTTCTTAACATATTTGGAAGGATGTTTTATGTGTTAATTTAATTGCACAAAGTTTGTATGTTAAGTGTTAATGTCAAGGAAGTTGTGAAATAAAAGTCGACAAAAGTTATCGTAAATGCCATTACGAAATCCTCTGAAATTTAGGGTCCAATGTTTCTGCAATATTCTCCTAATATATAAGGAGTTAGAATACCCATGACCTACCTAATTGAAGGTCTACGAGTCAAGTTTCAAACGAAATAAAACTTTCATCCATAAAACTTCAAAATAGAGAGATATTCACGTTTTCATGAGACTATGCAAGAAGAAACCTTGAAGCGGGTCTCACTAGCTCTAAGTCGGTGTTCTTTATAAAAGACCACACTCATTTTATTTTTTCTTTTAAGAACTGATGAAAACCCAGAAAACTTGTAACTAAAGGTTCAAAATACTCCTTGGGTGCTTAGATTTTCAACTTGAAAGTTTAAGGGAAATTACTTTACATCGCGAGCTCATCATTGTGGTATAATGTTCTTGCCAATTTTGACTCCGTTTATTGTTTCTGCAAGGAGGGAGAATCTCAAGTATATTATTTCAAGAATTTCGGTTGAGGTAATCTTTTTTTTACAATCCTCCTTCGTAATTCCATGTTCTAATATCATTTTTATAGATTTTTAGCCATATGGTGGTATCTTTTATATTGTAGTTGTGGGCACCCCCTTTGGATTATTTAGATTGGATATTATTATTGTGTGTTAATGGTGTTAAAGGGAACAGGGGGGGGGAGGGGTTGGTGTGATCTTTATTGGAGTCACGTACGATTGCTATTGGATTGAATGGCGTGAAGTACGCCTAGTTATGTTGCCTTGGTAGCTTGTCGCTCTTTTGAGACATTGTTGGAATATACTTCTTGGATATTAGATGCTGTTTATTGTTGTTATTGGCCTCATTTTATACTTTGGACTTGGCTAGTCACGAGTGTGGCATAACTGCCTTATCGATTAGTTATGGCTCGTTCTTGTTGATTTTCGTGTTGTTGCATTACTTTTTGTCGGCCAAGCTTCGTAGAGACACTTTTTGAAGTTTGGTTAAAAGGTATGCTAAGGCTATTATTTCAGTTTTGGCATGATCCTGACGGCCTAATCTTGTTATTTCCTATATATGATCATTATATGACTTGTAGCCTCATCCTATTGATTTGGCTACCACCATATGATCAATGTCTATCAGTAACACTCTACTCCTTGCTTAGAGGCATACAAAAGCATGTTATGATTGTGTTTGGATCGAATATAATTGCTTTTTATTGTTGTGACATTTAATTGTCTGGCTGCCATCTATGAGCTTATTTTGGCCTCAACAAACACAGGCGTTGCAGGGTTCTTGAGCATATAGATTGATTGTTATACCATGCCTACAGGCCGGGTAGATTGTTCCTATGGGAGGGGAAGGATGTACCTACGGGGTAGCATATATGTATTGCACCACAGAGCCTCATATTTGCATTGATTCAGGGAATATGTACATTCTAGGTAGTTTAGATCAAATTATCAATAGGATCCAGCTAAGGGGGCTAATATGGGTATTTAGTGACTATTTATGCTCACTAGGACTTATAGTGGTTGTGTGTTATTTGTACTTGTCGGGCTTATAAGGTCCACGCCCGGTTATTTCTTGTTATATGCTTATATTGTCTTGTTATAGAGAGATAAGGTATTATACTTGTGTTTCACACCTGCCCTTTTCATTCAGTACTTATACTTCAGTTTCACCGTTTAGTTTACCTTACATTCTTGGTACATCATTTTGCACTGACGCCCCTTGCCACATTCATGCCTGTAGGCCTTGAGCGATGACCAGACAGACCTACTGACTAGCACGGCTGTCCACCAACTGATTGGTTGACTCGTTTCTTCTCGGGGTTGCTAGAGTCTGAGAGATTTGCTTGTTTTACTGTTTATAGATTTTGGATAGGCCGAGGCCCTGTCCCGTCCAATTTTTGTATTCATAGAGGATTCCAGACTAGTGTGTTGGGTTGTATAGCTACGTTATTAGCCATGTTGGACTTTCTTGCTGGTTTGCTGATGTTTGATAGCTGGTTGACATACTATTTAGATACATACTTGTTTTCAGCTTCTGTTTAGAGGTCATGGTGGCTTTGACGACCCACATAACGTTTATTTTTTACTAGATACCATGGTGACCTCAACTTCCCAAACAGGCTTGTGTGTTAGCTGGTTATTACTTTATATAAATTGTTGTGTGTAACAATTTTCTTTCTAGAGCTATTGATAGGGGCCTTGCTGGCCAAGGGCTTAATTTTAAGCCAAGGTATACTTCTTTGTTTTCTTCTCTCTGTGTTGCTGCAATGCACCGTTAGCAAGTGGTTTAGCAGGACCGATTCAGGCCTATATTTTGGCATTAGGTGCTAGTTACACCCCTTGTGTTTGTAGCGTGACAAACTTGTTATCAGAGTAACATCGAATCTTATGGAGTCTTCAAGTTGTGTCTAGTAGAGTCTTGTTTATAAATGTTTTGTGCACCACATTTCATAAGCAAGAAACTGTAAACATTATTTAGGAATGTTACCCTTTTTCTTCTCAAATCGTGCTATAGAGCTGAGTCATAAGGGTTGAGCTCTTTGTCTTACGATTGTTATTGTCTTTCTTATAGAGAAAGAAATACAATGACTCATCAGATAGTAGCTGGTCGGAGGTTGGATGCATCAACATGTGAGGGTACCATTCGAGTACAACCTTCTCAGGAAGTTCAACCAGATGAGGCAAGGGAGGCATCTTTACATCCCTCCACAGCCCCACCTTCACATCAGGAGGGCCCATTACCTACAGGACCTCCAACAGCACCTCCAACTCCTCCTATTTCTCTAGATCAGAAATTAAGAAGTGCAGTTTATATGTTGGCTTAGTTAACAACCACTCAGCAACAAGCAATGGTGATAGATGCAGTCGAACCTTCTAAAGGGCTCAGGAGTTCAAGGGTTCGAGAGTTCCTTACCTTGAGTCCTCCCCAGTATATAGGGATAGACCACAGAGAGAGCCCTCAACACTTTATTGACAACTACATAATATTTTTAGGTTTATGCATGCTTCAGCTAGAATCTTTTGAGTTAACAACATTTAGGCTTAGAGACATAAATTCTATGTTACAAGGGTTAGGAAAGATCTAGAGGGGCCAATGCACCCCAACCACTTGGGATTGCTTCACTAAGGCCTTTTTAGATCACTATCTACCTCGAGAGATCCGAGATGCCCAAGTTGATAAGCTTTTAAAATGAGTGTGAGCGATTATGGTCTGCAATTTGATTCCCTAGCCAAGTATGTTCCGATGATTGTAGATACGATGGATGCTAGGACATACAGAGATTTATAGGACGGCTGGCTCCGGAGTATGTTGAGGCTTGTACCATAGCAGCGCTAAATAAGGATATTTATATCTCTCACTTATAGGCAGTTGCTCAAAATCTAGAAGAGTTTATACATTGAAAAGTTTGGGGTAGAGCGAGCTGAGAGGGGGCAGCAGAGGCGGTCCAGACCTACTAATTTTTAGAGAGATTTTCATGATTATCCTAGACGTAGGTATTCTAGTAGGCCGCCTAGGCCTCCACCAGAGCAGTCTTAGGGTAGAAGATATGATTGTCTGGGATAGTAAGGCCTAGGAGAGAGTTCACAGATGTCAGGCTGGCAATAGTACTACCTCCCAGAGTAGAGTGATATAGAACAGTTGTACCGCATTGTGATACTTGTGATAGATCACATCTTAGGAGATGTTGTCAGGACTCTACAACCTACTATTCTTGGGTGCCTGGAGGGTCATGTATAGAGATATAGCCTATTTAGGGACCAGCAGGGTTTAGGGAAGAGGGTTGGATCTGCAGCAAGGTCATCCACTTCAGTACGTTCTGCAGAGACAGGGTTACATTCTTTACCAGGTAGAGGTCGAGGCAAAGGGAGCATCTAGTTCTAGCAGTGGACAGAATAGTACTTATGTACTGATGGGTCGACAGGACTCAGAGTCTTCCCTAGATGTTGTGAGATGTTATTAATCATTTGTTCTCACTTTATTAATGCCTTGATATATCCATGCTCCACATTATCGTGTGTTACTCCATTTATTATTATCAAGTTGTCCATATTACTAGAGTCATTGCAATGACCTTTTGTTGTATCTACCTCAGTTTGTAACTGTATTATTGCCAAGAAGTTTTATCGAGGTTGTATAGTAGAGATTGTTGGTCGTCTGACCTCTGTAGACCTGACAGAGCTGGAGATGTTAGACCTTGACATTATTATGTGCATAGATTAGCTGGCATCTTGTTACGCTAATGTCCGCTGGTGAGAAAAGATTATTAGATTCCACTTTCCAATAGAGGTAGTTTGAGAGTGGAAGGGTAATATATTGACGCCAATGCTAAATTTATTTCATATATTCAGGTGAGGAAATTGATTACTAAAAGCTGCATTTATCATATTGTTAGGGTTTAGAATATTGATATAAAACCTCCAACCTTACCGTCTATTATGGTGATTAATGAATTTCTAGAAGTCTTTCCATAAAAGCTCCCTGGTATTTCCCCCGAATGGGACATTAATTTTGCTATTGACATATTAGTAGATATCCTGCCTATATCAATTCCTCCGTATAGAATGGCACCAACAGAATTAAAGGAATTGAAGAAGCAACTAAAATACTTTTTGGATAAGGGTTTCATCAGGCCGAGTGCATCATTGTAGGGTGAATCTATATTGTTTTTATGAATGAAAGATGGGTTATTACGAATGTGTATAGACTATCGATAGCTTAAAAAGGTTACTATACAGAACAAATACACACTGCCAAGTATTGATGACTTGTTTGACCAGCTACGAAGTGCCCAATGTTTCTCAAAGATTGATTTACTTTCAGGGTACCAATATGTGCGGGTCGTGGGAGTGATATTCCAAAGACTGCCTTCAGGGTCAAATATGGTAATTTTGAGTTTCTTGTGATGTATTTCGGATTGACAAATGCCCCAGCAGTAATTATGAACCTGATGAACTACATATTTAGTCCATTCTTAGACTTTTTCGTTATTGTGTTTATTGATGATATTTTTGTATATTCACGATCAGAGTCAAAGCATAGAGACCATCTCCAAGTAATTCTTCAGGTACTCCAAGGTCAGAAGTTGAATGATAAGCTCTTGAAGTGTGAGTTCTGGTTTCATTTTGTCGCCTTCTTTGTCCATATTGTATCAGATGTTGGTATACAGGTTGACTTGACAGAGATTTAGGCCGTGAAGACTTGGCCTAGACCCGTGATCCCAAAAGAAGTTTGTAGGTTTCTAGGGTTAGTGGGCTATTATAGAAGGTTTGTATAGGGATTCTCTTCACTTTCAGCACCTTTGACTAGGCTAAGTTACAATGGACTGTAGCTTGTTAACAGAGCTTTCAGGAGCTGAAAGACAAATTGACTTCAACCAAGTTTTGACCTTGAAGAGGGCCCAAAAGGCTATATGGTGTATTGTAATGGTTTAGGCATCAGGTTGGGTTGTGTTCTAATGCAACATTTAAAGGTAATTGCTTATGCTTCTAGACAGCTAAGGATGCGTGAGATAAACTACCTGATCCATGATTTAGAGTTTGCCACAGTTATGCATACCTTGAAGTTATGGAGGAATTACTTACATGGAATGCATGTTGATGTCTACACAGATCATAAAGCCCTCTAGTACATTTTCAAGCAAAGGAATTTGAATCTACAACAATGCCGATGGCTCGAGTTGCTTAAAGATTATGACATGGACATCTTGTGCTATCTAGGGAAGGCAAATGTAGTAGCGGATGCCCAAAGTCATAATCTATGGACAACCTATCGTATTTGGGAGTAGAGAAGCATGAGATAGCTCGAGAGATTCATCAACTAGCTAATTTAAGGGTTAGGTTGTAAGGTTCTGATGATGGGGTCACAATTCAATACACAGTCGTATCATCTCTGGTTGTGGAGGTGAATACAAGGCAACCCGAGGATACTATCTTCAAGCATCTCAGGGGCAAGGCTCAGTAGCATGAGTCTTTAGCCTTCAATATATAAGAAGATGGAATCCTTAGATATGGACAATGAAAGTGTGTTCCAGATGTTGTAGATCTTTGACAACAAATTATGGTAAAAGCACACTATTCTTGATATTCTATTCACCCAGGTTCTATGAAGATGTATCCTGATATTAAAGAGATTTACTGGTGGCCTAGGATGAAGAAAGATATTGCTGAGTTCGAAGCATAATGTCCTAACTGTCAGTACTTGAAGGTCGAGCACCAGAAACTCAGTGGGCTGATTTAAGAGATACCCATTCCATTGTAGAAGTGAGAGGCAATAAATATGGACTCTGTTAAAGATTTGCCTCGCTCGTGGTGGAAGTTTGATTCTATATTGGTAAATTATCGACAGGCTAACAAACGCAGCTTATTTTTTGCTGGCCAGGACCACATTTTCAGCTAAATATTATGCAAGGCTATATATTAGAGATATTGTTAGATTGCATGGTGTCCCTATATCAATTACTATAGACAGAGGGGAACAATTTACAACACATTTTTGGAAATCTCTCCAAAAGGGTTTATGTAATGATCGGTTGCTCATTTTTTGTATTTTGTGAAATTTACCATTTTTCCCCTCCCAACTTTGGGCTCGAGTTGTTTTGATTGAGTTTTGGAAGTTTGTTCCAAGCCTTGTTCAAAAAGTTGAGATTTTGGCAAGTTTTGAGTTTGAAAGGGTTAGATTGCCTAAAAGTGATTTTTGGTGTCATTCGGGTATCAGATGCTCTAATCAGAATTCCAAGAGTTTCATTGGATTCAAGAGATGATTTTAGGTTTAGGAGTGGTCTTAGTTAATTTTTGAGAGGTCTCGAGCTTGTTTTGGCCTTTTTGGGCATTTGTTAGTTTCTTGTGGTTTCTACGGATGCCGGGTCAAGGAGACCTCAGATTCGTGTTTTGACAATTCCATATATCCAAAACGTCGAGTTTAGTTGATTCATATATCTGGTTTGTGTTTATGGGTTTTGAATGAATCCCAAGGGTCCTTTCAATGTTTTGAGTGTTGGCTGTTTTTCTGATGTCTGAGTGCTGGTGCACTTTGCTTTCGCGAGAGATGGCTCGCTTTTGTGAGGCTTTCTTTAGCAAGGTTTGGGTTGCTTTTGTGAAGGGTTAACCTATGTTGACCTTCGAATTTGTGAAGAACCTTTGCTTAAGCGACCTTCACATTTGTGAAGGTCAGATCATGAAAGCGAAGCTCAGGAATTTGTGCAGGGTTCACTTTTGCGAACCCAAGGTTGCTTTTGCGACATCAAAGAGCGATTTTGACCTGTAATTTCAGTGTTTAAGCCCCATTTTCCATTTTTGAGCTTGGGAAACCCTTTGAGGCGATTTTTGAAAGGATTTCTTTTGCTAAATCTTTTGGGTAAGCTTTTGTAATCCTAAAACTTCATTGTCATTTGATTATTTATGGATTTTGACATCTTAATTTAATTTGGAATTTGATTTGAAAAATGGCAAGGTTTTGCAAAAACTTGAGTTTTGATCTAAAATGGTGATTTTGAAGTTGTTTTAAATCCTTTTTCGAAATGGTTTTTACCATTGAGTTCCTTTTTTTTTTGAAATTGGGTTTTGAGATGATTGACCTTTTTCTCTAAATAATTGATGTGGGTATTGTTGTTTCTAAAAAGTGATTGTGAATACTTGATTGTTATAGATTGTGTGGCTTTAGAAGTGCGCCAGAAAGGGAAAACTCAAGCTTCAAATTGATTGATGGATTACTTTAAGGTAATTAATCTCTTAAACTTTGTAATTTGGTTGAATTGTTTACTTCTCTTCATTGTCTATGTGTTGGGGAGTAGTCGGGAATGAGGTGAAGGATTTATTTGCTCCACTTGATTAATGTTAACCAACAAAACAGGGGGAAATGAAAAGGCTTCTTGAATGATAATGATAAATTGTGTATTGCCTTGTTGTGGCCCCTATTTGATTGATTGATGAATTGCTTGAATGCATGAAAGTGGACTTGAATGACATGAATTCTTGTCTCTCTGTATGGTGTGATATTGCTTGTGTGCATTGATTGTTGAGCATCATGATGAAACACTTGATATAAATGCCGAAGGAAAATGGTTCAGACAAGTGATATTTTGTGATAAAGCTGATGGGAAATGGTTCCGACAAGTGCTATTTAGTGATATAAAAGCCGAAGGGAAATGGTTTGGGCTGGTGATATAAATGCAGAAGGGAAATGATTTCGGCAAGTGATTTAATGTAAAATCCGAAGGGAAATGGTTCCGGTTAGTTACATTGTGCCAAAGGAAAATAGTTTCAGCTAATGTTGACCTTATGATCCACCTACTTGATGCATATATTTGACTTATTTGATGCATATGATTGAGATAATTGATGTGTTTGATTAGTTTATTTGATATCTTAGTTAAACATGTTGATATTTGTTATTGAAATGCTTTGTACTTAAGAGTAAATGATTTGATACTTGTCGGTTGTTCAAATATAACTTTGGTATATGGTATTTGATCCTTGAGAGTTGCATATTGTTGAACGGTTAGGTTGGGCTGGTTTCTATGTAGGTTGTAGTTTGTGGAGGTTCGGTTGGGATAAAAAGAAGTATTCGATTCTAGTTAGGTTGCCTTGCTTATTAGGTTGCTTGCTGGTACCATGTTGGTGGTACTCACTCCTTGCTTTTACACTTGTGTATTTTCTGAGCCCGATTCTGTGTGATCATCCTTCTTCTCCTACTTACCGAGGCTTGTCAAAGACTATTAAGAGGTAGCTGCATGTCATTCCGGTGGACTCTCTTTTCCTTTTCTTATGCTTTGTTCTATTTGAGAAGCAAAGACATTTGAGACGTGTAATTATCTTTCGAATTCTATTTTTACTTTAGTGGCTTGTACACGTGACAACCAGATTTTAGGGTGTTGCTTAGAATGAATAAGTTTTCCGCCCTTGTCTTGTTCTTGCTTTATCTTTTCACTTTTCTTTCATTTTCGTTCGGTTGAGGCTGACTTGTATTGGTGGGAATAGAAAAGTGCTATCACATTAAGTTTTGGGTCGTGATAGTCTGAGGATACAAGTAAACTTTAGTACAACATTTCATCCTCAGACTGACGGTCAAGCCAAACGTATGGTCCAAATGCTCAAGGACATGTTACAGGCTTGTGTGATTGATTTCAAGGGAAATTGGAATGATCACTTGCCACTTATTGAGTTTGCTTATAATAATAGCTATCATCCCAGTATCAGAATGGCGCCATATGAGGCTTTATAAGGAAGAAAAAGTAGAGTCCCTTTTAGTTAGTTCGAGGTTGGAGAATCAGGATTGTTTGGACCAGATTAGTGCAGCAGGCCGTGGAACAAGTTAAGTTAATTAGAGAGCGGTTGTTGACATCTCAAAGCAGTCAAAAATCATACGCGGATGTTAGGCGGTGTGACATAGAGTTTGATTTTGATGATTGGGTCTTTATGAAAGTTTCGCCTATGAAGGGCGTTATGAGATTTTGAAAAAAGGGAACGTTAAGCCCTAGGTACATTGGGATTTATCGCATATTGCGATCGACAGGTCGAGTTTTCTATAAGTTAGAGTTACCTCAAGAGTTAGAGGCAATACACCCAGTTTTTCATGTTTCTATGTTATGGAAGTGTGTTGGAGATTCATCACATATAGTGCCGACAATAAATGTTCGGATTTCAAAGGAGCTATCTTATGAAGAATTCCTTGTTGCCATACTAGATCTCCAAATAAGAAGATTGAAGAATAAGGATATAGCTTTGGTGAAAGTATTGTGGTGGAACCATATTATTGAGGAGCTGGCGTGGGAAGCTGAGGAAGAGATGATGTCCTAATATCTCCACTTGTTCGTTCCTTCAGATGAATAGACCTGCATTTGAGTATATGAGTTATGTGACTTATATGCTATATGAGTCCTTGTATTTTTTTCCTATGATCCCATGAATATTATCATCATTCGAGGATGAATGTCCCTAAGGGGGGAAGGATGTGACACCCCGTCCATTTGAATGTTTGAATTAACTAATACTTTTGGGTGTAAGACTAAGACTTCTTAACATATTAGGAAGGATGTTTTATGTGTTATTTTAATTGCATGAAGTTTTTATGATAAGTGTTAAAGTCAGGAAAGGTGTGATAAAAGTCGACAAAAGTTATTGTAAATGTTGTTAAGGAGTTCTTTGAAATTTAGGGTGCAATGTGTATGCAATTTTCTCCTAATATATAAGTTGTTAGAATACCCATGATCTACCAAATCAAAGGTCTGTGAGTCAAGTTTCCAATGCAATAAACCCTTCATCCATACGACTGTAGAATGGAGAGACATTCACATTTTCATGAGACTGCGCAACCAAGCACCTCAAAGTGGGCCCCCTTGCTCTAAGTCGGGTGGTCTTTATAAAAGACCACCGTCTTCATCTTTTTTCCAGTAAGAACTAATGGAAACCTAGAAAACTTATAAGTAAAGGTTCCAAATATTAGTTGGGTGCTAAGATTTTCAACTCGGAAGTTAATAGAAGTTGCTCTACGTCGCGAGCTCATTGTTGTGGTATAACTTTCTTGTCGATTTAGACTCTGTTTGTTGTTTATGCAAGGAGGCAGAATTTTAATCTTATTATTTCAACCATATTGGTTGAGGTAATCTTATTTTTCCAACCCTCCTTCATAATTGCATCTCATAGTATCATTTTAATAGATTTTTGAGCCATGTGGTGATGTCTTTGATATTGTGGTTGTGGCCTGCTACTTTGTCTTATTTAGTTTGGATATTGTTATTGTGTATTGATGATGTTAAAGTGCTGGAGGAAATGGGAGGTTTGTGTGGTCCTTATTGGAGTTGCGTACGATTGTTATTGGATTTAACATGAAGTACACCTAGTTATGTTGCCTCGGGAGCTTGTCACGCCTTCGAGATGTTGTTGGAATATACTTCTTGGATATTAGCTACTGGAAGTTGTTGGAATATACTTCTTGGATATTAGCTGCTATTTATTTTTGTTATTGGCCTTATTTTATGCTTTTGAATTGACTAATCATGAGTGTGGCATTAGCGCCTTATCAATTAGTTATGGCTCGTTCTTGCAACCGTATTGATTTTCTCATTGTTGCATTACTTTTGGTTGTCCAAGCTTCATAGAGACACCTTTTGGGGTTTGGTTGAAAGGTATGTTAAGGCTATTAATTCACTATTGGCCTGATCTTGATGGCCTAAGCTTATTATGGCCTATATATAATTGTTATATGACTTGTAGTCTTATCCTATTGAGTTGGCTACTACCATATGATTAATTGTCTATCAGTAACACTCTACTCCTTATTTGGTAGCACAGAAAATCATGTTATGATTATGTTTGAATCGATTATAATTACTTGTCATTGTTGTGATGTCTTATCATCTAGCTTTCGCCTATGAACTTGTTTTGGCCTCAGCAGATATTGACACTGCAGGGTTTTTGAGCACACAAATTGATTTTTATATCATGCCTGCGAGTCGAGTAGACCATGCCTACGAGCCGGGAATACTATACTTACTGGCTAGGTAGACTGTGCCTATGGACTGGGTAGACGTGCCTACGAACCAAGCAGACCATACATATGGGACGAATAGGCTGTACATATGTATATATATATGGTACCACAGAGCCTTAAATTTGTATTGATTCATGGCATATGTAATTTGGATAATTCAGATCATATTATCATTAAAGATCTAGGTAAGGGGGCTAATATGGGTATTTAGTGACTGTTTGAGCTTATTAGGACTTATAGTGATTGAGTGTTGTTTGTACCTGCCGGGCTTTGGGGGCCAAGACAGGTTATTGCTTGTTATGTGCTTATATAGTCTTGTTTATAAGGAGATAAGGTATTGTGCTTGTGTTTCACCCCTACCCTTTCCGCTTAGTATTTATACTTCAGTTTAACCTTTCAGTTTAGATTACAAGCTCAGTGCATCATTTTTTACTGACACCCCTTGCCTGGAGGTGCTGTATTCATGCCTGCAAGTCCTGAGCAACGACTAGACAGACCTACCGAGTAGCACAGTCACCTATCCAGATGATTGGTTGACTTCTTTCTTCCAAGGGTTTCTAAAGTCCGAGAGGTTTGCTTCTTTTGTTGTTTATAGATTTTAGGTAGGCTAGGGCCTGTCCCATCCAAATGTTATATTAATAGAGGCTTGTGGACTACTCCATTGGGTTGTATAGCCACGCTATTAGCCATATTTTCCTTGCTTCATGGTTGGTTGATATTTTATCGCTGGTTGACATATTGTTTAGATACATACCTTTATTCAGCTTCTGTTTAGAGATCATGTTGTTTTTATGACCTACATAGCGTTTATGCTTTGATAAATACAATGGTTGCCTTGATGGTCCAAATAGGCTTGTGTGCTAGCTGGTTATTGCTTTATATAAATTGTTGGTAGTGGCTATTTTCTTTGTAGAGTTATTGAGAGCGGCCTTGCTGGTTGAGAGCTTATTTTTAAGCCAAGATATGCTTGTTTGTTTTCTTGAGTGTGTGTGGAAGCCATGCACCATTAGCATGTGGTTTAGCCGGATCAGCTCAAGCCTAAGTTTTTGCATTAGGTGCTAGTTACACCCCTTGAGGTTGGGGCATGACATAAAGGTTCACAAAAAGGGGGAGACTCAGTTCTAGTAGAGCATGCAGTCTTGATTTAAGGTAGGTGATAGTTGAATTGTTTCCAGAATTACGTTATGTGTGTATGTTAACTAATTCATTAGTGTTTCCTGTACATTTTGTGATTTTAGGGATAATGGAATGAATTTAAGGATATCCAATTGTCCATCTCATGCAATGAACTATCTTAAATACTTGTTGATTTTACAAAGGCTGAGTTAGTTTTCATTGCAGTTGTGATTGTTGTAATGTCTGTGACTTTCAGTTTGCTCAGATACCACGCCTGTTACGAGATATCTATCGGTTGGGTCAGGTACCATGCTTAGTACAAGTTCATTATGATTGGCTCGGCTACCATGACAATAAATGTTTGGTTGTGCTTTTGTGTGTTAGTTCCATGAGTGAACTAGATATTATTTATTTTTATGTAATTATTATATGTTGGTCCGTGAATGGATGGATTATTGTGTTTAAATGTTGGATTGGTTCTTATGTAGACTGGGATTGCATGTTAAACATCGTAGATGATGTCTTAAGGATTTTTGGGTGGTATAGGTTACTTGAAAGGTGTGTGGAATAGCTTATATGGTTGTTGTTATTATTTCGGACATGTCTCATGTGGTTGTTAAGTCGGGTTGATGAGTGGGAGTTTTGTTTAAATTCAATGACTTGGGTTATATATGTTTGTCTCATTTTACTAAGTAATAGTTATATGTTCATATTTCGAATATTTGGAGCTGATGATCCTATTAGTACACTATTGTTTGTGAGCTTATACTGCACTTTCTCTTCTTTTGTTGAGTACAAGGCATATTATGATGACTAGTGCACAACCTCAGCTGTGATACATACACTTCCTGATTCTAAGGGTGAACTATTTCTTCCGGGCTGCCATGGATTCTTATACTCTCTCTAGTCCATTAAACAGACTTATATTCCTTTTGTTTTGGGTTGCATCCTTGTTTTCTAGACTATTTAAGATATTTTAGTACATGACTTTCAGATTCTAGGTGGATTATTTCCACATGTTTTCCTGTTAATGATTTTAGTTATGAATCTTGGCTTTAATTAATGCAATTGGTTCTTAGCTGTTTATTTGGTTAAGTGTTTTCTTGGATAACTATTTCTCCCACGGGAGGTTTAGTGGCCCTCTCTTCGAGGTCCATTCCCATTTGGTGCACTGTCCATTTCGATCCTTGATAGTGCCTACATTATTATAATTTCAAGATGATTCCTTTCAGAAAACATTTGATCATGTCAGTATTTCCGCCTCCATCGCAAAGGCCAATCATCAGTTTCTTAGAAATCCTCTCTTGTCCCTATGTCTACTACGTTTGAGGATAAATTGATTTATTGGTATCTGATGTAATAAACCAATCTGTCTTTACTTGGAAGTGCACTGAAAAGCTAGGGATTTTTGAATTTTTTAAATTCTTTAAAAATTTCCATTGATTGTCAAGTCAACGAGAAGGGTCTCGCTACAGGGAGTGAACCTTGCTATAGCAATGTCTCACAAATAAAATTTATGTCTGAATTTTCTTATGTGGATTTTTAGTGTTTTATTCTATTTTCATTGGGACTTCTTCTGAAGACCTACTAGGGCTTATTTTGAGCGAAAGTAGCTTAAGAGAGGTGAGGGAAGGATACTCCTTCCAAGCGTACCCAAAGACTTTCTTTGGATCCCTGCACCATGGAGAAAAAGTGGAATTCCATGAAATTTAGGGCAGCTACTGATCTTGGAGGTAGTTTATGATTTACTCATCTTTAAACATGGTTGGTAAAATGTTCTATGTCGTGGGGTTGAGGGGGATAACATAATTAGATACGTGCATGTGAATTTGTGTGTTGACCTTAAAAATAACCTAAGTCGATCATTGTAATGTATATCATGTGTTACTGGAATTATTACCCTTAGAATTACTAATATTAAGAGATATATTTTGGGAATCACATAAGGTTCGAGGAGTAGAATCAATTTAATAGGAGTCGGTCTAGATGTGTTGAATTTAGTGGTAGGGTTAATGATGTTGTGCTTGATAATTATTATGATAGTGGAATGGTTGTTACTTGATCTTAATCCTTAAAGTAGGTTAACATAAAAGTGTTGAAAGTCAAAAGAGTTTTCATAATTTTCTATGTAATAAAAGGAAGTCCAAAAATAAGTTAAGGGGGTGATGATTATCATGTAGTTCATAATTAAGTAAGAAGTGTGTTAACCAGAAGTAATTAGTTAAATAATAAATGAGTTGAATGTTAAGATGAAGGTTAAGGTTTATTTGGAGTTTGACATTTCTTAGTTGTCAAATATTATGTGAGTTGTATTGCATGTTATTTGGTCTTTGGACATAGTTGTCGTTATTGTAATGAGAATAAGTTTTGCTTGTAAGATTTAGCATGCAAACTGCGAATTGACTATTCATTGATAATATGGATTATGAACTTGCAGTTACTTTAAAATGCGATGATAATATGAATCATGATATTATGGTTATGTATATTTAATGTGTTTCCTTAAGAGGTAATTGGAGAGGATAACATATTAAAATATACAGATAGTGAGTATATAACTACTATCCAGATGATGAGTGGCTTGAGTCTAATGTGAGATTACGGATGCACAGTTTGATTGGGATCAGGTACCCTAACGGTACAGTACATAGACACTTAATATCCCCCGTAGGTCATGTCTAGATGGGCAAACTTAAGACCCTTTAGTATGTATATACAAATGAGAGTGAGGCTAATGATTTCGAGCGGTATGTGATTGATTTTACTTGCACTGCAGTGACGAAATGTGTGCAAGTCTAGGCTGGGTATTAATTTCACGAACCTATCACATTTTCTTTATAGTGTATAAGTGTTGATATTTTGTATTGACTTGTCTTCACCTTGGATAAGTGTTGATACTTCATATTTACTTGTTGCATTTTGACAAGTATGCTAGTAGTCCATATTGATTTGATATGTATGTTGTGAAGACTATTTAATTTTGACTATGTGTTGATAGCTATGACAGGTTGACCAGGTATGACTCTTAAATTCATTTCAGAATCATTGATAGATATAATATTGCGTATGATTGAGTGACTAGGTTAGAATTGAAAGGGAGGTTAAATAACGAGTATGAATGAATTATAAAAATTTAATTGATTAATATAATATTGGTCAATGCAAAGAACTTTAGTGGGGGAATTCATGATAGTAATAAGGTTTGACCAAGTTTTATAATACTTTCTGGTAATTTACATGTGTGTAAGAATAATATTTATGTCATGGCAAGGAATTATGATAAGGAAGTTAAGGATGAATTTAAAATCTTTTGCAAATGGATAAGGTAAGAGAGTAATAAGGGATAGTAATAAGGGATATGGAGAAGCATTCATTGTGATATATTATTGTGACCTAATTTTATTGTTGGTTCATTGATTGTGTGATGTTTTACGTGGAGCTAGTCCAATTTGGCCTATGATGCCTACTCAGTACGTGTGGTGTACAGATTCTACTCTAGCTACACCTTTGTTGGTATAGGTTTTATTTCAGGTTGATTAAATCATGAGATGGTTTTGGCTCATAATCAACTTTCATCTACTTCATTTTCAAGTGAAAGCTATGTCAGTTTTTACATTATTTAGTTTATTCTTTTGTAATACCCCAGAAGTTGGAAAGTTAAAAAAGAAAGGATGATGCAGAAATTTTTTGGACTGCAGCAGGTACTATGGGTCCGACCTACAGCCAGTAGGTGGTCCTACGAACCGTACAAATGGAGTCATAAACTTGGATTTGAGTTTTGGGAAAATTATGTTTCAGAAGTCTGACCTACGACTTGACAGGATGAGCCGTACTTTGGTTAACGGGCCGTTGATGGTAACCGTAGAAAGGATCCAGACTTTGTGAAATTTTGGAGTGAAAGTTGAGTTCTACAGTTAGGTTCTACAGACCGTATAATGTTTGACAGACCGTAGAAAGGTCTCATGGGAAATGATTGAAAATTTGGGCTTCTGAAGTTGGTTATACGGTTGGACAGGACGGACCATAGGTCACAATAATAGGTCAGTCCAGCAGTTCTTTTTAAAGAATATTGGGGTCTTTTTCTATGCATTAAATGTCTGTGCTACGTCGTTTTGGCCCTAATTCGAAGCCCAATAACCACACTTCACCCTTAGAAATTTCCCCAACTCCATCATTCAATCAAACTCCTAAATTCTCTCAAAAGTTTTCTCCAAAAATCTTTTCTCTAGATCAAGGAAGAGGAAACTAGGGTTCTTAAAGATCAAGCCTCCTTTCTTCATCATTGCTTAGGGCTTCAATCAAGGCATGTATGGAGTTCATCAATGGGTTCTATTCACTCATTGAGTCCCCAAAGATTCTCCAATTCAATTTCAATTCAATTGATTAGATTTTCATCCAATTCTTCATGAATTATATTTGTATGGATTCAATTGATTGATTATGGTCTTATTTCGATGATTTAGATTAAATTACATGCTTTTTAACTGGTTCCATGTGAATCCATGCATTGATCATGATTTTTGACTATAAACCCTAATATGCATGAATATGAAGAAAAGCTATGAATCTATGATTATGTTTCTATGAACTTATGCATGATTTATGCAAAGGAATGATTTATGATCAAGATTTTCTTTAAGATGAGCATCAATGAAATTGTGAAAGGATTTTCTCACATATAAAGGGATCATGGCTTGGTGAAAGGTTTTCTCACTTAGACTTGATTCAAGATTTAATGAGCTACTCTATGATATTTTTAGCTTGGATTAGTAACCTAATTGTGTTTTTCTCTGGATGATAATATGTTTATGAATATGACTATTCCGTTGAAATTTAACATTGCACCGAGAGAACTTTGAGATGGAGGTTCAGATAGGGTAGACTCTTGTAGCAATCTCTAGTTCCAAACTACATGCCCCCGTAGGTTTGCCTAAAAAGGTCTAGCTGGTGGATCCACATATAGCACATGAGATGATAAAGAGTTCTACCTTGGCAAGTAGACTCTCCCTTCTCGATGTGGGAGTTATGTCGGATTCCATGTATAGCTCACATGGTCTATTGTCGGTTAAAGCTAATATCCCACAAAATGAACTATGTTACTTTCAAATATTTATGAAGCTTTCCTTATGATTTTAAGATGTATTGACCATGTTCATGATTTATGACTCTTCTTAAATGGTTCTATTACGTTATAGCTTGGTCATGCATATTACATTTTTCGACCATGCCCCCTTTTGATAATGCCTCATGTTTTATTGCATTGCCCTCATACTTACTACATTCCATGTAGTAATGCATACTTGTGCCTACATTGTTTCACTAATGCAGAGCGCGACGATTCATCTCCCTTCGTTCGTGGCTAGTGAGCACTTAGATATTTGAAGACTTGGTAAGTCCTCATACTTTGAGGACATGGTCACATTTAATGTTTTCTTCATGTTTTAGATTCAGATTGTGCACGTGGTGTATGGGTTACATCTTGAACACTCTTGATGTAATAGATGGCTTGTCTAGACTTTGATGTACTTCTACTTATGTCAAACTCTTTACTTCTTATGAGATTTCTTGCTTTTCTCTATTATGTTGTGTTTATGTATGTCAAGTGGCTTGTGTAGGGCCTCTCGGGGTGTTATACACCATGTCATATCTAGGGTGTACTTTGGGTCGTGACAAACTTGGTATCAGAGCCAGGTTTTAGAAAAAGATCCTAGGAAGTCTGACAAGACACGTTGAGTAGAGTCTTATTCATGAATATGAAGCGTGCCACATTTATGAATAGAAGCTACAAAGTGTTTAGGAAACTTTACTTTTTTCATTACTCTAAAGTCGTGTCATTGAGTCTATCTCTATAAAGATCCTTCTCCTAAATCGTGTTTGATCCGTTTCAGGATATGACCCCTCGAAGAGCTTATATGAGAAGGAATGAGCATGAGAATATGGAGTTCAAGGTTCCTCAAGGTCCGATCGATCTGTTCGTCGAACAAGTGACTCATGCTGAATTCTGCGCCTCTTTCCAAGAATTGACTCAAGCTATGACGGCTCAAGCCAATAGAGATTTTAATGCTCCCATGAACCTTAATGTGAGTACGACAATGATAAGGATAAGGGACTTCACTCGGATGAATCTTCTAGAATTTCATGGTTCTAAAGTTGACGAGGATCCTCAAGAGTTTATTGATGAGGTGTATAAGATAGTAGGTATCAAGGGGTTGACTATGGTTGAAAAGGTAGTGTTAGCCGCTTATCAAACTAAGGGTGTTGCTCAAGTGTGGTTTGAACAATGGAATAGTGAGAGGGCTATTGATGCGGATCCCCTTGATTGGGAGAAATTTAAGGGATCTTTCCTTGATCGTTTATTTCCTCTTGAAATGAGAGAAGAGAAAGTGCTTGCGTTCATTAATCTTTGACAAGGTAACATGAGTGTGAAGGAGTATGCTTTGAAGTTCACTCAATTGGCTAAATATGCTCTAACAATGGTTGCTGACTCTAGGGCAAGGATGAGTAAGTTTGTATCGTGTGTGTCCGATTTTGTTGTCAAGGAGTATCATACCACTATGTTGATCAAGGAAATGGATATTTCTCGTTTGATGATACATGCCCAACAAAATGAAGAGGAAAAGCTAAAGGAAAGGTTAAGAGAGTCTAAGAGGGCAAGGACCGGTGATGGTGACTTTTCACATTTTAGGTTCGGTGGACATGGGCGTCCTCAATTCTGAATTTTTTTTTGTCAAGGTTCTACTAATGCTTCGACTCCTAAGTTCAACAAAGGTAGGGTGTCTAACCCTAAACCTCAAGGAGGTGGTGGTAATGGGTCTTCTATCCCCACTTGCTCAAGGTGTGGTAAGAAGCATGATGGCAAGTGCATAGCCGGTACGGATGGTTGCTTTGGTTGTGGCAAGAGTGTCGACAAGGTGAAAGATTGCTTATGCATCAAGGCAACTAAAAGTGGATGAAAAGAATTATCCGACGCATGATTTGGAATTAGTGGCTGTAGTGTTCGCTCTAATGTTTTGGAGACATAACTTGTATGGTGTGCATGTAGATGTGTTTACCGACCACAAGAGTTTAAAGTATGTGTTCACTCAAAAGAATTTGAACCTTCGCAAAAGGAGGTGGCTAGAGTTATTGAAGGATTATGACATGAGTGTCTTCATTCATCCCAAAAAGGCGAATGTAGTAGCGGATGCTCTTAGTCGGTTATCGATGGGTAATGTTGCTCATATAGAGGATGATTAGAAGAAGTTAGTGTGACAACCCAGGGTAGCCCCTAGATGTAACATGGCGTACAAGACCCCGAGAGGCCTCATACAAGCCCTTAGCATACATAACATACAAGATAATAGAGAAATAAGAGTTCAAAAGAGCATTTTATATCAAAGCTTTATTCAAAACAGCGGAAGTCTACAACTCATGTCTCAAAGCCTTCTAATAATAAAGAATACGAATAAAACTGAAAGGGACGCAGCCCAATAAAATATCCAACATAAGGAAAGACATAAAAGTAAAATCCAAAAAGGTTATGTCCTCGGATGGATGAGGACTCACCAAGTCTTGTTTTCAACTCTAATTCAAAGCTCTAGCCACGAGTGGAAGGTGAACCACCACGTCCTACACCATAGAAGTTAATATAGGCAAGAGTATGCGTTAGCACAATTAAGTACTAAGTATGATAGCAATGCACATAACCACATAATCATGCTAGAGATAGAGACAGAATCATGACATGCAATGGTCAAGCTAAAAACATGAGAAACATGAAACATAAAGCATATATCAAGGCCAAAGCAAGCTAAATCATCTTTCCTTCTTTTCTTTACTTCATCAAGATACCACTTGTTCATTAACTTGTGGGGAAAAGCCTTAACCAACATGTAAGACCATATGAGCTATCAACACGAAAACCAGTGTCTACCCCACACCAAAATGGGGTGTCCTACTTGCCAAGGTAAGACCATGAACTTCTTAGCTTAGGTGGATCCACTAGCTAGTGTCTATCATAGATCATCACCCTACGGTGACACATAGGTTATGGGACATGGGTAATCGCCACTTGTCCACTCGGTACTAAGCATACTTCCCACGGATTAATCATAGTTCATTTTATCTTAGGTAGACATAGGTAATCGCCTCTTATCTACATTAGTCATAAGCTCATTATTGGTAGACTTGGGTAATCGCCGCTTTGTCTACATTAGGGTACATGGGTAATCGCCTCTTGTCCCTTCATTCATTAGAATAGCTCCTTAAGAATATGAGTAATCACCTCTTGTTCTTTTAAGTCATATTGGGAGAATTACGTGAGAAAACCTTTCACGACTCAACCATAGCATCATCATGTCATAGCTTTGGTACTTTACTCTCAAAGCACCCTTAATTTATCATACTCATATTTCATCGTTCATAGATTTCATATGGGTTCATGCAAGTTCAACTTATATCATGCAATTCAATGCAAGCTCATGCTTAGAAAGCCATAATTAAAACAATTTACCCATACTTGAAGGAACTCACATAATAGAGAAAAATCATGCTTTTGACTTGTTCATGCTAAATTCATAAGATTATCCTTAATTCATTCATAATTCATATTCATTCATAATTCATGCTTTATTTCATAGAAAATTCATAAATTTCATCAAATCATAGCTCAACCCAACAATCAAAGTATAGATTATCAAATTGAGGATAATTAGCTTGGGATCATGGGAGTTCATGCAATCTTTACATCAAATCATGTAATTCACACTAATTCGTGCACTAAGTTACTTTATCACGCTAGATTGTGCACTAGGAATCATTAAATCAACAAATGAAATCATAATTGAAGACCCCACAATGATTGATAAAAACCCTAATTCAATTGGGTTAGAGTAAACCATTGAAAATCATGAAGAAGAGGAAGGGCCCATTGGAGGAAAAGACTCCTAATGGTGAACACTATCATACCTCAAAGCAATCCACAAGAATTGGAGAAGATTGAAGGTCTTCAATGGGGGATTCAAGCTCCTTTTTCTTCCTTGAGAGTTGAGAGAGTTTCTTTTTAGAGAGAGAAATATTTGAGAGAGGAAAGTTTTGGAATGAATTAGAATGAAAGAAATTAGGCTTAGAAAGTATTTATAGGTCTTAGATTAAGGGAATAACCGAGTTAGCCTAATAGGTAAACAATTAGGGAAAAGATCAAAAATCCCTTAATTAATAGCTGTCGGGGCCAATCGACGGACAGGATCTACCGTCCGTACATCAATTGACGGACCGTCCTATTCTTTCGTCAATTGATTCAGAAAGTTTATTTTGGGCTGAAAATTTGGCTAAGTCAGGAAGGCATCTACGGAACCCATCAACTGGACTATGAACCGTCCTGCTATTCCGTAGGTCAAAGTTCAGAAACTTGGAAATCCTGAAATTTCACAGTTCCATTGACGGTTCCCACCTATGGCACGCCAATCCATCTACGGCCCGTCAATCCATCTACGGCCCGTAGGTGGCCTCCGTAGGTCACTGTCTTCAGGTGAGTTTTGCATTTTAAAATTCTTTGGAAGCTTGGGGTGTTACAATATCTCCCCCTTGGGAACATTCATCCTCGAATGAGAATCAAGACACACATGGACTAACAACTCAACCTAGCATGCAATCACATAAATGTACATATCCGAGGAGGCAACATCAACTCCAAGCTAAATCATGATCAACACATCATATCATGAAGACTTTATGCAACTCAAACTCAAACGCACATAATCATATAAGACTCTTCATGAACATGCACAATCAAGGAATCATGAAAATCAACTATGACACATGAGACCAAAAGAATGAACCATGAGGATCAAGATACCTCAAGCTAGAGTGGGATCGGAAGGAAAGAGATGAGGATATCAGGACATCATATCGGCCTCGGCCTCCCAAGTAGCACCCTCAACCAATTGATTCCTCCATAGAACTTTCACGGAAGCAACTTCTTTATTCCTTAACTTCCGGACTTGCCGGTCTAAAATCTCAACCGGAACCTCTTCATAAGAAAGACTATCCCTTATGCCAAGATTCTTTAATGGCACAATAGTGGTCGGATCACCAATACACATCTTCAATAATGAGACATGGAAAACCGGATGCACAGCTGTCAAATCATTAGGCAAGTCAAGCTCATAAGCAACCCTACCAACACGTCTCAAAATCTGATGTGGGCCTACATAACGGGGACTAAGCTTCCCTTTCTTCCCAAACCTCATTACACCCTTCATGGGTGATATTTTCAAGTAAACCAAATCATTAACATAAAATTTTAATTCTCTTCTTCTAACATCAGCATAGGACTTTTGTCGACTTTGAGTCATTTTCAATCTCTCCCTAATAAGTCAAACTTTCTCCATAGCCTCATGCACCAACTCCGGGCCTACCAAAGCAACTTCACCAACTTCAAACCAACCTATAGGAGATCTACACCTCCTACCATAGAGAGCCTCCAATGGAGCCATACCAATACTAGAATGGTAGCTATTATTATAATCAAACTCAATCAAAGGCAAGTGATCATCCCAAGTACCCTTGAAATTGATTATACAAGCTCTCAACATATCTTCCAAAGTTTGAATAGTACGCTTCGCTTGGCCATCGGTTTGGGGATGAAAGGCCGTACTAAACTTAACACGAGTACCAAGACCTTTTTGGAACGACTTCCAAAATTGAGAAGTAAATTGTGCACCACGAATGGAGATAATGGATAAAGACACTCCATGCAGCCTAACCATTTCCCTCAAATACAACTTAGAATAGCCCTCCGCTGAATAAGAAGTCTTGATGGGAATGAAATGGGCTGACTTTGTCATTCTATCCACAACAACCCAAATCGAATCGTATTGTCGCCTCGTGCGAGGAAAACCCACAATAAAATCCATATTCACATCTTCCCACTTCTAAGTAGGAATACTAGTATCTTGGGTCAAACCTCCCGGCCTTTAATGCTCAACTTTCACTTGTTGACAATTAGGACACTTAGCCAAAAATTCTGCAATATCTTTCTTCATTCCGTTCCACCAATAAATTTCCCACAAATCATGGTACATTTGGTAGCTCCTGGGTGGATGGAATATCGAGAACTATGGGCTTCTGATAAAATTTGCTCTCTTAAGCCCTCTACATTGGGAACACACAAACGACCTTGATATCGAAGCACACCATTTCCCCCTTGGGAGAAAACCTCTATGGACTTCTTAAGTACTGCTTCCTTTAGTTCAGCCAAGTTAGGATCAAGACCTTGCTTAGTTTTCACATCATGCACAAAAGAGGATTCGGAACCCTTGTGAACCGTAACACCACCTTTAGTAGAATCAACCAATCTAACACCCAATCAAGCCAATCTATGGACATTGCGAACCAACTCTTTCTTACCATCCTCAACATGAGCAACACTACCCATAGATAATCGACTAAGAGTATCCGCCATCACGTTAGCCTTACTGGGGTGATAGAGAACACTCATATCATAGTCTTTTAACAACTCGAGCCACCTTCTTTGGCGGAGATTCAAATTTTCTGTTTAAAAACATATTGCAAACTCCTATGGTCGGTGAAGACATCTACATGTACCCCATATAAATAATGTCGCCATATTTTTAAAGCAAACACAACTGCCGCTAATTCCAAGTCATGAGTAGGATAGTTCTTTCCGTGCACCTTAAGTTATCTTGAAGCATAAGTAATGACTTTCCCATTTTGCATAAGAACACATCCTAGCCCAATTCTCGAGACATCACAATAAACCACAAAATCATCGGAGCCGAAGTAAGTCGATCCTTCAACTCTTGAAAACTCTTCTCACATGCCTCAGACCATGCAAATTTAACCTTCTTTTGAGTCAAAGCCATCAATGGAGAAGCAATGGATGAAAACCCTTCAACAAACCTCCTATAATAATCGGCTAAGCCCAAGATACGGATATTCGAAGGTGATAAAGGTCTGGATCAATTCTTAACCGCTTTCGTCTTCTCAGATCTACCTCAATGCCCTTACCGAAAACAATGTGACCAAGAAAATCCACGGACCTTAACCAAAACTCACATTTACTAAACTTCGCAAAGAGTCGTTGGTCCTTGAGGACTTGCAACACAATCCTCAAATGGTTAACATGTTCACCCTCATTCTTTGAGTAGATCAAAATGTCGTCAATAAACACAATCACAAACATGTCAAGGTATTGCGTAAATACTTTATTCATCAAGTCCATAAATGCGGCCGGAGCATTTGTCAACGCAAATGACATTACCAAGAACTCGTAGTTACCATACCTAGTCCGAAAAGCCATTTTCAGAATATCATCTTCTTTCACCCTTAATTGGTGATAGCCCGAATAAAGGTCAATCATAGAAAAGTAACTAGCCCCTTGAAGTTGATCAAAAAAGTCATCTATCCTTGGTAGAGGATACTTATTCTTATTGGTAAACTTGTTCAATTGGCGGTAGTCGATACACATACGGAGTGAACCATCTTTCTTCCTTACAAACAAAACTGGAGCACCCCATGGAGAAATACTTGGCCAGATGAAACCCTTATCCAACAAGTCTTTCAACTGCTCTTTCAGTTCCTTAAGTTCCACCGGAGCCACTCTATAAGGAGGAATAGAAATAGGTTACGTATCTAAGAGAAGGTAAATACCGAAGTCTATTTCCCTTTCGAGAGGAATACCAGGCAAGTCATCGGGAAACACTTCCGGAAACTCATTAAAAATGGGGACCGACTCAAGAGTAGGGGTCTCAGAATCTATATCCCTCACCCTAACAAGATGATAAATGCACCCCTTTGAGATCATCTTTCTAGCTTTAAGATAAGAAACAAGTTGACCTCGAAACATAGAATTTCCTCCCTTGTACTCTAGGATAGGCTCATTTGGAAACTGAAACTTGACCATTCGGGTCCTACAATCAATAGAGGCATAACAAGCATGCAACAAATCCATCCGAAGAATAACATCATAATCTAGCATATCAAGCTCTACAAGATCAACAAGAAGGACTCTATGGGATAAGGAGACGGGACAATCTCTATAAACTCTCTTAGCCATGACAGATTCTCCAATCGGAGTAGAGACATGAAAAGGATCTAGCAACACATCCGGAACAACATCAAACCTCATAGCCATATATGGCGTCACAAAAGACAAGGTAGCACCGGGATCAAGCAAAGCATAAACATCAAAATGGAAAACTCTTAACATACCGGTAACCACATCGGGAGAGCTCTCTTGCTCATGATGAGCCTGAAGTGCATAAAATCGGTTTTGCTTCTGATTCCCACTAGAACTCGATGGATTCTTGGATTGGATGCGTCGACAGTTATCTTCTTCATTCTTAGCCACTAAGGGACAATCCCTTATCTTGTGATCCATCTTACCACAACCAAAGCATGCATTAGAACCGGCTAGACATTTTCCCTCATGCTTTCTCCCACACTTAGGACAAGTAGACAATGAAGAACCACCACCATTTCCTCCTTGAGGCTTAGGGTTAGACATCCTATCATTGTTGAACTTAGGAGCAACATTGGATGAGCCTTGGCCGGGGAACCTTTGCCGAAATCTAGGACGACCATGTCCATCGGACCTTGCATGCGAAAAGTTACCATCTCCGGTCCTAGCCCTCTTAGTCTCCCTAGACCTTTCCTTAAGATTTTCTTCTTCAATTTCTTCGGCATAAACCATGAGGCGAGAAATATCCATGTCATGCACAAGCATGGCGGTGCGGCACTCTTTCACCAACATATTAGACACTCCCGACACAAATTTGTTCATTCTTGCCCTTGGGTCGGTAACTATGGATGGAGCATATCGAGCCAATTGTGTGAACTTCAATGCATATTCTTTCACACTCATATTTCCTTGTTGAAGGTTGATAAACTCAAGCACCTTAGCCTCTCTCTTCTCAAGAGGGAAGAACCTATCAAGGAAAGCAACCTTGAATTTCTCCCAATAAAGAGGACTCTCATTAACCGCCCTCTCACTCTTCCATTGATTGAACCAAATTTGGGCAACACCCTTGAGTTGATGCGCAGCCAACTCCACCTTTTCTTCCGGTGTCACACCCATGATCGTCAACACCTTGTACACTTCATCAATGGATTCTTGAGGATCTTCCTCAACCTTAGAGCCATGGAATTTCGGAGGATTCATCCTCGTAGAGTCCCTCACTCTTGATGCCGCCGTACCCACATTTGGGTTCACGGGAGCCACCACCTCTCTATTGGCTTGAGCCGTCACGGCTTGAGCCAACACTTGGAAAGCAGCCCTAAACTCCGTATTAGTCACCTGTTTCGCCAAAGGGTCGGCCGGAACTTGAGGAGGAGCTTTTTCTTCCACATTCTCTACCATGTTTCTTCTAGCATAAGGTCTTCGGGTCGCCATAGACGAAAAAGCATAGGATAGGGATTAGGAGAGAGACATATAGAGTTAAACTCTATGGCACGACATAAGAGTAATGAAAGAAGTAGAATTTCTTAAACGTCTTATAGCCTCTCATTCATAATTGTGGCGCGCTGCACACTCATGAACATGACTCAACTTGATGCGGCTTATGAGACATCCTAGGATCTTTCTAAAACCTTGTGCTCTGAATACCAATTTTTTCATGACCCAGGGTAGGCCCTAGATGTAACACGGCGTACAAGACCCCGAGAGGTCTCAAACAAGCCCTTAGAATACATAACATAAAAGATAATACAGAAATAAGAGTTCAAAAGAGCATTTATATCTAAGCTTTATTCAAAACAGCGAAAGTCTACAACTCATGTCTCAAAGCTTTCTAATATCATAGAATACGAATAAACGTGATAGGGACGCAGCCCAATACAATATCCAACATAAGGAAAGACATAAAAGTAAAATCTAACAAGGCTATGTTCTCAGATGGATGAGGACTCACCAAGTCTTCTTTTCAACTCTAATTCAAAGCTCTAGCCATGAGTGGAAGGTGAACCACCACGTCCTACACCATCGAAGTTAATGTAGGCAAGAGTATGCGTTAGCACAATTAAGTACTAAGTATGATAGCAATGCACATAACCACATAAATCATGCTAGAGATAGAGACATAATCATGACATGCAATGGCCAAGCTAAAAACATGAGAAACATGAAACATAAAGCATATATCAAGGCCAAAGCAAGCTAAATTATCTTTCCTTCTTTTCTTTACTTCATCATGATAACACTTGTTCATTAACTTGTGGGGAAAAGCCTTAACCGACATGTAAGACCATGTGACCCTACACCAAAAAGGGGTGTCCTAGTTGCCAAGGTAAGACCATGAACTTCTTAGCTTAGGTGTATCCACTAGCTAGTGTCTATCATAGACCATCACCCTACGATGGCACATAGGTTATGGGACATGGGTAATCGCCACTTGTCCACTCGGTACTAAGCATACTTCCCACGGATTAATCATAGTTCATTTTATCTTAGGTAGACATAGGTAATCGCCTCTTGTCTACATTAGTCATAAGCTCATTATTGGTAGACTTGGGTAATTGCCGCTTTGTCTACATTAGGGTACATGGGTAATCACCTCTTGTCCCTTCATTCATTAGAATAGCTCCTTAAGAACATGGGTAATTGCCTCTTGTTCTTTTAAGTCATATTTGGAGAATTACGTGAGAAAACCTTTCACGACTCAACCATAGCATCATCATGTCATAACTTTGGTACTTTATTCTCAAAGCACCCTTAACTCATCATGCTCATATTTCATAGTTCGTAGAGTTCATATGGGTTACTGCAAGTTCAACTGATATCATGCAATTCAATGCAAGCTCATGCTTAGAAAGTCATAATTAAAAAAATTTACCCATACTTGAAGGAACTCACATAATAGAGGAAAATCATGCTTTTAACATGATCATGCTGAATTCATAAATTTATCCTCAATTCATTCATAATTCATGCTTTATTTCATAGAAAATTCATAAATTTCATCAAATCATAGCTCAACCCAACAATCAAAGCGTAGATTATCAGATTGGGGAGAATTAGCTTGGGATTATGGGGGTTCAAGCAATCTTTACATCAAATCATGTAATTCACGCTAATTCATGCACTAAGTTACTTTATCACACTAGATTGTGCACTAGGAATAATAAAATCAACAATTGAAATCATAATTGAAGAACACACAATGATTGATCAAAACCCTAATTCAATTGGGTTAGAGTAAACCTTTGAAAATTATGAAGAAGAGGAAGGGCCCATTTGAGGAAAAGACTCCTAATGGTGAACACTATCATACCTCAAAGAAATCCACAAGAATTGGAGAAGATTTAATAACTTCAACGGGGGATTCAAGCTCCTTCTTCTTCCTTGAGAGTTGAGAGAGTTTCTTTTTAGAGAGAGAAATATTTGAGAGAGGAAAGTTTTGGAATGAATTAGAATGAAAGAAATTAGGCTTAGAAAGTATTTATAGGTCTTAGATTAAGGGCATAACCGACTTAGCTTAATAGGTAAACAGTTAGGGAAAAGACCAAAAAGCCCTTAATTAATAATTGTTGGGGCCAATCGATAGACAGGATCTACGGTCCGTACATCAAATGACGGACCGTCCTGTTCTTCCGTCAATTGATTCAAAAAGTTTATTTCGGGCTGAAAATTTGGCTAAGTCAGGAAGGCATCTATGGCCCGTCAACTGGACTACGAACCGTCCTGCTATTCCGTAGGTCAAAGTTCAGAAACTTAGAAATCCTAAAATTTCACAGTGCCATTGACGGTTCCCACCTACGGTCCCGTCAATCCATCTACGGCCCGTAGGGGACCTCCGTAGCTCACTGTCTTCAGGTGAGTTTTGCATTTTAAAATTCTTTGGAAGCTTGGGGTGTTACAGTTAGTTTGTGATGTTCATAGGTTGGCCCGATTGGGTGTTCAATTGGTAAATTCTAGTGAATGTGGTGTGATTGTTCATAATGGTTCGGAATCATCTATTGTATTAGATGTGAAGCCTAAGCAAGATCTTGATCCAATATTACTGGACTTAAAGAAGTCAATTTCTTAAAAAGCCATCGAGGCTTTCTCCCAAGGGGGAGATGGCGTCCTTCGATATCAAAGTCGATTATGCATTCCAAATGTTGATGAGTTGAGAAATCAAATTCTAATAGAAGCCCATAGTTCTCGGTATTCTATTCACCCAGGAGCCACAAAGATGTACCGTGATTCTGGGGAGGTCTATTGGTGGAATGGGATGAAGAAGGATATTGCGGAATATCTAGCCAAATGTCTGAATTTTCAACAAGTAAAAGTTTAGCATCATAAATCTGGTGGTTGGGCTCAAGACATTAGCATCCCTACATAGAAGTGGGAAGATTTGAACATGGACTTCATTACAGGTTTACCTCACACTCGTCAACAATGTGACTCGATTTTGGTTATTATGGACCGAATGATGAAATCGGCTCACTTTCTTCCCATTAAGACTTCATTCTCATCGGAGGATTATGCTAGGCTTTATATTATGGAGATGGTCAGGTTGCATGGAGAGCCTTTGTCCATTATCTCTGATCGAGGTACTCAGTTTACATCTCAGTTTTGGAAGTCATTTCAGAAAGGTCTTGGTACTCAAATGAAGCTTAGCATGACTTTTCATCCCAACACTGATGGGCAAGCCGAGTGTACCATTCAGACTTTGGAAGATATGTTGAGAGCTTGTGTGATTGATTTCAAGGGTAATTGGGAGGATCACTTGCCTTTGATTGAGTTTGCTTATAATAATACTTATCATACTAGCATTGGGATTGCACCGTTTGAGGCTCTTTATGGTAGGAGGTGTAGGTCTCCTAATTGTTGGTTTGAGATTGGTGAGGTCGCTTTGATAGGGCTTGAGTTGGTGCATGAGGCTATGGATAAGGTTTGACTTATTCGTGAGAGGTTGAAAACAAGCTCAAAGTCTACAAAACTCTTATTCCGATGTTAGAAGAAGAGAATTAGAATTTGATGTTGATGATTGGGTCTACTTGAAAATTTCACCAATGAAGGGTATTATGAGGTTTTGAAAGAAAGGGAAGTTTAGTCCCCGATATGTGGGCGCATTCCAGATTTTGAGGTGTATTGGCAAGGTAGCTTATGAACTTTAGTTGCCTAATGATTTAGCATCGGTATATCCGGTATTCCATGCCTCCTTGTTGAAGGAGTGTGTTGGAGATCCGACATCTATAGTGCCTTTGGAAGGTTTAGGAGTTAAAGAGAATCTTTCTTATGAAGAGGTCCTGATTGAGATTTTGGACCGCCAAGTCCGAAAATTGAGAAAGAAAGAAGTTGCATTTGTGAAGGTTCTTTGGAGGAATCAATTGGTTGAGGGTGCTCTTTGGGAGGCTGAAGCCGATATGATGTCCCAGTATCCTCAACTTTTTCCTCTCGCTCTTACTCTAGCTTGAGGTATTAGCCCCTCATGGTTCAGTCTTTTGAATTCATGTGGTTTAGTCAATCTCATTTTTCCATATGCTTGCTTGTTCATGCAAACTTGATTTTTGATGTTATGATTTAGCTTGGAATGAATTTCTTTGTTTTGTGCATTTTGATGAAATTACATTCATATTGGGATGTTAGTTTCTTTCCTACTCTATTCATTCTAGCTTGAGTCCCATTCAAAGAAGAATGTTCCCAAGGGGAAGATATTGTAATACCCCAGAAGTTTGAAAGTCGAAAAAGAAAGGATGATGCAAAAAAAATTTGGACTGTAGCAGGTACTATGGGTCTGGCCTACGGACTGTAGGTTGTCCTACGAATTGTAGGAATGGAGTCGTAGACTTGGATTTGAGTTTTGGGAAAATTATGTTTCAAAAGTTTGACCTATCTCTTGACAAGACGAGCCGTACTCTGGTTGACGGGTCGTAGATGGTAACTGTAGAAAGGTTCCAGACTTTGTGAAATTTTAGAGTAAAAGTTGAGTTCTACGGATGGGGTCTATAGATCATATAATGATCAAAGGACCGAAGAAAGGTCTCATGGTTAATGATTGAATATTTGGGCTTCTGAAGTTTGTTATACGGTTGGACATGACGGACCGTAGGATTTCCTATGAACCGTAGGCCAGTCCGGTAGTTATTTTTAAAGGGTATTTGGGTCTTTTCCTATGCATTAAATGTCTATACTAAATCATTTTTGCCCTAATTCTAAGCTCTATAACTACCCTTAACCCTTCGAAATTTCTCCAACACCCCCATTCAATCAAGCTCCTAAATTCTCTCCAATGTTCTCTCCAAAAATCTTCTCTTTAGATCAAGGAAGATGAAACTAGGGCTCTTGAAGATCAAGTCTCCTTTCTTAATAATATCTTAGGGCTTCAATAAAGGTATGTAGGGAGTTCATCAATGGGTTCAATTCACCCATGTAGTCCCCAAAGATTCTCCAATTCTCTAATTCAATTCAATTCAATTGATTAGATTTTCATCCAATTTCTCATGGGTTCTTTTTGTATTGATTCAATTGATTGATTATAGTCTTATTTTGATTATTTAGACTAAATTACATGCTTTTTAACTAATGACATGTGAACCCATGCATTGATCATGATTTTTGACTATAAACCCTAATTTGCATGAATATGAAGAAAAGCTATGAATCTATGATTACGTTTTTATGAACTTATGCATGATTTATGATCAAGATTTGCTTTAAGATTAGCATCAATGAAATTTTGAATGGATTTTCTCACATATAAAGGGATCATGGCTTGGTGAAAGGTTTTGTCAGTTAGACTTGATTCAAGATTTAATGAGCTACTCTATGATGTTTTTAGTTTGGATTACCAACCTAATTGTGCTTTTTCATGGATGATAATATGTTTATGAATATGACTATTCCGTTGGGATTTAACTTAGCATCGAGAGAACTTTGAGGTGGAGGATCAAATAGAGTAGTCTCTAGTAGCAACCTCTAGTTCCAAACTACGTGCCCCCGTAGGTTTGCCTTAAATGGCCAAGCTAGTGGATCCACATATAGCACATGACATGATACAGAGTTCTACCTTGGCAAGTAGACTCTCCCTTCTCGATTGGAAGTTACATCGGATTTCGTGTATAGCTCGCATGGTCTATTGTTGGTTAAAGGTAATATCCCACAAAATGAACTATGTTACTTTCAAATGTCTTATGAAGCTTTCCTTATGATTTTAACACGTATTGATCATGTTCATGATTTATGACTCTTCTTAAATGGTTCTATTACGTTTTAGTTTGGTCAAGCATATCATGTTTTTAGACTATGTCCCCTTATGATCATGCCTCAGGTTTTATAGCATTCCCCTCATACTTAGTACATTCCATGTACTAATGCATACTTGTGCCTACATTTTTTCACTAATGTAGGGTGTGACGATTCCTCTCTCTCCGTTCGTGGCTAATAAGCACTTAGAGATTTCGAAAACTTGGTGAGTCCTCATACTTCAAGTACATGGTCACATTTATTGTTTTCTTCATGTTTTAGATTCAAATTTTTACTAGGTGTAGGGGTTACGTCCCGACCACTATTGATGTAATAGATGACTTGTCTAGACTTTGATGTACTTTCGCTTATGTCAAACTCTTTACTTCTTATGAGATTTCTTGATTTTCTCTATTATGTTGTGCTTATGTATGTCAAGTGACTTGTGTAAGGCCTCTTGGGGTCTTACACGCCATTTCACGTCTCGAGTGTAATTTGGGTCATGACATCTTCTATACGTACTCTATTAAAAGCTCTTGTACTTGTTTATACTAAGTCTTTGGGAGGTGTTTGTTATTTGTAATGTTTTGAAAGAAATTTTCTTATTTCCTTTATACTTATTCCAAGAAGATGTTTTATTTAATAACTTTCTATTAATGGGGAGAAGTGGTAAGAGTTCGCCTATCTAGTTAGATTAGAGTAGGTGCCCGCATGGTCTCATAATTCAGGTCATGACAATACCACAACTGCCATCTCCAAGTAATGCGTGGGATAGTTCTTCTCATGCACCTTTAACTAGATAGAAGCATATGCAATGACTTGCTAATACTGCATCAAAACAACACCTAAACCATAATGTGAAGTATCGCAATAAACAACAAAATTTGTACCCTCTATAGGGCAAAGTTAAGATAGGTGCTCTGGTCATTCAAATCCTGAGTTTTTGAAAACTTTCTTGACATTGATTGTACTACTGAAATGGAACTTCTTTTTGAGTTAGACGGATTAATTTTGAAACCATGGAAGAAACTCCTTCACGAACCGACAATAACAGCAGGCCAATCCCACGAAACTATGGATCTCCATCACAAAAGTTGGCCTAGCCAATTCTTAACTTCTTCCATCTTTTTTGGATCAACCATAACCCCTTATTTTGAAACTATATGTCTCCAAAAAAGACATAGATGGCAGCCCGAATTCACACTTGGAAATTTTTGCATACAATTTGTTTTCCTTTAACAAAGCCAAGACAATCCTTCGATGATTTTCATGCTCTTCCTTACACTTCAAATAAACCAGTATATCATCTATAGCCAAAAATCACGAAAGAATCTAGAAAGTGTTGATAAACCCCATTCATCAAGCTCATGAATGTCGCGAGGGTATTAGTAAGACCAAAAGACATAAATAAAAATTCATAATTCCCATATCTGAGTCATAAGGTTATTTTGGGAATATTATCAACCTAAAAGTTCAGTTGATCATCCCAGACCTCAAGTAAATCTTCGAGAAGACTGACACACCCTGCAGCTAATCAAATAAAATATCAAAGTGAGAAGGAGATACTTGTTCCAAATAGTGACTTTATTCAACTGACAGTAGTTAATACACATGGGCATACTCCCATCCTTTTTGTTCTCAAACAACATAGGAGCACCCCTGCAGATGCACTCGGAAGGATAAATTCCTCACTGACAAAACTCTATAACTAAACATTTATCTCCCTTAAGTTAGACTGTGTCATCTGATATGGAAAAATAGAAATGGAATGAGTTCATGTCTCTAAATAAGTACCGAAGTCAATATCTCTGTTTGGTGGCATGCCAAGTAAATCCATGGAAATACCTCTAAGAAATTTTGCAGTGTAGCACACCTCACCTGAGTTGAGGAAGATCTACATTGTATGAACTGCCTCTCTTACCCATCAAAACGAGAACCTGAGGGGCCCACTACGGAGCTACCAATCCTATTTTTCTGATTTTGGGGTACCATTTTTAATGTGCCTTAACTAACCATGCTCGTACTAAACATAGTCCAAAGCCAGCTATTGTGCTGAAGCTATAGAGATAGAGTAATCTCTTGAGTTTGATGAATGTTAGCTGAGTCCTAATGGACCTCCAACTGATACCTGAATCACGGATTGAACAGGGCACCCACACTACCCCTAAGGAATTGTTCCATTAGAAAAGGACCCACTAAAACCACCATCCTTCTGGGCCTTCTTATCCACTGACTTAACATAAAAACCTGCTTCTCCCCCTTTACATTTTTCAGATACTCAACCACTTCCTGAAAGGTCTTATATGAAAATTCCATATATAGAGCTGCTAACTGGAGTCCAACATGAAGACCTTTGACAAATCACTTGCTAAAATTCCACCACTTTTATGAGAGACTCTTAAGCGAGCTTTCACATTTCTAAGTACAATATATTCCCGTAGTCTTCAAAATTAGTTAATATAATATAACCTTTCAGACCCAAAAAATTAGAATTAAAGATTGAAAAATTAAAAGTAAAGAAATTAATAGAATATTTTTTAAAAAACAAAAAAACAATTTAAATAGTAAAACTAAAAACAAATTTCAAAAGAAGAAATAATTTAAATTAAAATAAATTTAAAAGAAAAGAAATTAAAATTACGTCACGACCCGATTTCTCGAGTCATGATGGCGCCTACCAACCCATTAGTAGGCAAACCAAGACCCTATCCCAGAACTTAGCAATAGTGGGACCGAGGGTGGAAACTAACCTCAACTAAGTGGAACCATAAATAAAGGAACAGATAAAGGAAAGGCGGAAGAGAAACATTTATATACAATAACAATACCTCCCAGAACCTGGAAGTCACATGTACAGAACTACTAAACGAGTACAAGTCCCGAAAGTGGACCATAGAAACAAGCTGTCTCAAAAGCAAAAGACAAGGCAAAATATGTAACGGAAGGAGACACGTAATCCAGAACGCCATGTACTCACCCTCGTCTCCTAGAACAGACCGCTGCAGTCTTGAACTCAACGTTGATAGCTGGTGGTCGGATCTGCATCACGAAAACAAATGCAGAGTGTAGCATGAGTACCAATACAATAGGTACCCAGTAGGCATCATAGGCCGACTAAGCAAGAAAGGTAAAAATGAACTGAACAGATAGAATCTACAATAACTGAGGTTAAGCAAAAGTGAAACAAGCACACGAGCACACCGAGATTGAAACTGAGTACATCTAATCTAAACCTAACTGGACCGTTATAAGCCCAGAAGGTACACTCATGCACAAGTTTAAATAAAACCCGAACAGACCCCCATAAGCTCGACAGGTACACAGAAGAGCTATGCTATGGAAATGAAGGAAGACCAAAGCCACGAACCGAATTCACCAACCAACATGACCCAACCAACCAGCCAACTCCAAGCCTTAGTACTCTGCTGCCCAATCAGCCAACACTCCCGGGGGACCTACCCAAGCCAGTAGAGTACACCGATACTCCCGGGGGCCCTACCCAAGCTAGTAGAGTACACTGGACAACCCAAGTACCTCATATACAATAACCCTGAAACAAAACAACCAGCCAATACCAAACATGAATACTCCGCTACCCAATCAGCTATAATTCCCGGGGGCCCTACCCAAGCAAGTAGAGTGCATCGCTATTCCTGGGGGCCCTACCCAGCCAGTAGAGTACACTGGATAACCCAGGAATCTCATATCCAATCGCCCACTTTCCCAATACTCCCGGGGGCCCTACCCAGCCAGTAGAGTACGCGGGGCCATCAAAATAAGTTCAACATCAGGCCAAGGTTGATCGCCGTCCACTACCAACCACATCACAACGAGCGTATAACCTCCAAACCATTGTGGATCGCCTTCCACTACAAACTACAGTACCGCCGAGCCGATCTCAAAACATCCGAAAGCCGAGGAGAGACAACACGCCTCCGATGACCCATTGGCACCACAGAAAGGGGAGAGAAGACAGAAGGATGACAAACACTATGAAACTACAACCATGCTCAACTATCAGACCCAAGGCTGCTATTCCAGTCTACAAGGACCTAGTCCATCCGAATCGACGTCGGATACATACCAAGGTCAATAGGTACATGGGTCTAAGTCAACTCTAACCTAACCTAATCTAAGGCCAAAGATATAACTCAACATAAATAAGCAGCCAACCAGATACCACACATGCAACAACAAATAAACAGCCCAACAGATAATTCACAAATATCCACATATAAGTAACCCCTCCAGTAGCATGGTTCTAACACCGTAGCAACCCAAAAATTAACCCTAAAGCAAGAATTCGGAGAAGAAGAGCAGAAATAATAGCTACCCAGCCTAGATTCCACATTCAAGCTCAATCTAAAGGAAAGGAAGCTGTAACCTACCAAAAGGCCGACCGCGCGCTCCAAATCACTGTGCCGGAGATTTTCCCTTTCGAACGGCCTCGGATTGCTGCCAGCTATCAAAAATAGAATCACAGCATCAGTACAGTCGTTTATACACTAAAATCATCATAATCAGAGACAAACCAATTTCGGTGTCAAAATCGAGAGGTGGGACCCGCTCTGGATTTTCTGGAATTGACTCTATGAAGAGGTCCTAAACCCTCCCTCGAGCCTGTCTTCCAAAGATGGACACCTCTCGGGGCTCAGAATAGCTCCATGCAACAACAAAATAATATGCAAAACTTATCACAAAAAGAGACTTGGGGCAGCCACTTACAATGCAGATACACCACAATCGGAGACTGTCCGACATGCTCCGCACAGTCACCCACACAGCCAACAAGATTCTGAGAACTTGGAACTTCGAATCACCCAAAACGGAGTTCTAGAACTCGAGATATCGAAGTTTTAAAATGAGGGCAGAATCTGATTTTTCGCTATTTAAATAGCAGCAGTTCTGGTCGCTAAAGGTCTACACCAGCAACACCAGATTTTGCTATTTTTCAAAGTCATCGAACGGATCCTCGAAATTCATTCGGGACCCGATAAATATAAACCAGATAAGCTACCCCACTAAATTTGACATTCTGGACTCAATGGAGAGGTCAGAATTTTCATACGAGGTCTTTTCAACAAAAAATGGATCCCACACCCAAAGCGCTAATTTAGCCAACTTCTACCGAGGGCCTCGGAATTAGATCGGAAGCCTTGGGAAGCGCACGAAGGGTCATTTTAGACCAAACTCGGCATTCCAGAACTAACTGTGATGACAGAATTCTCATCGGAGTGCATTTTCCAAGAATGTTGACCAAAGTCAACCTTATGCCAAATTTTAAAGGTTAAAGCGCCAACTGGCCCTAAAATCACACCGGAAGACTCGGGACACGGGTCAACCATGATTCTAGCCTAATTTGGCCTCTCTAGAGCTGATGGATCCGTCAAATTTCTCTTCTGAGGTCATTTACCTAAGGTTATGACCAAAATCAACTTTTCAGGCTTCAAAAGCTCCAAAATAGGAAAACAGGCAAAAAACCAAAACAAATGACTAGGCAACCGAACCTACAGTGCCATCAAGTCAGAAATGACTTGGGGTCGCTACAGGAATGCTCTAAACAACAGAAAAGAAGCACAAACATACAAATGATCTGAGGGGTCATTACAAATTAATATAAAAAGGAAAGAAATTTTAAAAGTATCCTTGTACTAAGTCATGTAATCACAAACAATTCACAACCCACTCCCACCCCTTTGAGAATTGAATAGCATAATTACTTTGCTCAATTACTCCCAATTAGATATTGTTCAAGTAGTTATTTGATCAGACAAACATTTCAAAAATATGTAATTAGCACAAAAAATCAACTATAAGGAGTTTTTTTCCAAAGAAGTCCTTATATTTGTTGTACATTAATGCTAACAATTAATGATAATATGATGCCTTCTCCATTTTTTATGAGATGTTTTTTTTTTCGAAATAAATTATATGATGAAACTCGTCCTTTTTAAGATAAGTTATAGAATAAATATTTTAACATCAACTAGGATTTTGAATTTCTTTATAGATTACTGTATTTAATTCGCCTAAAGTGACAACGAAATATTGAGTCATAAATTTGCTAAGATAAAAACATAGAGAAATAAGAATTAATGTCAATAGTAATGTAAAAGCATGTATATTTATGAAATTTTTGTGGGCTTCGTATTTTTGAAATTTTCTTGAGGTAAAAGAGCTTGGGGTTCATGTTACCTTTCCCAAATGAGAAACCATGGCTGACAATTCAACAATCATCTCCAAATGGTGTGTGTTTGCCACAAAGGTACATACCTGGATCATTGAGTCCATTGACAACACCATTTCTCGGAATCTCACTCATATGTCCTCTGCTCGTGCGATGTAGGAATACCTTGAAAGGTATATCAGTTCAGTAAGTATGTACAAATTTCTCAACTAGAATAATCTCTTACATCTCATTCTCAAGAGACCGCTAGCATTCAAGAATTTTTATTATTCCATCATGTTGATTTGGAATGAGATGGACATGATTGATGACACAAGTATTCTGACAGCGGCGCTTGACATGGTCTTGAAATTACGATAGAAATCTCGTTGTCATACATTCCTTATGAAGTTATGACCAGATTTTGAACATGTTGAAGCCTCTATTCTCAACCACAACTCAACCTCATCCCTCGTTAATGTCCTTGTTGATCTTCTGGCTGAAGAGACTCGTCTTGCCTCTCTCTCTCTTCTTAGAATTTTCCTCCTAATTCCTTTATTGATAACAAAGGGAAATATCATGACCTATCTACCATTTAGTGCTTCAACTGTCATGAAAAGGGTCACTATGCTTCTCATTGCCGCACCGAGAGAGGGTTACATCTAAACTGTTTTGTCGATATTGCAAGAAAGATAATCAGCTGACCAAAAATTGTTGGACTCATCCACCACGTCTTGGCCATTCGACCGCTCCCACTACTTTTACCTCTACTGTCAATCCTTCTGATGGTTCCTCATCTTTTATAACTGTTGACTTCGTGCAATAACTTATCAAAGGTCTTCATGATGCAGACTTTTGTAAGCCTAAGTCCACTACTTTTTGATTATAGATTTGGGTGCCACTCAGCACATGATTGGTGACTTGACAACCTTTTCTTCCTCCCAACCTTTTTCTGTCCCTGGCACTATCACTATTGCCAAGGGAATGAACCTCATCATTAAGAGAAGTGGTACTTTCAAATTTATCATCCCTGATTCTCCTCCTCTAATCTTATATGATTCTCTTTATGTCTCTAAATAATCTGCTAATTTAATTTTTGTTAATCAGCTTGTTAACCAACAATGCCTAGTTTCTTTCTCACCTAATGGTTGTCTTATTCAAGATCTAAGAACTGAGAAGGTGATTGGTAGGGGCCATAGACAAGGAAAACTCTTCATCTTGGATCTGGACTCATCCTACAACTCTCACAAGTGTTTCTTGCTCTATCTTCTCTGGAGATCAACTCAGTCATTGCTCTTTGAAAACTATGGCATAGGCGGTTGGGACATCCTCCTACTCAAAATCTGAAGTTATGTTTTTATCTAGTGATTTAGTGTCTAAGATTAATTCTAATAATAATGTTAATATTGATAGTGAATCGTGTGCTCTTGGAAAATCACATTTGTTGCCATTTAATAAAAATATTCATCATACTACCTCTCCATTTCACCTATTCACTCTTATATTTGGGGTCCTCCGAGCACCAAGTGACTTTTTGGTAATTCTTATTTTATAATATTTGTGAGTGATGTATTTTGATTTACATGGGTTTGCTTTCTTCAACACAAATCGAGGTATTTAACGTCTTTAAATAATTTTATGCCATGGTCCACACTCAATTTGAGAAAAGTATAAAGATCCTTCACACAGACTCAGGTGGTGATTACATCTCAAAAGATTTTGACCATTTCTTGGCTAGTCGAGGTGTTGTTCATCATAAAACATGTCCTCATTAGTCTCAACACAATGGTGTTGTAGAGCCCAAGTATCGCCATATAATTGAAAATGCCCATGCGCTTCGACTTCATGCCAATTTTCCAAAATTATTTTTGGCCGACAGTGTTCACAAGACAGTCTACCTCATTAATCGGTTGCACACTACGATTCTCCTAAGTAAGCCCCCTCTACAGAATCTTTTTGTTACTAAGCCTCTATATGACACCTTTCTTGTGGATGTAGTTGTTATGTTCTTCTTCCATCAAGATCTGAGTATTCTAAAATTGATTCCAAGTCTGTCAAATGAATTTTTTGGGATATTCAAATACTCAAAAAAGCTATCGTTGTTATCACAGGGATGCTTAACGAATGAGGATTTGACGCAATATTCTCTTCTTTGAGGACTCATTCTGTTTTCACTCAACTAAAGAACTTACAGATGTCATTGGTCACTCGACTCCTTGTCATCCTACTTTGATGATTAGCCTGATCCTTATTAGAGAGTTCCCTTGGCTACTACTCCTCCTTCACTATCTCCGGATCTAGATATCCCCTTTTCTTCTCATGTTTTCCTCTCTTCTGAACCACTACATAGTGTAGTCACTACTCGATTCAGTCAGACAGTAAACCTCCTTCTCAATTATCCTTTTTATCCTAACTTTATCATATTTCAATTTCTAGATCTTATAACATGCTGCTGACAATAAAGAATGGACCTTGAATATGCAAACTAAACTTGATGCACAAGCCCAAAATAAACAGTGGGATCTAGTTTGTCACGACCCAAGCCTAGGGCCTAGATGTGACCGGCGAATGGGGAACCCGAAGGAACCCCAAACAAGCCTCATAGCGTATCATTACACATCCTTGGTCGCGGAAGCAATTAAATGACCATAAGCGATAAGCATAGTCAAGGGGAAATCGGGACTAAGGGAGCAAGAAGAAAAAAAGAAATGATACATAAATACCATAGATGAGTCAAGCTCAAGCATAAAACACAACTTGTCCAACACCACCTCTAAACATGAGTACTTAGCGGGGGCCAAGACAAACTACCGGGCTCACCCTCATAGTCAAAACATAACTAGAAAGGAAAAGTTTTATACATAGCAAAAGATCATGAGCAACGTCCCCGAAATGGAGGACTCACCAATAACCACTATAGAAAATCGTACTAGCCACGCGGAGGAGGATGGTCAAGCGGTGCTCCGGTCCCTACATGGTGACATCATGTAGGCATAGAGTATGCGTTAGTACATTTGAATGTACTAAGTATATGGGATGCAATGCAATGGCTACATTAGATGGACATCATAGGAAAAATGCGTAATCATACCCAATAGATAGCATATTAATAAAAATAGTATGTATAATGATGCTTACATAAAAATCATATTTAATGGGACGTAGTACATGTGTGGCGAGTGACCATCAATATAGTATTTCCAAGGCCTACCACCCCCTTGGAGAGGCGAAAGAGGTACAAACCCCTCAATATGGTTACACGGGCCTACCACCCCCCGTGCTAGGGACCAAGGTACAAACCCCTCGATATGGTTACACGGGCCTACCACCCCCCGTGCTAGGGACCAAGGTACAAACCCCTCGATATGGTTACACGGGCCTACCACCCCCGTGCTAGGGACCAAGGTACAAACCCCTCGATATGGTTACACGGGCCTACTACCCCCCGTGCTAGGGAACCAAGGTACCAACCCCTCGATATGGTTATACGGGCCTACTACTAGGCAACCAAGGTACCCCCTCGATATACGGGCCTACTACCCCCCGTACTAGGCTTGGTCGACTCACAACACTTATTTAGAGAGAAAATCATATACATGTGTCCATTTCATCATCATTTCAGTAATTACATAACCATCCGACTCATAGGACGTACCTTGGACCTTCCCTTTCCTAAGAATTCTATAAATGGGCATTTTATCAAACACAAGGTGGGCAATTGTTCATGTAAATGAAATCATGTATTTCAAGAATACTAAGTCCAACCAATTCCAAAATCCATATAAATCAGCCCACCAACAACATACATATATATATCAACCTTCATAATTTGATCATGGAAGCATGTAAACCATAAACATCACATAAAAATTCCATTTCATGATAATATGCAAAAAGGACCATAATAGGGTGTGTAGTAGTAATTCCATCATAGACCCATAAACTTGAAGTAGAAATAGAGGATAAATGGTTGGACTTGTGGAAAGGAAGGTTTCCACAATCAAACCCACATACCTCAACTTTGGAGAATCCTTGATGAAGATTGGAATGGAGAATCGAAGCTTGAGATGTTTGAATTTGGTTGACGATCTTGGTGGAATTTTTGGAGAGGGCTTAGAGAGTGTTTTTGGAGTTTAGAAAATGACTAAATATGGGACATATCCCCTTTTTATAAAAACTGACTCCAACCCGCCTAGAAAATTCGCTCACTGGAATTGGAAATTCTGCACTGACAGGTTTTACGAAAATGGTCATAACTCCCTCATCCTAACGCGGAATAAGGTGAAACCAAGTGCGTTGGAAAGCTAACTCAAAGAGCTTTAATTTGATAGGTTGCAGCCCTTCCAGTTCCTTGTGTGCTAAGAGATATGCCCCTTTAAAGTTGACCTTCCAAATCGCAATTTTTGCGATTTTCGAATTTTGATACGGTTGCTCTAAAATTCGGGTTAGACCCATTTACCACTCAATTTTACCCCACAAATAAGAATATGAAGTCGAATTTCCGAAATCATGCACGGATTTTGAGATATATGGAAATTACAATTATAGGTGTTTCCGAAGCACATTTTCGGGCATTTTTGGGGTCGTTTCAAGTTTCAATCCCCATTAAATCAAACTTGTCACGACCCGAGACTACCCCCTAATTGTTGCAAGGTGCTTAAGGCCACAAGTGACCCTGAGCTAACCTCATGGTCTTGCATGACAGTAGAACATATAAAATCAAAGACTACGGATAACTAAAAATTAATGCTGAAGAAAAAAATTGAAAGTCTATATAAATTAAATAGAGAATTATCATATTTAAAACATAAGATGAGTCTAAATGAATAATCTGAAAGCCTCTACTAAGACGAGTTGCTAGAACAAGCCCCTAACTAACTCTAACTGTCAGAAATTGAAATCATAATGTTGAAGCAATGATAAAGGTCATCCTCGAAGGATGAGGACTCAATAAAAGCTGCTGCTAAGCTAACGGGAAGTCATACTAACCATGGCCTGAGTACTGAATGTCCGAACCAATATTATCAAACAAGATAGATAGAAAGTATGCGGTTAGTACTTTGAATATATTGAGTATGTAGGATATGCATGATGAACATAAATATTAAACATGGTGAACTATGAAGACATACTAATGCATTGACAAAGTAATTAACATGAATCTGATAAAATGTTGTATAATGAAATAACTCAATGCTTTGTCATGCAACAACTTAAAGACTGACGGTGGGAGATACTAAAACTGACATAACCATGTAAGCTACTTTATGGAGTTTGATGTATAATCCCAATTATCTAAAGGCCCCAATTTACTTTTCCAAGGTATAAAGGCTGATCTACGCTAATGTGGATTCACTAAGCTAATGTCTATAAAAAAACTAAGGAGTTGGCCTACCTGATGAGAGACTTCTTTAAATCTGAGGGTGGCATATAGTTCTAGGACTTAGGTATTTCTACTAAATGTGGCATGCCTCAAATAATGGGTGAGCCTTCATCCCTAGTCAGCTCGGTGCTAAGAAAAACTACCAATGAAAAACATGCAAATTATCTGAAGACAATAATAATCTGATAATACTGACTTATACTAATAAAATTATAATAACTGAGCAACTCTTGAATCATCATAAAACTGATAAAATATTGATGGTATATGAATGAAACTTTATCTGAAAGTATCTAAAATTATGATACCTGATAATCAGAAATATGCATGTGAAAGTAGATAATTCTTAGTCATGAAAATACTTATTTATGTAGGATTCATGATAAAAACATTTAAAACATGGAATTAATAAATAAAACATGCAAGCATGGGTTATTCACGAAGAAGAATTGATTGGTATTGGAAACCCATGAAATCATAAAACCCTAGGTCTTTTCGAAATCATAAACTTGAAGAATTGAGGTTTCTTTGGGAATCAATGGGTTAAAAGATATACATGGATGAAATTCCACATATCTAGAGTGAGAAACCCTAGCTTGAATTCTTGAATGCAGAATTAAAGCTTTGGAACCCTAGTTCTTGCTTGAGAGGAATATGACTTGTGTTTTGTGTATGAAAGGGTGGGTTTAGATGAAATAGGTTAAAATGAAATAGTATTAGGATTAAATAAGTGGGAAAAGACCAAAAGAATCCTAAAAGAAAACTATTGGAGGTCATCTACGGTCTGCCGTTCCAACTACATGTTGTGGCTCTTTGTCCGTAGAAATCAGAGAGAGTTACTGAGTTTCTGAAGATTGATTTTATTAGACCCATATGCGGTCCTTAGATCAATCTGCGAGTAGTAAAATATGCCTGTAGAAATAAAAGAATTTATGAGTTTCTGAAGTTTGGTTTACAAGACCTTTTTACGATTTGTAAACCAGTCTACGATCTATGGTCCCTGTTCAACATGTTCATGTGAAATTTCAAACTTCCAAATATGATCTACGATCCAAGTCTACAACCCATAAAAGGTTGTACGAGTCTAAACTCAACATGTAAATATCATACTGATTTTCCTGTTTCTGAAATCTCATCTATGGATCCCATCTATGGTCTGTAGTTCCATTTATGCCCTGTAGATGGTGTCTGTAAATCCCATAAATCTAAAGACTTGGAATATTTCTGAGCTTCTCTTGATCTATGTTGAGCTAGGAGTTTCTGAGGTGTTACAATATCTCCCTCTTGGGAACATTCATCCTCGAATGGAGTTTAACAAGACTAAAAAGAATAGGGAAATATATGTAATCCCATGACAGGAAGCTAAACACTAAAACTAATGGAGTGACTGACTTCAAACTAAAACATGAAGACTGATCTGATCTCATGAACATGCATGCACACTGAGACATGCGGATAGCTGAAAGACATGAAACTGAAAGAAGTGTTTTGGAGAAACTATTACCTCACGTTGGAACTGAACTAGAAGGAAAGAGGTGGGGGGGGGGGTACTTGGCTATCATATTTGCTTCTGTTTCCCAAGTAGCTCCCTCAAATAATTGATTCCTCCAAAGGACTTTTACTGAAGAGACTTCCTTATTTCTCAACTTACGAACTTGACAATGAAGAATCTGAACTGGAACCTCTTCATAAGAAAGACTCCTTTACACCTACACTCTCTATGGGCACAACTGAGGTCGAATCACCAATGCATTTCTTCAACAAGGACACATGAAACAATGGATGCACTGATGCTAACTCTGGAGGTAAATCGAACTCATAAGCCACATTACCAAAATGCCTTAAAATTAGGTAATGACCTACATAATAGGGACTGGATTTTCCTTTCTTGCCAAACCTCATCACCCCTTTCATGGGTAAAATTTTCAAATAAACCCAATCATAAATAACAAACTCAAGCTCTCTTCTCCTCACATCTGCATACGATTTCTATCTACTTTGCATCGTCCTTAATCTATCTCTAATAAGTTGAAATTTCTCCATAGTCTCATGAATTGACTCGAGACCTAACAAAGCCATTTCATCAACATCAAACCACCCTATAGGAGACCTACACCTCCTACCATAGAGCGCCTCAAAGGATCCATCTAAATACTGAAGTAATACATGTTACAATAAGAAAACTCAATTAAAGGCAAGTGGTCATCCCAATTACCCTTAAAGTCAATCACACAAGCTCTTAACATATCCTCTAAGGTTTGAATAGTCACTCAACCTGACCATCTTTCTATGTATGAAAAGTTGTGTTAAGCTTCACCTAAGTACCAAGCCCTTTCTGAAACAATATCCAATATCTTGAGGTGAATTAAGTACCCCTATTTGAGATAATGGATAATGGAAGTTCATGCAATTTCACTAACTCCCAAAATTTAAGTATGTAATAATCCTCGGCTGAATAAGAAGTCTTAACTGGTAGGAAGTGAGCCGACTTTGTTATTTGGTCTTCAATCACCCATATCAAATCTTATTGTCGACGTGTGTGAGGTTAGCCTATGATGAAGTCTATATTAAAATCTTTCCACATCCAAGTAGGAATGCCGATATCTTGAGTCATACCTACTCATAACTGGTGTTCAACGTTTACCTATTGGCCATTTGGATACTTAGCCACAAATTTTGCAATATCCTTTTTCATACGATTCCACCAATAAACTTCCCGTAGGTTACAATACATCTTAGTGGCTCTTAGGTGAATAGAATATCAAAAACTGTGAGCTTATGATATAGCATATGTTGCCTCAACCCATCAACATCTGGAACCTATAATCTATCTTGATAACGAAGCACATTATCTCCCACCGGGGAGAAAGCCTCAATAGGCTTTTTGAGAACTACTTTCTTCAACTCAATCAAGGTTGGATCATCCTTTTGCTTTGCCTAACATCTATCACAAGAGACGATTCTGATCCATTCTGAAAAATAACTCCACCTTCGTTTGAGTCCACGAGGAGAACTACCAAATGAGCAAGCCTGTAAACATCACAAACTAATTCTTTCTTTTCTTCATCAACATGAGCAACACTATTCATAGACAACCTGCTGAGAGCATCTGCCACATCCATAGTACTTCAGCAACTCAAACCATATCCTTTGGTGAAGATTTAAGTTCTTATGATTCAACACATACTAAAGAATTTTATAATTTGTAAACACATCAACATGAACACCATATGTATAATGCTTGCAAATCTTTGAGCACTAATGTTGCCAACTCAAGATTGTGAGTCGACAAGTTCTTCTCATGAACCTTGAGTTGCCTAGAAGTGTAAGCTATGACCTTACCATTTTGCCTCAACACATAGGCAATACCAATTATGGAAGTGTCACAATACACTACGAAACCATCTGAACCTTCTGGTAGAGTCAAAACTAAGCAGAGGTAAGTCGAGTCTTCAACTCTTGAAAACCCTTCTCACAAGCTTTGGACCACTGGAACTTTACCTTCTTCTAAGTAAATCTAGACAAAGGAGAAGCAATAGAGGAAAACCCTTCAACAAACCATCTGTATTAATTGGCTAAACCCAAAAAACTCCTAATATCTGAAGGAGAGAGAGGTCTAGGCTAGTTCTTAACTGCTTCATTCTTTTGAGGATCAACGTAAATTCCCTCTCTAGAGACTATATGACCAAGGAAAGCTACTAACTTCAACCAAAATTCACACTTACCAAACATAGTGAATAACTGAAAATTTTGTAGAATCTGCAAGAAAATCCTCAAATGGCTTTCATGCTCATCCTCACCTAGAGAGTAGATAAGGATTTCATTTATGAAGACAATGATGAACATATAAAAATACTATTTGAACACCCTATTCATCAAGTCCATATTAGCTGCAGGAGTATTTGTTAGTCCAAAAGACATAACCTCAATTCATAGTGACCATCTTGAGTCGTGAAGGTAGTCTTCGAAATGTCACATCTTTTAACTTTGAGCTAATGATAGCCTGATCTGAGGTCTATCTTTGTAAGAAAACTAGCAGCCTGAAGTTAGTTGAACATGTCATCAATTCTGGGGATGGGATACTTATTCTTGATTGTGACTTTGTTCAGTTGACGCTAATCGATGCACATTTTGAGAGAACCATCTTTCTTATGCAAGAATAGAGCTAGAGCACCCTATGTAGATATATTGGGTCTGATGAAACCTTTATCTAGAAAGTATTTTAACAGATCTTTCAACTCTTTAAGGTCAGCCAAACCCATTTTGTAAGGAGGAATGGAAACAAGTTGGGTATCTGGAAGAAGGTCTAGTCCGAAGTTAATTTCCCTTTCGGTAGGGACTCCTAGAAAATCCTCGAGAAACACTTCTGGAAATTCATGTACTACTAGAATAGATTGAAGGGTTGGGGTATCAGAATTGGAATCTTTAACCCGGACTAGATGGTAGATACAACCTTTAGATATCATATTTTTGGCCTTAAGGTAAGAGACAAATTGACCTATAGGGGCTGGAGTACTACCCTTCCATTTTATGTCTGGTTCATTAGGAATCTAAAATTTAACGACTCTGGTTCTTGAGTTGACTGAGGCATAACAAGAATGTAACTAGTCCATGCCAAGAATGATATCAAAATCAACAATGTCTAACTCTACTAGATTAACTGAGGTGATTTTCTGAAAGGGTTCTCATAGGATTTGAGGACTAACATCAAAATTTAATGCAACATAAGGAGTCACAAAAGAAAGTGTAGCTACTGGATCTAACAATGTATAAACATCAAGTTGAACAACACGCAGCATACCAGTGACTACATCAAGGGAAACCTATTGATCCTATCAAGTCTAAAGAGCATAGAATATATTTTAGCATTGTCCGCCACCAATATAAGATGAGGTACCCTGCTGAGTCGAGCGACCTACTAGAGCTGCTGAGGTGTTAGACTAAGTCTGCTAATGAACATCCCTGCCCTTACTTATGGTTGATGGGTACTCCCTTAATCTGTGACATGTCTTACCAAAATCAAAATAGCCACCTCTATCGGCCATGCACTCCCTAGGGTGATTCTTACCATACTTCTGACAAATTGGGAAGGTGTGACCACTAGTGACACTGTACTATGACTTAGAGCCTGGTTCCCTATCCTTGTTCTCTGATCTGAACAAAGATACTAGAGCGCTAGCAGAGGATAGGGTTGAACCTGAACACTTCTGATGAAACAAAGAGAAATTTCCACTACCTGATATTTGTTGTGAGTAGTTCACACTATCTGTTCTAGCCCTCTTGTTGTCCCTAGATCTCTTCTTAACTTTCTCTTCCTTAATCTATTAAGCATGAGTCATCAAGAGGGAGATGCCCATCTCCTTAATCAACATCACAGTCCTACACTATTTGATAAATGTCTAAGAAATACTAGAGACAAGCATACTCATGTAGGCCCTAGAGTTTTCCACCATAGTTGGAGCATACTTCGAAAGCTAAATAAACTTCAAATAAAATTCATTCACTATCATGTTCCCTTGCATTAGATTAATGAGCTTCTAGACCTTAGCTTCCCTCAACTAAAATGGAAAGAACCTATCTAGAAAAGCAGCCTTAAACTTGTCTCAATCCGCTGGACCTGCATTAACAGCCATATCATCTTTCCATTGCTTGTACCAAATCTAAGCTTCTCCTTTCATTTGGTAAGCGGCTAAGTCTGCGCTCAACCGGAGTGACACCCATAATTTTAGGGTCCATTTGACCATGTGATATGAAATCATGAGATGAAGTTGAAGTTTTGTTTGAACATGCAATTTGAACTTCTTATGTTGTATGTTTTCTTATGAACATAAAAAACCCATAAGCTTTAAAATTATTAAAATTGTCCCATTTATTTATACAATCTTATCAAATAAACAAAATTTTATAAATCACACAATATACTATCACAAAGCTATTCTAAAATAGTACAACATTTATTGATCAAACTTTAATTCAATTAAAAAATAAAATTGAACATTAGTTATAGAGTCTTAATATAATCCTCCCACATAGTACGGTCAATCTTCTCACATTGAACTTTTATTTCTCGATCATATGACCGAGAAGATGAACCAACATTATTACGTTGAGCCATTTGTTGGTCAATTTAGCTGGCAAATAAATTTCATAAAAAATAAATAATTTGGCGAATATAAATGGTAAAGTTGATTTAAAGTAATAATAAATTTTTTGTTGGTGAAAACAATCGTTATATGAGTATAAGTGTTTTAAAAAGTAATGATATGAATTATAACTTTTATTTACAAATGAAATAGATGGTTAGTAAATATAAATGTGCCATTTTTTTTACAAAATATAAACCTGTGGGTCAATTTTCATTTTTGAAAAATCCCAAATCATGATTTTTTTTAGAATTCCGGATTTCATCTCATGATATGGAATCATGAGATGAAAGCAGCGTGAAAATCGCATGTCCAAACGCTAATTTCATCTCATGATTTTATATTGTGATATGAAATCGCATGTCCAAATGCCTACCTAGTATTCGTCTAGATACCCTTAATGAACTCTTATGGATCCTCATTGACCTTAGAACCATAGAACTCTGGAGGGTTCATCCGAGTGAAATCCTTGTCTCTAGCAACAGTCGTATTCCCATTTGGGTTGGCTGGGGCCTCAACTTATCAATTGACCTGAGCAGTCATGGCCTAGGCTATGACCTGGAAATTGCAGTCCTAAACTCGGCATGAGAGACTTGTTCATTAAGGGTCTACTGGAGCTAGTGGTGCTTGTTGGCCTTCATTCATGTTCCTTCTGACATAAGCTCTTCAAGGAAGCATAGTTCTGTAAATGCGTAGCACATGAATTAGAAGGATATTAAATAGAGTTGAACTCTATCGTACAAAAAAGAGTATGAAAGAAGTGAAGTATATTCTAAAATGTTTCATAGCCTCCAATTCATAGATATGGCGCGCTTCACATTCATGAAAAAAACTCTACTTAAAGCAACTTTTAGACAACCTAGGACACATGAACCTGATGCTCTAAGACCAAGTTAGTCACAACCTGAGAGTACCTCCTAGTCGTAACACAATGCTTAGGACCACAAGTGACCTAAAGCTAACCTCATAGTCTGGCATGACAATAGAACATACAAAAGCGAAGACTGTAGATAACTGAAAACTAATAATGGAAGCTCAAAACTAAAATAGTCTATCTAAATTGAATTGTGAATTATCGGATTTAATTCATAAGCTTAGTCTAAACCGACTTTCTGAAATCCTCTATTAAGACAAGTTGCTAGGACAAGCCCCTAGATAACTCTAACATCTGAAATAGAAATCATAAGACTGAAGTAATGATAGAGGTCGTCCTCAAAAGATGAGGGCTCACTTAAAGTTGCTATTACGCTTACTGAAGTCTTACTAACCGTGGTCTGAGTACTGAATGTCAAAATCTATATTATCAAATAATATCGACAGAAAGTATAAGGTTAGTACTTAGAATGTACTGAGTATGTAGGATATACATGATAAACATAAATATTGAACATGGTGAATTGTGAAGACATATTAATACATTGACCAAGTAATTAACACAAATCTGATAAAATGTTGTAATGAAATAATTGTATGCTAGGTCATGCAAAAACAAAAAGAATGTGCTACTACATAGAGTTTGACGTATAATCTCCATCAAAAGGGCCCAATATACTTTGCCAAGATATAAAGGTTGATCTGAGCTAATGTGGATCCACTAAGCTAATATTTATAAAAGACTAAGGAGTCGACCTAATTGGCGGGAGACCTCTTTAAATCCTAAGATGGCACGTGGAACTTAGGAATTTCTTCTAAAGGTCTCATGCCTCAACTAACGGGTGAGCCTTCATCCCTAGGTCCGTTCGGTGCTAAGTAAAACTCCCAATGTAAAACATGCAAATAATCTGAAGACAGTAATAATTTGACAATACTGACTTATACTAATAAACTGATAATAATTGAGTAGCTCATGATTCATGATAAAACTGATAAAATATTGATGGTATATGAAAGTCACTTTATCTTAAAGTATCTAAAATCATGAAACTTGATAATCTGAAACATACATTTGAAAGTACATAATTCTGAGTCATGAAAACACCAATTAAAACATGGAATTTCTAAGTCAAACATGCAAGAACCGGCTATCTATGAAGAAGAACTGATTGGTATTTGAATTCTATGAAATTATAAAACCGTAGGTCATGTAGGAATCATAAACTTGAAGAGCTAAGGTTTCTTTGGGACTCAATGGGTGAAAATATACTCATTGATAAAATCTCACATACCTGGAGTGAGAAATCCTAGCTTGAATTCTTGAATGGAGACTTGAAGCTTTGGAACCCTAGTTCTTGCTTGAGAGGAAATTAGGAAGAGAGGAATATGGCTTTTGGTTCTTGTGCGTTAAAGGGAAGGTTTACATCACTAAATTCCTCTTAATAACATTAAAACGACATAGTATAGGGATTAAATAAGTGGGAAATGACCAAAATGATCCTGAAAGAAAACTGTCAGAGGTCATCTACTGTCCATGGTTCCATCAACGAGCCATATATCCTTGTCCGTAGAAATCAGAGAGAGTTACTGAGTTTCTAAAGATTGATTCTACGAGACTCATCTACGGTCCGTAGATCAATCTAAAAGCTACAAAATGTGTCCGTAGAAATCAGAGATTTCATGAGTTTCTAAATTTTGGTTTACGAGACCTTTCTATGGTCTGTAAACCAATCTACGATCTGTGGTCCCTGTTTATCCTGTTCAGGTGAGAGTTCAAACTTCTGAAATTGAAATATGACCCAAGTCTACGAGCCATAAACTCAACTCGTAAATCTTAGATAGATTTTCCTATTTCTAAAGTCTTATCAATGGATCCCATTTGTAGTCCGTAGTTCCATTAATGGCCTGTAGATGGTGCCGTAAATCCCAGAAATCTAAAAAATTAGAACTTCTTTGAGCTTTTCCTGATCTATGCTGAGGTAGGAATTTCTGAGGAGGTACAAAATAGTAGTTCGGTGTAAATGGTTCAACACTTCGAATCAAAAGTATGATGGCACGTAAGATCGATACAAAGCTAGCTTAGTGGTGCAAGGTTTTAAGAAAGAATATATGAAAGATTATGAGGAAACTTTCACTTCCGTGGTTAAAATGACTATTGTTCGTACATTATTGGTTGTTGCGATAGTTCGATAATGGGACATCTTGCAGATGGATGTCACTAATGCCTTTCTTAATGGTGAGCTATACAAGACGGTGTATATGAAGCCTCCTCCTGGCGTCTCTATTTCTCCATCCAAGTAATGCAAATTGTGGAAGGCCATTTATAGTTTGAAGCAAGTTCCACACACTTGGTTTTCCAAGTTGAAGTATGTTCTTCTGTGCGGAGGCTATCGATAAAGTCATAGTGATTATTCTTTATTTATCTTGCCCTCACCACGAGGCATGATTTTGGTGATAATGTATGCTGATGATCCTTTGAATACTGGGGATGATGTTAAAGGTATTTTACAGCTTAAAGGTATGTTACAATCATCAGTTCAAATGAAGGATTTGGGGCACACATCTTACTTTCTTTTTCTGGAAATTTCTCGCAATACTTGTGGCTACTTCATCTACCAACAAAAGTATACCAAATAAATCTTGGACATGGCTCACTTGACTGATATGACCACTATTGATACACCCATGGAACAAAACACTCATTACTCAAAGACTGATGGAGAACCTCTCACATACCTGACCCTTTATCGGCATCTTGTTGGTAGTCTACTTAACTATCATTCCGCCTGACATTGCTCATGTTGTTAATATTCTTAGTTAGTTTCTATTTGAGCCTCAATGGATTCATATTATGGGTGTTCATCGACTTCTCTGTTATCTTCAATCGACTGCAATGATGGCCCTACATTATAGTCATGACTCACCTACTCTCTTATGTGCCTTCTCGTATGCTAATTATGGTGGTTGCCTGGACACTCATCGTTCAACCGCAGGGTATTGTGTGTTTCTTGGAAGCTCATTGTTTTCTTGGAAGTTAAAGAAACAAGCAACAATGTCCAAATCGTTGATTGAAGCAGAATATTGTGCCATGTCGGCTTCTTGCAGTGAAGTGGTTTGGTTACACCGTTTGTTTGTCGATTTTAGCATTCACTTTTCCTCTCCCACATTCATGTATTATGACAGTGAAAGTACCGCAAAGATTGCCTCCTATCCTATTTTTCATGAACAAACCAAGCATATCGAGATTGATTGTCACTTTGTTTGGGAAAAATTTGATGACGGTCATATTTCTCTTCCTAGCGTTCCTTCTAGAGTTCGACTAGTAGATTTTTTCACCAAGTCTCTAACGGAAAAACAACATGAGTTCTTTATTGGCAAACTGCTAGTTGACTACCATCAATTTGAGGGGGATGTTAATCACCATCAATTACAATCTCTACCTACCATATATACTTGATTACATAATATTAGTATAAAATCTTCTTTGATTGTATTTACTATGTATAGGACTTACTATGTATAATATTTTGCCATATAAAGTTTTCTTGTAACCTTATAAGGAGATAATCTCCTTCATTCTAAAGTTTTAGAAATCAAGGTTTTTCCCTTGTTCATAATATTCACATTTTTTATGTCATCTATCTCCAGCAAACCTTTACAAAGATTTCCTACTTTATTTTTATTCTCAACATAATTGCAAGTGCACATAAATTTTCAACAATGTTATTTAAAATATTGTACTTGAAAATAACATGTATAATAAAGAATGTGCACAATGACTTAAAAGTCTAATATTCAAAAAGAATACAGCGTATAGATTTTCTTGATAATCTAAAGGGTAAATAAGAATATTTGGCTTAACCGTTAATCGAGAGAGCTATGTTAATAAAAAGGGAGATAAAATGTCTATAATCTAATAATTTTGGAGAAAGTGTGAATTCTATTAAGTACTTTAAAATGAAGAATGATAAAGGTTAGTTCAGTCATTTTTTTCCTACTAAAGTGATGTTTTATGGCCGAGTTCTCTATTTGTGAAAGGCTTCTTTCATAGACGAATACACAATATGGTCGGAATGCTAGAAGTTTTTGTTATTTTGGTTGAGAATATAACCCTCTGAATATCATGGGCTCTCCCTAAAAAAAATCATAAGCCTAGCTTAGATCTATTACCTCATGAATACTCTGCTCTTCTATTCAACACCTATACTTGGTCTTCACTAACACAATGGCACATCGACATAACCCCCTTCTGGTTAAAGTATACTCTAACTCATCCAGACTAGTAACTCTTACTCTACCTTCTATCATGAAATCTACACCAACTAGTCACTTCTTAGTCTACCCATAAGGAAAAACTCCTCATTAATAACTTACTGGGTGCATGACTGCAACAATATAATTTTCCTCATCACTGTCTCCCTTTCTTAGATTACTATACCTCTCCATTCTTCTAACTCTGGGAACTTCTACTACTACTGGCTCATAACATCGTAACTCATACTAGCTTTCGGGTGGAAATACTGCCTAAGCATTCTAAAACACACTCCCCTCTTAAAGGGTATCATCTGAAACAAAACTTAGAAAAGGGGGTCTAGGAGTACATCTCGCTTTTAGCTTGAATGCATAATTCATATGAATTAAAAGTGCATTCTGTTGAATCTCAACACTTAAGCTCACTCATAGGCTTCTCTCAAGCCCATTTAAAGTCTCATGACTTTTTGAAGACTTTTGCGGAGAGTAACTCATTGATAAGGATATGGGCTTTGCTTTTCAACTACCTTGAGTATGAGGGGTAGTCGAATGGATTTGAGAAACGCATGGGTTTGAATAAGTTTCTTATGACACAGTTCTATTGCACGATTTAGAGTATGAAAGAAGGAAAACTTTTCTTAAATGTCTGTAGTCTCTCATTTATAGAAGTGGGTCCTTCACAACCATAAATAAGATCCTCCTGACACGGCTTCATAGACACCCTAGGACACTTGAACTTTGTGCTCTAAAACCAGGTTTGTCACGACCCGAGCCTATACCCTGGATGTGGCCAGCACTCGAGAACCATTGCTGGTCCCCAAACGAACCCTCATCCTAGCTGACTACAAGCAGAAGAAAAGTTTAATACAACTTACTAAATCTCATAACTATTTGAAAATACTGAGTATGAAACATAAAGTTTTAGGTAAAACATCTGTAACTGAAAGATTCTCCAAAACTATCTATATATGAAGCATCTACTATACCAAGATGAGTGTTGGGACAAGACCCACGAATCCTAAAGAGAACTACTACTAACAACTTATAAACGGGAGTCCTCCGGAACCAAGGAGGCCTTACTTAAAATGCTGACAAGCTGATGAAGTGATCTCAACGGAACTCCTGTTGAGGATCCTAAGTACTTGTATCTACATCATAAAAGATGCAGGTTGAATGGCATCAGTACATTGACTGTATGGGTATTTAATATAGCTGAATAACAAAATAACCAAACTGAAACTCTGGCAGTAACTCAACTGAAATATAATATAAATCATGATGGAAAACTCATTTAAACTCCTACCGAAAGAAAGCAGTAATAGCATATACTAAACTGACCAGACTGAAAGAAATACTCAACTCAATGAAAAGCATGATAAGAGACAAGACCATTTAAAGCTTTAGAAAGTACAATATAATAACTTAAAGAAAATTGTATGTGAAAATACAATGAAAGTACTCTTTACTCTCTTTGTTGTCTCTTAAATTTTACAGATCATTGAATAAAACACTAACGTAAGTTGTCGGACAAAGTGATGACAGAAGGGAAAAGCTTACAAAAAGAAGTAGGTACGAACCAAAACAATTTCATGGTTGTGATCAGTTTTAAGAATTGAGTAGTTGAAAGAGTTTTTCTTTTGACAGTTGTATGGAGGAAAAAACTACAAGAAAGTTGTAGTTTTGTTTCATTATTATTTTTGGTGAAGTTCCAAAGTAGACTTTCAAGGAATTGGCGAAGTTCCACAGAAAGTAGGAATAAAATTTGTCATGAAGAAGAAGATATAACAATGGGTATGATTTACCTAGTTTTTGTAGGTAGTTCTTGAAGAGACGCAACCAAAGGGATACAACAGTCTGAAGGGACACAAGAGTTGAAGAAGCGGGTTAAAGATAAAAATAAAATAGGGGTAAAAAACCTAAAAAGCGAAGGAAAACATAAAGTAAATTCCTAAATTATATGGTTTCCACATAGGCGGGCCTAGGATTCTCTTATATATATATATATATATATATATATAAGATTTTACTTGTTTTTAATTTGATTCAGTCTATGATACCTAGTAGTACATAGTGACTTATACTGATACTACCCTGTACTCCTCTTTTGTTTAGTATAGAACATGTTACATAGATTCCTCTGAGATTTCAATGCTAGCGTAGTCGGCTGATTTTGATCCAAGGGTGAATACTTTATTTTCAAGCTACCAAGGATCATCTTGTAGTCCTTGTCCATCTTCCAAACACTGAGACATTCTATTTTATTTTAGTTGTTAGACATTCTATTAGATCTGTTTTAGTTAAAAGTTATGTACGATGAATTGCAGTACTTGGGGAATTTTTTAGATGATCAGTATTGAATTTTGATTTATTTATCAAACTCAATTGACTTTAAATATTGTTTTTGATTCTGAATGTTGTTAAAATTGGCTAAGTTTGGGTTTCGATGGTTCTCCCAACGGCGGGTCAATGTGGGTGCCGTTCACGACCATTTGGATCGTGATATTAAATTTGCCCAAAGTGATAATGAAAGATTTTGTCGTAAATAGTTAAAATAAAAGCATGTAAGAAATAATTATAAATTTCAACTAATATTAATATAAAAGTATGGAAATTGCTAGCCCATATTAAATATCCATTTTTTTTACAATATCTACTATCATTACTGAAACATAACTATAATTATGTAAAATATTTTAGGAAATTATATTGTTGTGTGCTTAATATATATAAAAAAATATTTGGTTACAAACTTAAATGCACATAATTGTACTTTCGATCTTTTTATTTCTTTAAATTTTTTGCAAGCTTAGTCAATGTTATGTACATGTTAATATTTTTCTCCATGTATTTTCTGGAAGGCCTTTTTAATAATAAATGTTAAGAGATTTATCACGAGTCTTCCTTGATGGTAGAGTGAATACTTTAAAATTGTCCATTAGGTCAAGGGTTCGAGACTCGTATCAATAAGAATCAAGTGGTAGGACAGAAGCTTAAGGTATTCTAAAATACCTTTTTTAACTTTCATTTAATCCTTCACATCACTATGGTTTTTGAATTACTTTATCAAATAGTTTGTACAATTTGTTCAATTATTGTCATGACCAAAAATACCATTAGGCCGTGAGGTCACCTATTACCCAATAGGCGAATCACGTTCCTTCATTACCAACCAAAAAATTAATTAATGCAGAAATAATATTGAGTTAAGCAACTAACTCGTATAGGTGCAGAATAAATGAGTTAAAATCAAACTGCCAATGACCTGGTGACACTAGTACAAGAGCATCTAAGAATACAAAACAAGTCTGAAAATTAAAATAATTGTCTAGAAGGAAATAGGATAGAAAATAAAGGAGTCTCTAGGATCCAGTACTACTAAAGAAAAAGTAGCTCACCCTGAATACCAATAATCAGCAGTCTCAATCATAGTAGCAAGTCAAGTACTGCTAGTACCTGGCTCAAATCCTTCACACAAAAAGGATGCATCAAGTATAGAGTGAGTACGGGAAACACATATACTCAACAAGCTTTTATTACTAACCCTTCTTAGAAGCGATAACGAGGTATGTTCTAAAAGTTTCTTCTACAAAAGTGTAATGACATCATAAAATAAATCTCCTCAACATAAAAATTAAAACATATACTTTCTGAAACTGTTAGTTGCAGCACTGATGATATCACAAGATGTCAAAAATATATCAAGTCAAATCAGTTTCACAATCATCTCAACAACTCAACACCAAATCAATATAAAATGCAATGTAGATGAAGTGTAATGAAACGCAATGCACTGGCCAAAAATCGGTATATACCCTCTTCCTCTATTCGATAGTCAGGACCTATGTGGACTCATGAGGTCCATATACCTGCCAGAACCATTTCCCATCAACATAATAACACTCACTGGAACCATTCCCATCGGCATAATACCACTCGCCGAAACCATTCACATCAGCTTTGCATGACGTGTTTTGCCGGAACTATTTTCCATCGGCATAATGAAGATACAGATCTCATAAATAAGTTAATAGAAAATATCAACCAATAATTACTATGCAACATAATAGTAGTATGAATATGTATGAACAAATGCATAATATGAGTTCACCAATCGACCCTAGGAGTGAAGTCATGGTACATGTCAATTCAAACCATAAGCATTGTCATATTTAAGTTTGGAAGGCTAGCAAAATTATGTTTAATGTTTGGAGGGTCATCCCACACCTAATTTTCTAGCATGGTACTAGTATTCTAATTAGTTTGATACTTAATATTTCCTAACTAGTTGATATCAGTGACTAATACAATTTTCAGCAAGTATGTAGTAATAGCTAACAACCAATTAATGTATGCAAGTTAAATTTAGAAATTAAACCCTAGGGCTGCCCTAATTTCATGTTTTCTATTCATTTTTAAGCTTGTTCTTAATTACCCATCAAAGTCTAGCAATAACCGAATAAGTTATGATCAAAATCTCATGTTACACTCTTCAAGAATTAAGGAAAGAATAGTGAAGGGTTGATGTGTCGTGGATTTACGACACTTTTATTGCTTCAAACTTAGGATTTTTATAAGTCTTTTAGCGTGTTTTGGTAGATTTGATATGTTTGTGGTTGTTTTGCAGGAAAACAACCTTTGGTAGCTAAGTGTTGGAAGTTAGGTGTTGCAGTGAAGTTTGGTCATTTTCAAGTCATTCTACGAGCCGTGGTCTAAACCATGAGCCATAAATGGTCTCTTAGAAGAAAGATCAGAGAATATTGAAATAAAGTCTAAGATGTATGAGCAACTAGTACAGAGCGTAAAAGGTTTTACGAGTCATAGACTCATGGTCATAGAAAAAGTACTGAGGATATGCAAAAGTGGGCTGACAAACCACGAGTGATTAGGACGGGCAGTAGAAAACTGTATGATCCATAAACACGCGTCCATACTTGAGATTCAGAGAGTTTGGAAAATAAAAGTCTGAAGACTATGATAGATAGTACGATACGTAGAACACTCCACGAACCTTAGATCTTGTCCGTGGAAAATCTCCTCAGACTAAATATTCACTACTATCTATGAGAAGACTTCATGACCCGTAAAGGGATCTACCACCGTACTTTCAGTCATAAAAGCTGCCAAATTTAAGTTTTCTCATAACAATTTGGATAGGGTTTTGTATGAGTATGAATACTTTTCCCAAGGTTTATTTATTTTGTTACACACATTTTAAGTTCAGAGATTATTAGTAAACTACTTTTTTTTTCTTTTTTTTCGGGTATTTTAAACACATCGATCTTTGGTTATTGACTTTGCAAATTAATTCAAGATTCTAGATTATCAGTATTCATATTGTAAGTGCATGATTTCTTTGAACCAAATTACTGTGTATTGTGATCATACAATTATGAGTAGCGAAATCTACAATTAGGATTGTGGGAACCATGAAGAATTAAGGACGTAGACCTAACACATAGTAGATCTTGAATGGTGTGCATGCATGTATTGTTTTTCCCTTTGCTTTGATTGCTTTTTAATAGTTACAAATGTTAGGACTCACCTTATTCTTACTTGCCGGACCAAGGGGATAATGGATCGGAAAAGGGATTAAACAACGGAGATTTGAGGCTATCAACCCTCATCTAATAGCTTGAACTTACCCGGGATAGCTAATTTGGGATCAAAGATAAGGGTTAGTAAAGCATACACCCGTAGCTGACTAACCATGTTTTGCGGTGAAATTCATCTACTTAGGCAACCATCCACTTAAGTGATTAATAATTTACCGATCTTGCATGTGCCACAGTAGACAAGGTTACTAATATTAGGTCCGCTGAGTTAAGGATTCATGGGGAACAAAACCCTAGTTTTGTCTTCTATTGATTTAAAACAAGTGAAATTGTTACTTTGTTACTTGTTGTTTCTAATAATTACTAACATTACTTTCTACACAACCCTACCCCCTTTTTACCGAAATAATAAAACTAAGAGAATAAATAAAATCAATTGAACTATGCTTGAACCATATTTCCCGTGGGATCGATCCTAACCTTTGCTAAGTTCTTTATTTGGACAACGACCGCTTTATACTTCTTTTGGAAGGTGTAATTTGGGAGTATCAAGGGTTTAAGTAAACTATCCTTAAAACAACAAAGAAACTATGTATACATTAATAGAAAACTTACCTTGAAGATAGATGAAGTAAAAAATGAAATAGGGTGTGCTTCATTGTTATCTTGAAAGAAACTAGAGGAGGAGAGGTCTTGGGGATGAGAAAATAAACAAAAAAAATGGTTGAAGGATTTTAAAAGAAGTGTTTCAGATTGGGTTTACCTAGAAATATTGCCCAAAATTTACTCAAATCAACATTGGGCGCAGAATGAGGCCCATTGCAGGGCTTATAGGGTGCACACCGCAGGCCCTATCATGTAGTTGTCCCTATTTTCAACCTTTCTGAAGTTTAAAGAAAGTTGTGTTGCAAGGCTCAATGCATGGACATGGGGTCCATGATGCGAGGCACAACACTCCATCTGTCTCATTTTTCCCCAACACATGTGTTTCCATGCGTGCACGATTTATCCTCTTTCTGTTTGTACCTTAAACCTAAAAAATGCTTCAAAGGGAGAGGAATGGGTTCTCCCCCATTTCTCACTTTCAATCACTTCATCTCGACCATCGAATCTCAGGTAAATATCATGCTACTTTCCTTACTTCATTTTCTACATAATGACTACTGCATGCTAGAAATCGATTGAGTAGAATAGGTATTTGGGGTTGTTTTGAATGTTGAAAATATTGTCATTGATTATTGAAATCACTGAAGCATGGGGATTCCCTTTACGTTTACAATGCACTTATAGCATTCTGGGTGTAAGGACCACAACGAATAGGACCAAAAACTAGTTCGAATTGGTGTGGAAAGTTAAAGGATTGTTCTTGGTTAGAACTTAGATTCTAGCAAGATTTAGGAGTTAGAATGCTCAGATGTTTGCATATTTCGGTACTAGGATACTTTAGGAACAGTGATCTAGAGTAAATTTGATAAATCGGGGGTTTTGGGTCAAGAAGCATCAATAAAGCACCTCTTGGAGTTCTTGAGATGATGACGGTGCTATAGCGGAAGCCGTTGTAGCTGGATGATTCCTTCTATAGCGGAAGCCATTGTAGCCAGATGATTACCCCTATAGCGGAAGCTATTGAAGTGGGATGATTCCGTCTATAGTGGAAGCCGTTGTAGCGGGATGATTCCCGCTATAGCGTCTCCACCATAGCGGGATGCAACCCCCTATAGCGAGCTTATGCATAATAGCCTCCATGCCAGCCCAAAGCTCAAGTTTTCTTTGATAATTCTTTCTATACAATTGAATGATTTATAATCCCACTATTTGCATATTATGTAGATTCTACGAAAATGATAGGTGTCAATATTGAGAAGTCTACCATTTGTGATATTTCCCGATGACGCTAGTCGGAAGAGGTACCATGACGATGGGGGAATTAAATTACACTATGAGAGGGGGTTTAACACGCAGAGGATGGCAGAGAAGGTTGGTTCTTTCTATGCCCGATTGGAGGAATTTAATTTGGGCTTTTGGTGGAGGCTCCCCTTTCCGTATGCTCTGGTTGATTGAGAGAATTTTATTCCCTCCTCCCCCTGTGCATTAAGAGGACCCCATCCACACCATTTGCATCCAAGGAGTGAACGTTCCAATGGATGCCCAAATGGTCAACGAGGTCTTAGAGGTGTAAGAAGTCTCAAATGTTGAGTATGAGGCCCGACTGAGGGGGATAGAAATGAGGTGGCTGTGGGACACACTAATCGAGGAGGAGTTCCAGGATGAAGTCTAATGGCCAACCACCGAGGGTATTACGTGCCTCCACTTCACTGCTGATGCCAAGAGGAGTTGACCTTAGTGTCCTAGAGGATTCATCTGTTGGGTAATCTTACTGATGTGACTTATCCTTAGGCATTGGTGGTGGCCTGCTCTATCAAGGGAATTCGACTAAATGTGAGGGCACAAATAATGTCTAAGTGAAGGACTTTTATCAAGGCAGCAAGAAGGCCCCATTATTACTGAGACTAGTGACGGTGCTATGCAAGTGGGTCGGGGTTACATTAATGGATGCTGATGAGGAGATGTATATGGATATCCCCTTCAACCCTCTTCGAGTGAAACTAGCTATTGACAAGGGTAAGAAAAGTTAAAGGATAGGTGAGGCATGAAGCAACCAGGCTCTAGCAGGTTTAGGAGACGAGGAGAATGATGATGATAACAAGGATGCCCCCGCTACCCACACCCAGCACCCTCTCTCTCGTAACCATGTAGAGGAGGACTTGGCCGTCGTTCTGAGATCTGCGGGAACTTGCCCAGCCGGAGCATTAGTCCCAGCCCCTATTGCCTATGAAAATGAAATGCACGGGCGGTAACTCGCTTGGGGGAGTAAGAAGAACATGGTCTTAGACTGCCTGCTCGCTCGAATGTGGAAGAGCATCAATGTCATATTTACTTGTGTCGCCCCTGAGCAGGAGCTTTCAATGTTTACACTCAAGGATTTCACAGAATTTCCTTTCCTAATCAAAGCGTTGACCGATGAGTGGGCCCCGGAGGACCTCGAGTTTGATTAGGACTCTTTTCTCCTCCCCCTTTTTGGATAGGTTTTAAAATTTATTTTGGGTTTGCCCCGTTTGGGCATGAAGACATCTTCTCTTGTTTTCCTCGGTTTTTTATGGCACATGAATGCTTGTTTTAACTACTTAATCACCGATATGTAATTGGTATGGTTGTTTTGTTGCATTTCTTTTGTCTCTGTATTGGTCTGGGTTTAAATAAATGTAAAATGTCCTAGAAATGGCAGGCTAAATAGGAGAAAACATGGTTGGGTTATTTCCCTCTATAACGGATGTCATGCCACTAATGGCTACCGCTACAGTAGAAAAATTTCCCGCCACAGCGGGAGCGCTGTAGAGGGTGAGTCGATGGCGGCCCCGACAAGGTCAGCCCAGGAATTTGAACTTGTTTGCAAGGTTACCCCATTCCCCAATACCCATTGACAATACCATCTTTTGAAAATGCAACACTACCTCGAAAATGACCCTGGGATCACTCACAACAATGCATAATAACAACTTTGCATCAATTATGTAACACCCCAAAATTTCTAAGTAAAGACCCGAACTAGTCTTCATTTATATGTAAGGTCGTATCGGGTGATTCTTAAATTGCTCATATGTGTAAGGTCATTTCTTTAGTGTGGGAATGGATTTGGATATGAATTAAGGTCACTAGAATCCCCAGTACAAATTAGAGTTAAAAGCCTCCATATCGATTAAGTTTTGATGTAAGAGTCTACTTGGGTCAACTTCAAACGAACATATATCTTAGAATATAAAGAGTTACGTGGCCCATAAAATATCAAATGAAAGGTATTTGATTCTTCTTTCAAACGCTCCTTTTTCTAACTCAGGTACCAATACTATCCCTTGACCAAACACTCATGACATTTTACCTCATACTCTAAACTAAAAACTTCAAGGGAAACACTTAATTATGCCCTTTAACAATCCAAAGATCTACCACCCAAACCATGCACAAGTCCTTCCAAATGCTCATTAATTAACCTAATCAATCATTTCGTACCTTACCAATCCATACCTTGATAAAACCTACAACCACGAATGTAGACTTACAATGAAAAACTTGAATTTTGTTTCAAACTATGTGAATCAATCCCCTTATCAATTGACATTAACCCATACCTAGAAGATTTTATGAAATCGCATATCTTAGCCAATCATTAATCATCTCTCCATCGAACTTACCATATCCATCTTTAGAAATTCAAACCGTATCAGTTACAAAATTTGAAACCACCAAAGAACTTGTCACAACACTTGAGCCAAACGTCTGTAGACTTCTTTCTCAAATCTTACCCACTAGTTTGTGTTTAACCCATTTGATGAACACATGACCTTATTACCATAACCTAACCAAGATAAACAAAACCATGTCACCCTATAAAGCCGATCTTATCATTGATATGATACTTCAAACCCAATATATACCAGCCAAATTCTACGAGTTAACAAATTTCTACATGCACTTTCTTAGTAACATTCTCTATTGCCTTCACACAAGTATGCTAGTTGGAACTTTCTTTACCCATAAACTTATCATCTCAATATCAATCCACTCCTTTTGGCTTATAATAAAATCACCAGTCCCCAATTAGATCCTCGAAATAAATGATCCATCACCAAAGTTTTCCTTATAAACAATACCTAACTCAAGCGTACGCAATAACAACCAGTTCGTTTCTCAAATGTGAATGCAACATCAAACCTCATGCCCCGAGTAGGTGAAACAGCTGATAACTTTTTAAGTAGTTAGGCATCACACTCGATAACTAATGTCTCTATTTTAATTTGTCACTAGTACCACATCATGAAATTCCGCTAGATCCACCACTAGAACACATCATACCCACCAAGAAGATCATACCCAAGTAGCTTACATCTTTCTACCCATTAAGTAATTGCAATACATTACCAAATTTGTTCAGCCTCTAGCCCAAAGAGATATGTACCCTTTTATAGACCAGGTCGATAGCAAAAGTAACACATTTCATGACTCTATACAAGAGAACACGAGTACCGCTGAAGCAATCATTTAATAACACTTAAACCATTCAAATTATCTTTCTTTCTGACTAACTAACCATAGAAGATAAGATGTGCATGCTTTCCTGCGAACCATCGTTCATCCTTACCATTCAAATATCCTCAAAATGCATCATTTAACTATAACCTTTCTCAATCTCTTCAAATTAGAGAACATTCCAAGTCAATCACACATCCTTTCCATAAGTTTATCACTTCCATGTTAGTACCAAATCTAACACCAAAAGCACACGATGACAACCCAATTTCACGCATGAAGAACCAAGCACGATAGAGAGTCAAGGACACATGGTAGAGAGTCAAGAAGTAAAGGTTTTTCCTAAAAGTCACTATAGCCTCTCGAGGATAAGTAACAGACGTCTCTGCACCGATGCTCAAGACTCTATTAAACTTGTCTTGTGCACTGTGAGACCTATTAACCTGGGCTTTGATACCATTTGTCACGATCTAAAAATTGACGTGATAACTCTAGTCTTATCCCACCAAGACAAGTCAGCCTAAAATCTAATGAAAATAGGAAATGTTGAAGTAAAACAGAATCAAAGATGAAAGTAATATCAATAATGTGGAGAACTTAACATAACTCAAATTGCCCCTAAAACCTGGTTGTCATGTGTACAAGAGTCTAAGTATTACAATAGATTCAAAAAGAAGTACAAGTCTGAAATATATTTGTTTCTAGAAAAGAATAAGAACATAATAAAAGAGTAAGAGGAGTCTGTCGAGATGACACACAACTACCTCATAAACTCCGAATAACAAACCTCAGACGTAGAAGAGAAGAGGGAGTAATCACGATGATCCAGGCTCATAACCTCTATAAGTGTAGAAGAAAATGAGTGAATACCAAACAACAATGATACTCAACAAGCAAACCTAATAAACTTAAGTAAGAAATATCAAACACAAGTACTCCAACCACACCATCTGAACCTCCACAACTACAACATGTAATAATCAATCAGCCTATGCTAGCGATTCTCACTAAAATAAAACAGAGCATGAATATAATATCACAATTTGCACTTTAACACATATAGCCAATCACCACAATAATTCTCAATTCAATAACCACAATAGCGTATCATAAATCACAAATGAAGTGCAATGCTATATAGAGTGATTTATGTCTGTCCTAATAATACACACTCTCTGTAACTCAGCTCGGGGTCCATGGGGACATATCTTTACTTGCATCCATTGCAGCGTGTATGAACCTTGATAATAGAATCCATCACGGCGTGCGACACATCCCTCAAATCATAACATTCATCACGGTGTGTGACATGACCCTCAAAATGGTACATCCTCTTTGGTTCCTTATTTTCCTCAAAATCACATAGTACTCAACATAACAGTGCCTTAGAACCAATGCAAATAGGCATGTCCAGATGCTTAAGAAAAGGATGATATTTCAACATCAACAACCAATCACAGTTAATCACGACATTTCATCAATGTGAATCAATATAATCATCTAAATATCCAAGGCACAAATCATATCACAAACCAACAAGATTCTTCCTTTACCCCAAGTTGTTATCACAAGAATTAATCACCTTTTAACAATACACAAGATATATGAAACCCTTCACCAAATTTCATTACTCCCTATCACGCAATGACATACAAGGTTCAATATGCTTAACAAAGGGTTAGAAAGTCCACTTGCCACAAGCAAACAATCAGTCAACCTGACATTTGAGCTTTCCCTTCAGGTCGAGCCATTGAATCTACATCAACTAATTAAATGTAGAATACCCATAAGAAAACATGAACAACAACACCTATTATGCTAATTTTGAAAACCGAGTCCGAAATGACCTAAAAGTCAATCCCGAGGGCTAGGGTCAAATATAGAATTTTGTAAGAAATCATGATACCCAAAGATTTTGGAACTCATTAGTTAAAAACACATCAAAAAATGAGTTCAAATCATTCTCAAAACTCTAATTTACTTAAAACACAAGTTCATGAGAAAAACCCCCCAATACTCGGGTCCGAAACTCCGACTCAAATCTAAAATATTTCTTGAAACATATCTTGCCCATGCTTGGGGAAATTCAAATATGAAATTTTATAAAAATTGGAGTTAAAATTAACCTTGAAATCTTCAACTTATCAAACTTTAACTTTACCGGGAAAACTCCCAAATTCTCAGGCTTATACGCGCGCGGTTAATATGATAAAAATAATTGATAAATTAACAAGTTTATGTCAAAATCATTTTACCCATAACATAGGGATCCTAATTATAAATATTTCATCAAAAATTGAGTCAAAAATGATAAAACCCCAATTTTCCTTAAGAAATTCGTGGATAAGGAAAGAAAACCATATGAAGAATCATAATGGAATGTTGAAATGAGGATCATATACTAACCTCCATATTAAATCGAGAAGAATGGTGCAAGAATCACTCAATTCTGAGATCTAGAACTCCAAATATGCTCAAAGTACCAAATGAACGCAATTTGAAATTTTAAATACCTGAATAACAATGTTTATACCAGCGTACCAACAACTTTTATTTTTCTAAAAAGGCCTAACTTCCTCATATGATAGCGAAATGACTCGATTCTTTTTTCTGACGGTCTTAAATATTGATATGGACCTGCTCATCCAATCAAAACTCAATTCCATGCTCGTTTACATAGTCAAATATCATTTCTTCTCGATAAGTAATTATTTCATATATCGCGATAAAAGTTCAATCTCGGCTTAGCGACAATGCACCAAATTTTGCGACTCAGTCCTATAATTCATGCTCAAACTTTCAGAAGTTTCAGAATAATTTTTTGATCTTTAAAACTAATAACGAACCTTTTAGGTGGCACCATTTGTTGAAACAATATCAAAGCACTCAAAAAGCTTCAAAACACACTTAAACCTCATCCGGAACTTCCCGAACACAAGCCAAATATGCTACTAACATGGAAATGATATTTCGAACTCCATGGAATCATCAAAACACTCAAAAAAGATCACCTTAACCCAATGTTGACCAAACTCAACTTTAACTTAAGAATCTCTAAATTTCAAAGTAAGGACATGAAACTCATCCAAAAACTTTGGAAACTAAATCAAACCTTCAACTAGACCAAATATTACCATTTGGACCTAGTGGAATCATCAAAACTTGAAAATAACCTTTTTAACCTCAAACATTGACTAAAGTCAAACTTTAGCCTTAACTTTCTCCGCATCTAGTCTAATGGCTTGAGATCCAAACCAACAGTATGTATAGACCAAAACCCACATTCTTAAGCTAACTGAACTATCAAAATTCCATTCCGAGCTTGCTATGACCAAATGTTGACTTTGATCAATTATCTTATGCTTTCAACTTTCAAAATACAAAAACTCCTCAAAAACTCATCTAAATACCTCAAGACTTGAGCCAATAGTCCTACTAACCCAAAAGTCACGTTCCTGAGTTGATGGAAACTAACGAAATTTCATTATGAGACTCTTAGATTTGGTTGTTATCAAAAACCACTTTTAACAACTTTAACCTTCCAAAACTCTAAAACTTCTAAAAATCACAACTTTACAATCAAATTTCAAAACCAACTTCATGAACTGATCAAACAAGACTCAGATCAATTGTCGGGAGGGGTAAAATAGTAATTTTTAAAAAAATTTAAAATGACCTCCGAAGTTATTACAATTATAGTTCTCTAATTAAGACCGAACTATAATTATTTTTGAAAGTTTCTCATAAAAATATTCCAAAGAGCTTGTTAGAACACCTGAGAAGCACGCAATAGCATAATAAAAATATATTTCTTTTTATTATTCTATTTCCTTACACTTGTGTATATATTGAGGTCTTTCTATACATGATTATACTGAAGAAAAATTTTCATATTATTCTTGATTAATTGCAATATATAAAACATCATGTTGACATTACTTGTTCAGTTGCTTGAATCTTATAATAGTGTATATAAATAGAAGATCTTGTCAAAAATTGACAAGTGAACGATATATTTTGCCAGGGGACCAATCAAGTGGAATGACATTGTTTGCAACAAGTGTCTTATTGGAATCTAAAGTAGTCAACCTAATAGAAAGTGGAGGTTTTATTTGTGGAGGCAACTCAATTTTCCAAATTGCACCCCATGATTGTTGCATTGCCAGCCATTTATTATTTGAGCCAGTACTACTTTGAAGCTTTACTGAACCAAGATCTCCTTCTCCATTTTCAAACTCAATCACACAGCTAAAATAACTAGGATTTGAGCCTTGATCCATCTTGAATGTCACTGTTGTTTGAAGATAATTGCAGGCCACTCTGTAAATGATTCACCATAAATAATTAATTGATCATCTTTTAATTATAAGAAAATATAGGCTTAAGTCATCGACAGCCTCTTAAAGTTGTCCGTATAATTCATTTAGTCATCTCAACTAAGACTAGTATCTATTGAACACCTAAATTCTTCAAAACATGTACCTATTAAATTCAAAATACTGATGTGACAAAAATCGTGTTTTGCACTTTCCTAGAGCGCGTGGAGAAATTCGAAATAATGTTTTTTAAAAAAGTAATTTTTTTCTTCTTTTATTGACCCTTGGAACTATAATTAACTTAAAAGAATGTTTTCTTCTTTCATTGTCACTTTTTTCAAAAAGAAAGGCACCTCATCCATCACCAGTCGTCTTCTTCATCTCAATTTAGTTTCAAAAGCTTTCTCCATTTTAGCTCTAGCACTGTTTTTCTTTCCTCTTTTTTTTTTTTAAAATTAATTCCTTTCAAATCTAAATCAACTAATTGAATGTATGAATAAAGAAGAACGAAGAAAAAAGATAAATGATTTTTACGCATCAGAGGGAAAAAAGTTAGCCAATGTTCGTCTATCACCATTTTCGAATAATTATTACTATAGAAATTAAAACGTAAACCCACTAAATTCATCAGAAATGATATCTTAAAATTTGATAGAATTAATTTTTAAGCTATCAATTTCTTTTTGTCATCGATCTAGAAATGAATAACCACCGACCAATTTCTTTTTTTGTTCACTCTTATACCAATCTCTCTATATCTTTCTCTGTGGCGTATCTAGTATGAAAGTATATATATTTTTTAAAAGTTAATCTTCAAGTTATTTGATAAGAAATTGGATTTTGTGATTTCGAAAAGAATGTGTTTTGGGAAGAAGATAAAAATGAAAGGTGGTTTGGAGGGGGTTGGGTAGGGGTGGGGCTGGCTAGAATATGTTGAAATTTTCATTTTTTCTTTTTTTAAAAAAAATTAGATATAAAAAGTGTTTGAATAATTTTAAACAAAAAATTATTTTTTCTATAATTTTGTGGGCACAGTGTCATGTGTTAAATTTTAATTAGTCATTCTGCTATGTCAGCGCAAGTGTATCACACATTCTTATTAATTTTTTTGCTGATTATCAGAAAGTGTCTAATAGGAACAATTTTTGAATAGTTAAAGTGTTCAATAGGTACTATCTTAGTTGAGGTGTCTAAGTGAATAATGCGGACAACTTTAAGGGGCCGTCGATGACTTAAGCCCAACATATATATAGTGTTGAAGATAATAAATAAGTAGTAATAAAGTGTTCTCTCTAACAACTTAAGTTTTTAAATGAAAGGAGCCCATATCTAAATATTTTACTAAATTGTGTTCTTTCTGAGAACTTTATCAAAAGGAACACACTCTATTAGAAAGAATATACTTTTTTAATATATCTTTTAAATAAATTTACTACGATTCGCGATAGACAAAATCATTTCGAGTAAAGGATATATCAAAAGATTATAAACATCGAAAGGAGTTCATATCTAAAATTTGGTATTATTTAGAAGAGATTTGTGTTAGTCGGGATTGAGAAATAATTGGCTCGTTAAGGAAGATGAATGACAACATTATATTAATATTGTATAAATAGTGTATACGAATGTGTATATATGTCTCTGATATATAATTATACATTATATATACACAGTTATACATTATTTATTCAATATCATATATGCAATCATTTTAGTTGAAAATAATTTTTGTCGCTTGTATAGTTACGTAAGATAAGAAGCCAAACAAAAACCTTGTTTGATTATAAAAATCCAAACAATGTTATATAAATTGATATAGAAAAAGTATCAAATTAATTAACACAATTTATTTCACCTTTTATATCTAATATTGAGAATTCCATCTACACGCAATAAATCAGCTTGGCCAGGCTTAGCTAATGCTCCAAAAGCAGTTCCACTTAAATCAAAATGAAAAGGAGCACCGTAATTGCCACAAGACCCTGGACATTCATCTGTGATTGTCACTGTTATTGGTATCTTAGAACAAGCTGATTTCTCTTTGCACATTACCTACAAATAATTTTTTCGTATTTCAAATGTATACACTGATAGTATAAATTTATAGTTATAGAATTAAATCACGTATATGTTATTATAGCCTCTGATAAAAATGATAACTACCTAATATAAGTTTAAAATGATCTTATACCTGATAGCAAGCTCCACAACCTTTTCCACCTTTAAAAATATTTTCATTTCCAGCTGATACCATTGCAGAAAATGAAGGGTTCCTTACATCGTTGCCATATCCACAAGCCCCACCATCTACGTAACGATTTGGCATTTTTTTGAGTGTAACTTTTATAAACTGACATATTTTACAGTATCATATTTTAAAGACAACTACGAATAATTGTTCATGAAGTGGAATTAAACAATCTTAAAAAAAAGATAAATTATTTGCTATAAAAAGACTAAATATTTCGGTTGTGTAAAAAAAACTTTACACAATTAATATATATATATATATATACTTTAATGAATAATATAATTTTTGTATTGGTGGTGAGAAATGACAAAATATGTCCATTAAGAAGATCGGTTAAGTGAGGGGAAAAAAAATCAATTGATCCCAAATATTGAGGCTCAGATGCAGGATTAGTATTAATACCGAAAATCATGACAAATTAGCTAAATAAAAATTCTGAAGGAGAACTCAAGCAAATTTTAAAGGTAAACTATATAGTTGCCTATTGTAAAATATTAGCCGATAAAATATATATATATATCTTTGGCGCAAGTAACTGTACTTATTTTTTTCAAGTGGCCAAATATGTAACTTTTCTAATTTTAAAATAGGATCCCATCTCCTTCCCAACCAACTGTCCAACCATTTAAAAGTATACAAGAATTGATTACTGAGTAAAATTAAGTTGATACAATTGACCATTCCTTGTTTTTTTCCCTCTTCGAACTGATTATACGATTTACTTATCAATATGTATAGTTCGGCCAAAATCATTTATCAATATGATTAAAATATATATCTTATACATAAATATACAAAATCTGTACATTTGCTGGTTATTTGATAAACTAAACTAAATCACCTAAAGACATTCGACTACTTAAAACTATTCAATCAATCACTACCTTTTACGCTGGAACTAGTTGGAATTATATGAATTCACCATTATACTAATATTTCTTTTGTTTAATAAGCTTTCGTAGTAACCTATAATAAATGCTAAGTAACCTGTTATAACAAATTAAAATATGTTGATAACATAAATATTATTCATATTATCGGTATATATAACTTAAACCTATATAAAATTATGCACGTTATTATTTTCATAAATTATTTGGGTGTGTATTCATGCATGGTTGTGCACATTACCACTACCAGCTCCAGCAGGATCTCCATACCACGTTGCCATGGCGGGTAAGAATGTATCTGTTCCAGCCACGACGGAGGAGGACATAAATATAGAACAAGAAAATATCGATAATGTGAAAATTGTAAGAATAGTGAATAGATAAAAGGAATGAGCAAGAGGAGAGTTGGACATTGTGTTTTTGTTCAAAATAAAGCAAAGTAGTTATTTACTTGATTTTACACAAAACAAGGAAATATAGGTGATTTTATATGCAACAAAAGCCCTACAATGTTTACTCCATATAGAACCAACATAACCTCATTGATATTGATTTATGGTTTGTGAAGTTTTTATTGTAAATTCTTGGAATCAGTCCATTTCCTTGAACATGTGATGAATCTTAGTATAAGATTAGTCTTCCTAAAGTGAATATAATTCATGAATTAATAGATCATAATGGTCTTCATGCATGAATGAAAAATTGCACATGCAAGGTCGTGGAATTAATTCTTAATTTTAAACTCTTTTAAGGTTTCCCAAGCTGTGACTCCTTGACTTTGGAGTAGAAAAAAGATATATCATGTGAATACGTTTGGTAAAGCCAAATCCCTGCTATGTATTGAATTATACCTCCTCAGTTTTTAAAAAAATGACCTACTTTCTTTTTTAGTTTGTTTCAAAAAGAATGATTACATTTCTTATTTGGCAACACTTTAACTTCAGTTTTCCGCATGACATGCTTAAAGCCACAAGATTAAAGGGCATTTTTGTAGATTTAACATAACTTTAATTTAGGACCACAAGATTGAAAAGTTTTCTTTATAAATTTTCTTAAACTTCATGCCAAGTTAAACTAGGCCAATCTTTTTAAAACAAATGAAGTACTTTTTTTCTTGTGAAACTATATAATATCTAAGTTAAATGAAGTGTGTTTAAAAATATATATATTCAGGATAGAATCATGGGAGGTGTTGTATATATATTGTGGAAAACATAACAAAGAGGAAGGGGGTAGTGGAACGATCCTCATGGCCGTTTCGTACTTTTAGTTGATTTTCCCAATTTTTACTCTTTTTGTAGCCTCTGTATGTCATTTGCAATTTGCGGGGATGAGTAAAGCAATTTTTTCGAATAATCAGATACATGAGTATTGGATGAGACTTTCAATTTTGAAGGTTTACAAATTTGACAAAAGTTAATATTCTAGGTTTACGAGGTTGGATTAAAGTTCTGACAGTTTTGATAGGCCTGGAAAGTGATTTTTGACTTGGTTGGGTGGTTGGTATGAATTCCGAGACATTCAAGAGTGTTTTAAGTCATTGGTTGTATTCTTGAGCTTTAAGAAAGTTAAATTTGACCACTCTCAACTTTCAGTCAAGACAACCATGAATCGGTAGATTGATGATTCTAATAGATTTGGAAAATGTTGTATGATCAATCTACATAATTGATCTGTTTTAGTGAGGTTCCAAATGAATGTCGAGGGTCCATTCAGAGTTTTGATGGATGTTTGAAGTTGTCGGTGCATGTGTATTGTCACACCTCGGATTTGAAAAAAATCTAAAAAGGGAAAATAGGAAAAGGTTCACGAACCCAAAAATGGACCATGGACCCTTCACTGCACCCTAGACGGTTTGTGAAGAGGACCACGGCCCGTTAAGGGGCTCGTGAAGTCCTTCAAGAACCTGCCTCAGGCAGGGGCCACTTGACGATGACCCAGATGACTTGTGGTGGACTTGACGACCTGTCAAGTGAGTCGTACAAGTCACCTAGTTGGTGGGGTATGACCCAAGGTCACTGGAAAAGGGCCACGGACGTCTAAACGGCCCATGAATCTTCACACGGACCGTGAAGTCGTCCGTGAAGGAGACTTGTCAGATTTTGAGTTTTGGGTCAACTTCAATCGATTTTATCTTTTACCAAAAATAGAATTAGGTTGCCCATAACCTATCTTATTAAAGATCTTTGAGTCCTCTTTCCAATGCCACTGAGCTTTCTCTATTTGAAGTTTGGAGTAAAAAGTTATGCCCGTTTTAGTGAAGCACTGTCAGGCTGAGAAATCTTCACGACCCTCTTGACGGGCCGTGGTGCTCTAGACGGCCCGTGAAGCCTGTCTTGAAGTCACTTCGGCAGTTTTTAAGTCAGGGTCATATTAGTCCTTTCCCCTATGCATTGGGCACTTGAACTACGTCGTTTTACTCAGTCTAAGCCTAATAATCTAGTGAGAAACTACCTAGAACCCTCATTCTCCCAAAATCATCTAACTTAGAAAGAAAAGAGGAGGAATAGGCGACAGTTTCTCCCAAGAACGAGCAGAGGTGTTCTTCAAGTTCAGCCCCTAAATCCAAAGGATTTCTCCATAGTTTTCATCACCAGGTATGTGGGATTTCACTAGTGGGTTCCTTTCACCCATTAGGTCCCAAGAATTCAGCCAGTTCTTCAATTTCTCATAGATTGTTCAGACCTAGGGTTTCTATAATCTTGGATATTCATTGTGATTTTAGCTGCTATAGTTTTCATGATCTAAATACCATGCTCTCTTGGAAAATTTGCATAGTCCCATGTATATAATTCAGAACCCTAGCTTATATTAATTATCAGCATTTCATGAATTATACTTGCTAGACAGATCAGTCAGAAAAATCATGCTCTAGTATTTGAATGCCATATTTTTAGCATATTTATGTTACATTCCCAGATAGCATGTCAGTATTTTGAGCTACTCCGTATATCAGTTGCATTGATAGTTTTGCATATTCAGTTGGAAGTAAACTTAGCACCGAGTTTGACTAGGGTTCAGCATACCATCAAAGTCCCAGAACTACGTGCCAACGTAGGTTCAGAAGTCCCCTCTGTTAGGCATCAGTTTTAGTGATCACGCTACAGTCATGCCTTTATACCCTGGCAAGGTATATTGGGTCCTCTTGATGGAGCGTATACATCGGACTCCACATTTAGCTCACGTGGTTTATGTCGGTTAACAGTAGCTCCCACAGTCATACTCTTAATGCATTGACCATGTTATCAGTATTTACTTCAGTATACAGTTCAACATGTTATCTTCATGATTAGTATTTGGTCATTGCATCTAGCTCAGTTTTCAGTTACATTTCAGTACAGCCTACTTCCATATTTAGTTTATATTGTACAACTTATATTGTTCAGCTTAGAATCTATATCCTGCATGCTCAGTACATTCAAAGTACCGACACATACTTTTGCACTACATCGTTTCATGATGTAGGTTCAGGCGCTCAGCATCCAGACCGCGCTTAGCTCGATTTCCAGTTCGTACTCAACAGCTTCAGTGGTGAGTCATCATAGTCCGAGGACTTTTCTTTATTCTTTAGTTTAGTCAATCTATTATCAGTTTTTCAGTATTATTAGAGTTAGCTGGGGATTTGTCCCAGTAGCTCATCAGTTTCAGAGGCTTTCAGACATAGAGTCAGTGTTTAGTGTTTTGGGGTTGTTTCCCATGGATATTCAGATATATTTTCGTTTGAGTTCTTTTAGTTTTCACTCCCTTTATAGATGTGCTTTCATTTACTTATTTATATTTCAGTATGGTTGAGATATGCCAGACTCAAGGTCAGATTGGTGTCACTTGTGATCATAGGTCCCGTGTTACGTCTGGGGGATAGCCTCGGGGCGTGACAAACTTGGTATCAGAGCATTAGGTTCAAGAGTCCTAGGGTGTCTGAAAGACGCACTAAGTAGAGTCTCTTTCATGGGTGTGAAGCGCGCCACATATATGAGGGAGAAGCTATGAAGTGTTCTAAGAAAAACTTCACTTCCTTTGCTATCTTTATCGTGCGTTGTTTTGTGATTCAACTTCTCCCTTCTAATCCATCGTTATGCATTTCAGATCATTCCTTCTCGCTGAGCTAACGCATGAAATGCTAACGCACGGAATGCTAACACAGTTCCACCAGTCCCGAACCATGAAGTTACGAATGTAGAGTTCTGTACTGCAATCCAATTGTTAGCCTAGACCGTAGCCAACCAGAATAATCAGCAGGCCCCAGTTCCTGCAAACACTACTGGTGGATTAGCTGCAGCAAGGGTTCGAGACTTTGTTCGTATGAGTCCGCTAGAGTTTCTAGGGTTGAAGGTTGGTGAGAACCCACATAACTTCATTGATCAGATCAAAAAGATTCTTGAGGTAATGCAAGTTACTGGTACTAATAGTGTTAAACTAGCATCCTATCAACTCAAGGATGTGGCTCATATCAGGTTCACACAGTGGAAAGAAAATAGGGGTACGAATGCAGCTCCAATGACATGGGACTGTTTTATTGGAGCTTTTCTGGACAGGTTCTTCCCGAGAGAGTTGAGGGAGGCTAAGGCTCAGGAGTTTATGAACTTGAGGCAAGGGTCGATGTTAGTCCAGGAATATAGGCTAAAGTTCACTCAGCTCTCCAGGTATGCTCCACATATGGTGGCAGATTCGAGGGCACAAATGAACAAGTTCTTGTTTGGAGTATCCGATCTGGTAAAGACTGAGTGCAGGAATGCTATGCTATTGGGAGATATGGATATCTCAAGACTAATTACCCACGCTCAGCAGGTTGAGAGAGATAAGCTCAAGGAAATGGCTAAGGATAACAAAAAGGCTAGAACACGCAACTATGAATATTCTCAGCAGAGGTCGGGCGGTGGGAGTCACTCACAATTTCAGCAGAGGTCTACAGCCCCGTCACCATCATCAACTATCGCTCCGTCCTCCAGGTTTCGACAGGATCAGAAAGGAAAGGCATCAGGCACTAAGTCTCATGGAAGTGCTTCAGGTAATCGGACTTTTCCATCTTGCCCAAAGTATGGTAAGAACCATCCGAGCGAGTGTCTTGCTGGTAGAGAGGGGTGTTTTGGGTGTGGTCAGTCTGGTCATAGGTTGAAGGATTACCCTTCTGCCAGGCATGGACAAGGAGGTAACAGGGCTCAGTCTATGACTTCAATAGCACCAGCAAGTCACCCTACTCAGCAGGGTGCCTCATCTGGTGCAGGTGGTGGTCAGTTCAAGAATAGGTTGTATGCTCTTCAGGCTCGCCAGGACCAGGAAGATTCTCTTAATGTAGTCACTGGTACGTTACAAGTCTTTAGTTTAGATGTTTATGCATTGTTAGATCCAGGGGCTACACTTTCGTTTGTTACTCCTTATATAGCAGTAAACTTAAGTGTCAGTCCAGAAACTCTCTCAGAACCCTTCTCAGTCTCACCTCCAGTTAATGACCCAGTAATAGCTAGACGGGTATACAGAAATTGCCTTGTCACAGTTTTCCATAAAGTCACCTCAGCAGACCTTGTATAGTTAGAAATGATAGATTTTGATATCATTCTAGGCATGGATTGGTTACATTCCTGTTATGCCTCAGTTGATTGTAGAACTAGGATCGTTCGGTTTCAGTTTCCAAATGAGCCAGTCTTAGAGTTGAAGGGTAGTAACTCAGTGCGTGCAGGTCGATTTATCTCTTACCTCAAGGCTAGGAAAATGATTTCCAAAGGGTATATTTATGATCTTGTTCGGGTTATGGACTCAAAATCTGAAACCCCGACTCTTGAGTCAGTTCCATTGGTGAATGAGTTTCCAGAAGTTTTTCCAGAAGATCTCCCCGGAGTTCCTCCCGAAAGGGAAGTCGACTTCGGAATAGATCTCCTTCCAAATACCCAGCCTATCTCAATTCCTCATTACATAATGGCTCTAGCTGAGCTTAAGGAATTGAAAGAACAATTGAAATACCTTCTAGATAAGGGCTTTATCACGCCTAGTATCTGTCACGACCCAAGGTAGCCCCTAGACATGACATGGCGTACAAGACCCCGAAAGGGCCTCCTACAAGCCACTTAGCATACATTCATACAAGATAGTAGGAATTAAAGAGTCCAAAAGATAAAATCACAACAGAGTTTAAGAAAAACATCAGCGGAAGTCTACATCTCATGTCTGAAGCCATCTAACATAATAGAATAGAAATGAAGGTTTGGGACGCAGCCTAGTACAATATCCAAAAGTATAACGAAAAGCATAAAAACGTAACAAGGTTAGGTCCTCGGACATAGGAGGCCTCACCAAGTCTTCACTATCACTAGAACTGACTAGCCACGAGTGGGATGAGAAGAACCGCCAAGTCCTACATCAATAAAATCAATGTAGGCAAAATTATGTGTTAGTACAATCAAGTACCAAGTATGATAGCAATGCACAAAAGGGCATATAAACCATGCTAGAATGACATATAATCATGACATGTAATGGCCAAGCTAAAACATGATAGAACATACGAAAACATGAAGCATAAACCATGGCCAAGACAAGCTAATCATCTTTCCTTTACTTTACCTTAGATCATCATCATAACACTTGTTCGTTAGTTGTGGGGAATAGCCTTAACCGACATATGAGACCATGTGAGCTATCAACATGGAATCCGGTGTCTACCCCACACCGAAAAGTGGTGTCCTACTTGCCAAGGTAAGACCATGAACATTTTAGCTTATGTTGATCCACTAGCTAGTGTCTATCATAGACCATCACCCTATTGTGGCACATAGGTTATGGGACATGGGTAATCGCCACTTGTCCACTCGGTACTAAGCATACTTCTCACGGATTTATCATAGTTCATTTTATCTTAGGTAGACATGGGTAATCGCCTCTTGTCTACATTAGTCATAAACTCATTATTGGTAGACTTGGGTAATCGCCGCTTTGTCTACATTAAGGTACATGGGTAATCGCCTCTTGTCCCTTCATTCATTAGAATAGCTCCTTAAGAACATGGGTAATCGCCTCTTGTTCTTCTATTAGTCGTGATTTCATTATTTGTAGACATGGGTAATCGCCTCTTGTCTACATTAGGGAACATAGGTAATCGCCTCTTGTCCCTTCATAGAATAACTCCTTAATCATGGATTCAAGCTTAGTTGAGCAAACCTTTCAACAAGTTATGAATCATTACGTGTGAGAAAACCTTTCACATTCATAGGTTGAGCATTACCTGAGAAACCCTTTCACAACTCAACATTTGCACTAACATATCATAAACTTCATAAAACATGCATGAGTTCACAAGCTTCATATTTACATAGCTCATCATGCTCTTAACTCATAAATCATGGGTTAATAAGCTTCACCTCAAAACATGCAATTCAATGCAAGCTAATACTTAGAAAGCCATAAATCAAGGTAATTTAGTCATAATTGAGGGAACCCACATAATAGAGGAAAATCATAGATTTTGATTCAACATGCATCTTTTCATAAAATATCCTCTTTTCATCATTCATAGTCTTACATGAAATTCATAGTTTGATAAGCATAATCCTTAACTCAATTCACAAAGATTTCATGAAATTCATCTTTTCTCAATCAACCCACAATCATAAACATAATCATAAATTGGGGGAAACTTAGCATAAGCTCATGGGATTCATCAAGTTGCATGTAAACCACACTAAATCGTGCACTAGCTTACTTTACCAAGCTAGATCGTGTATTATCAACCATAACATCAACAATGGAAAGCATAATGAAGAACCCATAAGAATTTGTCAAAACCCTAGCTCTCTTGGGCAAGACTAAACCTTGAAAACCTTGAGGAAAAGAGGACCCATTGGAGGAAAGACTCTAAATGGTAAATATTATCATATCTCAATGCCAATGCCTTGAAATAAAAGGAGGATTGATGACCTTGATGAGAATCCTAGCTCTCTTCTTCTCCTTTTTGTTCTTCTAGAGACAGGAATATTTTTGGGAGATGAGAGTTGGAAATGAAGGGATTAGGGCTTAGAAAATATAAATAGGGCCAAGGTTGAGGGACAAAATCGTCTAGTATAAGGAATAAACATTTAGGGAAAGGTCCAAAAAGCCCTTAAATAAAACTGTTGGGGCCAATCGACGGACATGACCTACGGTCCGTACATCCACTGACGGACTATCCTGCTCTTCCGTCAGTTGATTCAGAAAGTTTGTTTTGGACTGAAAATTTCTCTAAGTCTGGAAGGCATCTACGGAACCCATCTACAGCCCGTCAACCGAACTATGAACCGTCTTGCTATTCCGTAGGTCAAGGTTCAAAAACTCAAAATTCATAAAGTTGGCAGAGCCATCGATGGTTCCCATCTATGGCCCGTCACTCCACCTACGGTCTGTAGATGGCCTCCGTTGTCACTGGCACCATGAAAAAATTTTAAACTGCATTTTCTTTCTTTTCAAAAACTGGGGTGTTACATTATCTCCCCCTTGGGAACATTCGTCCTTGAATGAGAACCTAGATATCGTGAGAAGGGCGATAGACTCGGACTAACAACCCAACCTAGCATGCAAGCATGCAAATGCACATATCCGAGAAGGAAACATCAACTCCAAGCTAAAGCATGCTCAATACAAAATTCATGAAGACTTTATGCAACTCATACTCAATGCACATATATCATGTTAGACTCTTCATGAACATGCATAAATCAAGGAATCATGGAAATCAACTATGACACATGAGACCAAAAGAATGAACCATGAGGAACTAGGTACCTCAAGCTAGAGGAGGATCAGAAGGAAAATGATGAGGATAGCGGAACATCATATCGGTCTTGGCCTCCCAAGTAGCACCCTCAACTAATTGATTCCTCCATAGAATTTTCACGGAAGCAATCTCTTTATTTCTTAACTTCCGAACTTGTCGGTCTAGAATCTCAATCGGAACCTCTTCATAAGAAAGCTTATCCTTAATGCCAAGATCTTCTAAAGGCACTATAGTCAACGGATCACCAACACACTTTCTCAACAAAGAGACATGGAAAACCGGATGTACTGATGCCAACTCATTAGGCAAATCTATCTCATAAGCAACTTTACCAACACGCCTCAAAATTTGATACGGGCCTACATAACGGGGACTAAGCTTCCCTTTCTTTCCAAATCTCATTACACTCTTCATAGGTGAAATTTTCAAGTAAACCCAATCATCAACATCAAATTCTAATTCTCTTCTTCTAACATCGGCATAAGACTTTTGTCGACTTTGTGCCGTTTTCAGTCTTTCTCTAATAAGCCAAACTTTCTCCATAGCTTCATGCACTAACTCAGGGCCTATCAAAGCAACTTTCCCAATTTCAAACCAACCTATGGGGGATTTACACCTCCTACCATAGAGAGCTTCAAATGGAGCCATACCAATACTAGAATGGTAGCTATTATTATAAGCAAACTCAACAAAGGCAAATGATCATCCCAATTACCCTTGAAGTCAATTGCACAAGCTCTCAACATATCCTCCAAAGTTTGGATGGTACGCTCCGCTTGCCCATCGGTTTGTGGATGAAAGGCCATGCTAAGTTAACACGAGTACCGAGGCCTTTTTGGAAAGATTTCCAAAACTAAGAAGTGAACTGTGTACCACGATCGGAGATAATAGATATAGGCACTCCATGCAACCTAACCATCTCCCTTAAGTACAAATTAGCATAATCCTCTACCGAATAAGAAACCTTGATGGGAATGAAATGGGCTGATTTCGTCATACGATCTACAACCACCCAAATCGAATCATACTGGCACCGAGTGCGCGGCAAGCCAACAATAAAGTCCATGTTCACATCTTCCCACTTCAAAGTAGGAATGTCAATATCTTGGGACAGACCTCCCGGTCTTTGGTGTTCAACCTCCACTTGTTGGCAATTAGGACATCTAGCCAGAAATCCCGCAATATCCTTCTTAATCCCATTCCACCAATAGATCTCCCGCAAGTACGGTACATCTTGGTAGCTCCCGGGTGAATGGAATAACGAGAACCATGGGCCTCAATCAAGATTTGTTCTCTTAGGTCATCTACATTAGGGACACATAAATGACCCTGATATCTGAGCACTCCATCTCCCCCTTGGGAGAAAGCCTCAATGGACTTCTTTAGCACCGCTTCTTTCAATTAGACTAGGTTCGGATCAAGATCTTGCTTAGCTTTCACATCCTACACATAGGAAGATTCTAAACCATTGTGGACCATAACACCACCTTGGATGGAATCAACTAATTGTACACCCAATCGGGCCAATCTATGAACATCACAAACTAGTTCCCTTTTACCATGCTCAATATGGGCAACACTACCCATTGACATCCGACTAAGAGCATCTGCCACCACGTTAGCCTTGACAGGGTGATAGAGGACATTCATGTCATAGTCCTTTAATAGCTCAAACCACCTCCGTTAGCAAAGATTTAGATCCTTTTGCTTAAATCCATATTGGAAACTCTTATGGTCGGTAAAGACGTAAACATGGACACCATACAAGTAATGCCGCCATATATTTAGAGCAAACACAACTGCCGCTAGCTCCAAATCATGGATAGGATAATTCTTTTCATGCACCTTTAGTTGCCTTGAAGCATAAGCAATGACTTTCCCATTTTGCATAAGTACACACCCTAACCCAATTCTGGAAGCATCACAATAGACCAAAAACCCATCGGATCCTTCTGGTAGGGTCAACACCGGAGCCGAGGTAAGTTTATTCTTCAACTTTTGAAAACTCGCTTCACACCTTTCGGACCAAGCAAACTTAGCCTTCTTTTGAGTTAGAGCCGTCAATGGTGAAGCAATTGAAGAAAACCCTTCAACAAACCTTCGATAGTAACCGGCTAAACCCAAGAAACTACGAATATCCGAAGGTGATAGAAGTCTAGGCCAATTCTTAACCGCATCCGTCTTCTTAGGATCTACCTCGACACCCAGACCGGAAACAATGTGAGCAAGGAAGGCTACAGACCTTAACCAAAACTCACATTTCTCAAACTTAGCAAGGAGTTGTTGGTCCTTGAGGACTTGCAACACAATTCTCAAATGACCAGCATGCTCACTATCACTCCTTGAGTAAATCAAGATATCATCTATAAACACAATGACGAACATATCAAGGTATTGTCTAAACACCCGATTCATCAAATCCATGAACGCGGCCGGAGCATTTGTTAACCCAAAAGACATCACTAGAAACTCATAGTGCCCATATCTTGTCCAGAAATCTGTTCTCGGAATGTCATCATCCCTTACCTTCAATTGGTGATAGCCAGAACGAAGAACAATCGTAGAGAAATAACTAGCCCCTTGGAGTTGGTCAAACAAATCATCAATTCTCGGGAGATGATACTTATTCTTGATAGTAACCTTATTTAATTGGCGGTAGTCAATACACATATAGAGTGAACCATCTTTCTTTCTAACAAACAAGACCGGAGCAACCCATGAAGAAATACTTGGTCGGATGAAACCCTTATCCAACAAGTTTTTCTATTGCTCTTTTAGTTCCTTAAGTTCTGCCAGAGCCATTCTATAAGGAAGAATAGAGATAGGTTGCGTATCAGGGAGAAGGTCAATACCGAAGTCTATTTCCCTCTCGGGAGGAACACCGGGTAAATCATTGGGAAACACTTTCGGAAATTCATTAACAACGGGTACTGACCCAAGAGTAGGGGTTTCGGAATTCACATCCCTCACCCTAATAAGATGGTACATGCAACCCTTAGAAATCATCTTTCTAGCTTGTAGATAAGAAACAAATTGACCCTTAAGCGTAGAATTTCCACCTTTCCACTCCAGGATAGGCTCATCTAGAAATTGGAACTTGACCATTGAGGTCCTACAATCAATAGAGGCATAACAAGAATGCAACCAATCCATCCCGAGGAAAACATTGAAGTCTAGCATATCAAGCTCTACAAGATCCACATGAGTGACTCTATGGAATAAAGAGACGAAACAATTTCTATAGACTCTCTTAGCCACAATAGATTCACCAATAGGAGTAGAGACACGGAATGGATCTAACAACACATCCGGAACAACATCAAACTTCATAGCTACATAAGGCGTCACAAAAGACAACGTAGCACCGGGATCAAGCAAAGCATAAACATCAAAGTGGAAGATTATCAACATACCGGTAACCACATCTGGAGAACCCTCTTGCTCATGATGGGCCTCAAGTGCATAGAACCGGTTTTGCTTTTGATTTCCACTAGAACTTGCCGGATTTTGGGGTTGAGCCCTTCAATGATTTTCTCCTCCCTTCTTAGTAGCCAAGGGACAATCCCTTACTTTATGACCCGTCTTACCGCATCCAAAGCATGCATTCGAACTGGCTAGACAAGTACCCTCGTGTTTCCTCCCACACTTGGCACAAGTAGGCAATGAGGAGCCACTACCATTTCCTCCTTGAGGCTTAGGGTTAAACACCCTTTCTTTGTTGAACTTAGGAGGGGCATTGGAAGGACCTTGATTAGAGAAACTTTGTCTAGGCTTGAAATGACCATGTCCATCGGACCTTGAATGACAGAACCCACCATCACCAGTCTTAGCCCTCTTGAAGTCCCTAGACCTTTCCTTGAGCTTCTCCTCCTCTATTCGTTGTGCATGAATCATGAGGCGAGAAATATCCATATCATTAATAAGCATGGCGGTACGACACTCCTTGAACACCATTTCGGACACTCCCAAAACAAATTTTCTCATTTTTTCCCTAGGGTCAGCATCCATAGAAGGAGCATATCGAGCCAACTGTGTGAACTTCAAAGCATCCTCTTTCACACCCATACTCCCTTGACGAAGGTTGATGAACTCGAGTACCTTAGCCTCCCTCATCTCAAGGGTAAAGAATCTATCGAGGAAAGCACCCTTGAATTTCTCCCACTCCAGAGGACCTTCATTAGCCACCATCTCACTCTTCCATTGGTTGTACCAAATTTGAGCGACACCCTTGAGTTGGTAGGCGGCCAATTCCGCCTTTTCCGTCGGTGACACTCCCATGATCATCAACACTTTATAAACCTCATCAATAAACTCTTGAGGATCTTCCTCCACTTTAGAACCGTGAAACTCTGGAGGGTTCATCCTATTGAAGTCCCTCACTCTTGACGCCGCCGTACCCACATTTGGGTTCACGGGAGCCACAACCTCCCTATTGGCTTGAGCCACCACGGCTTGGGCCAACACCTGAAAAGCAGCCCTGAACTCCGCATTGGTTACTTGCTCGGCCAAAGGATCAGTCGGAACTTGAGGGGCTTGAGGAGGAGTTTCTTGCTCTTCACTGTCTCTCGCATTCCTTCGAGTATAAGCTCTTCGAGACGCCATATCCTGAAGCGCTTAGGATCGGGATTAGGAGAGAGGGGCATATAGAGTAACACTCTATGCACGAATTAAGGATAATGAAGAAGTGGAGTTTCCTAATCATCTTGTAGCCTCTCATTCATAAATGTGGCGCGCTTCACACTCATGAACAAGACTCTACTCGACGTGGCTTATGAGACATCCTAGAATCTTTCTAAAATCTTGTGCTCTGAATACCAAGTTTGTCATGACCCAAGGTACCCCCTAGACCTGACATGGCATACAAGACCCCGAAAGGGCCTCATACAAGCCACTTAGCATACATTCATACAAGATAGTAGAAATTAAAGAGTCCAAAAGATAAAATCACAACAGAGTTTAAGAAAAACATCAGCGGAAGTCTACATCTCATGTCTCAAGCCATCTAACATAATAGAATAGAAATGAAGGTTTGGGACGCAGCCTAGTACAATATCCAAAAGTATAACGGAAAGCATAAAAACGTAACAAGGTTAGGTCCTCGGACATAGGAGGCCTCACCAAGTCTTCACTATCACTAGAACTGACTAGCCACGAGTGGGATGAGAAGAACCGCCAAGTCCTACATCAATAGAATCAATGTAGGCAAAATTATGTGTTAGTACAATCAAGTACCAAGTATGATAGCAATGCACAAAAGGGCATATAAACCATGCTAGAATGACATATAATCATGACATGTAATGGCCAAGCTAAAACATGATAGAACATACGAAAACATGAAGCATAAACCATGGCCAAGACAAGCTATTCATCTTTCCTTTACTTTACCTTAGATCATCATCATAACACTTGTTCCTTAGTTGTGGGGAATAGCCTTAACCGACATATGAGACCATGTGAGCTATCAACATGGAATCCGGTGTTTGCCCCAATCCGAAAAGGGGCGTCCTACTTGCCAAGGTAATCGCCTCTTGTCTATATTAGAGAACATGGGTAATCGCCTCTTGTCCCTTCACAGAATAGCTCCTTAATCATGGATTCAAGTTTAGTTGAGCAAACCTTTTATCAAGTTATGAATCATTACGTGTGAGAAAACCTTTCATATTCATAGGTTGAGCATTACATGAGAAACCCTTTCACAACTCAACATTTGCACTAACATAGCATAAACTTCATAAAACATGCATGAGTTCACAACTTCATATTTACATAGCTCATCATGCTTTTAACTCATAAATCATGGGTTCATAAGCTTCACCTCAAAACATGCAATTCAATGCAAGCTAATACTTAGAAAGCCATAAATCAAGGCAATTTAGTCATAATTGAGGGAACCCACATAATAGAGAAAAATCATAGATTTTGATTCAACATGCATCTTTTCATAAAATATCCTCTTTTCATCATTCATAGTCTTAAATGAAATTCATAGCTTGATAATCATAATCCTTAACTCAATTCACAAAGAGTTCATGAAATTCATCTTTTCTCAATCAACCCACAATCATAAACATAATCATAAATTGGGGGAAACTTAGCATAAGCTCATGGGATTCATCAAGTTGCATGTAAACCACGCTAAATCATGGACTAGCTTACTTAGCACGCTAGATCGTGCACTATCAACTATAACATCAACAATGGAAAGCATAATGAAGAACCCATAAGAATTTGTCAAAACCTTAGCTCTCTTGGGCAAGACTAAACCTTGAAAACCTTAAGGAAAAGAGGACCCATTGGAGGAAAGACTTCAAATGGTAAATACAGTCATACCTCAATGCCAATGCCTTGAAATAAAAGGAGGATTGATGACCTTGATGAGAACCCTAGCTCTCTTCTTCTTGTTCTTGTTCTTCTAGAGAGAGGAATATTTTTGGGAGATGAGAATTGGAAATGAAGGGATTAGGGCTTAGAAAATATAAATAGGGCCAAGGTTAAGGGGCAAAATCGTCTAGTATAAGGAATAAACATTTAAGGAAAAGTCCAAAAAGCCCTTAAATAAAACTGTCGGGGCCAATCGACGGACAGGACCTACGGTCCGTACATCAATTAACGGACTGTCCTGCTCTTCCGTCAATCGATTCAGAAAGTTTGTTTTGGACTGAAAATTTGGCTCGATTCAGAAAGTTTGTTTTGGACTGAAAATTTGGCTAAGTCTGGAAGGCATCTACGAAACCCATCTACGGCCCGTCAACCGAACTATGCACCGTCTTGCTATTCCGTAGGTCAAGGTTCAGAAACTCAAAATTCATAAAGTTGGCAGGGCTATCGACGGTTCCCATCTACGGCTCGTCACTCTACCTACGGTCCGTAGATGGCCTTCGTCGTCACTGGCACCAGAAATTTTTTAAAAATTGCATTTTCTTTCTTTTCAAAAGATGGGGTGTTACAGTATCTCTCCATGGGGTGCCCCACTGTTGTTCGTGCGTAAGAAAGATGGTTCCCTCAGGATGTGCATTGACTATCATCAGATGAACAAAGTCACAATCAAGAATAAATCTCCCATCCCAAGGATTGATGTCTTGTTCGACCAGCTTCAAGGTGCTAGTTGCTTTTCTAAGATAGACCTCAGATTCGGTTATCATCAGCTAAGAGTCAGAGATAGTGACATTCTGAAGATAGTCTTCAGGAGTTAGTATGGTCACTATGAATTTGTAGTTATGTCTTTTGGACTAACAAATGCTCCTGCAGCTTTCATGGGCTTAATGAACAGGGTGTTCAAGCAGTATTTGGACTTGTTCGTAATCATCTTTATGATGATATCCTCGTTTATTCTCAGAATGAGGAAGAGCATGGGACTCATATGAGAGTGGTTCTGCAGACCCTCAAAGATCGCCAACTATTCGCCAAGTTCAGTAAATTTGAATTCTGGTTACAATCGCTCGCTTTCCTTGGTCATGTGGTATCCAGCAATGGGATCCGAGTGGATTCTCAGAAAATAGAGGCAGTAAAGCACTGGCCCAGACCCACCTCTCCGAATGATATCAGAAGTTTCTTGTGTTTGACCGGTTACTACAGAAGGTTTGTAGAAGGATTTTGCATCCATAGCTTCCCCATTGACCAGGTTGACTTGGAAGAAGGTCAAGTTTCAGTGGTCAGATGAGTGTGAGAAAAGCTTCTTAGAACTAAAGACCAGGTTGACTATAGCTCCTGTCTTGACTTTACCAGAGGGTTCAGACGGTTATGTGGTTTACTGTGATGCATCCAGGGTCGGCCTGGGTTGTGTGTTGATGCAACAGGGTAAGGTCATAGCATATGCTTCTAGACATCTTAAGGTCCATGAGAAGAACTACCTGACTCATGACCTCGAGCTTACATCCTTCGTGTTTTCCCTAAAGATTTGGAGACACTACTTGTATGGTGTTCATGTTGATGTTTTCACAGATCATAAGAGCCTCCAGTATGTGTTCACCCAGAAAGAGTTGAATCTTCGCTAGAGAAGATGGCTTGAATTCCTCAAATACAATGACATGAATGTGCTCTACCATCCGGGTAAGGCCAATGTAGTGGCTGACGCCCTCAGCAGACTATCCATGGGTAGTGTAGCACATGTTGAGAAAGAGAAGAAAGAATTAGCCAGAGATGTTCAGCGGCTTGCTCGCTTAGGAGTTTGCCTTATGGACACGTCAGATGGTGGTGTGATAGTTCAGAATGGGTCAGAATCTTCATTGGTAGCGGAGGTTAGGGAGAAACAAGATAGTGATCCTATATTACTTCAGTTGAAAGGTGCAGTTCATTAGTAAAGAGTCGAGGTTTTCTCCCAAGGGGGAGATGGTGTGCTTCATTACCAGGGTCGCTTATGCGTCCCTAATGTGGGTGAGTGGAGGCAGCAGATCCTTATAGAAGCTCATAATTCCAGATATTCTATTCATCCGGGTGCTACTAAGATGTACCGTGATCTATGGGAAGTCTATTAGTGGAACGGCATGAAGATAGGCATCGCACGTTTTGTGGCTAAGTGTCCCAACTATCAACAAGTTAAAGTAGAACACCAGAAACTAGGAGGTGTGACTCAAGAGATTAGGATTCCTACTTGGAAGTGGGAAGTGGTAAATATGGACTTCATTACGGATTTACCTCGTACTTGCAGACAACATGACTCCATTTGGGTGATAATGGACAGAATCACTAAGTCAACTCACTTCTTGGCAGTCAAGACTACAGATTCAACGGAGAACTACGCTAAACTCTACATCAATGAAATAGTCAAGTTGCATGGGGTTCCTTTGTCTATCATCTCAGATAGAGGTCCTCAGTTTACCTCTCATTTCTGGAGATTGTTTTAGAAAGGTCTTGGTACTCAAGTAAATCTCAGTACAACATTTCATCTGCAGATGGATGGCCAGGCAGAGCGTACTATTCAGACCTTGGAGGACATGTTGAGAGCTTGCGTGATCGATTTCAAGGGTAGTTGGGATGATCACTTACCTCTCATAGAGTTCACCTATAATAACAGTTTCCATTCCAGTATTCAGATGGCCCCTTATGAGGCACTGTATGGGCGTAGATGTAGATCTCTGGTTGGTTGATTCAAAGTAGGTGAAGCAGCCTTGGTTGGGCCAGATTTAGTTCATGAGGCTATGGAGAAAGTTCAGCTCATCAGAGATAGACTAAAGACAGCTCAGAGTCGTCAGAAGTCCTATGCAGATATGAGAAGAAGAGACTTAGAGTTTGAAATCGATGATTGAGTTTTCCTAAAGGTGTCACCCATGAAGGGGGTGATGAGATTTGGCAAAAAAAGGAAGCTCAATCCCAGATATCTAGGTCCTTACAGAATCCTGAAAAGGGTTGGTAATGTGGCTTATGAGTTAGAGTTGCCAACAGAACTAGTAGCAGTTCATCCAGTCTTCACATTTCCTTGTTAAAGAAGTGTGTGGGTCATCCGGCATTGATAGTACCTTTAGAAAGTGTGGCTGTGAAGGATAGCCTCACCTATGAGGAAACTCCAGTGGAGATTCTTGACCATCAAGTTCGTAGGTTGAGAAATAAGGAAGTCACTTCAGTGAAAGTCTTCTGGAGGAGTCAGTCTGTAGAGGGAGCTACATGGGAAGCAGAAGCAGCTATGAAGGCCAAGTATCCCCATCTTTTTCCCTCCGATTCAGTTTCAGCTTGGGGTAATAGCTCCTCTCCAGTCTCTCAGCTTAATCTTGTGTAAATTCAGTTTCAGTATCTTGTCCCCTCAGCTATCCGTGCATTTTAACATATTTGCATATTAATGAAACTCTTTCAGTTAGAAATCACTTGCTAGTACTCAGTTGGTAGGGATTACAACTCTTTCCTCCAAACTCAACTTGTATAGACTTCATTCGAGGACGAATGATCCCAAGGGGGAGATATTGTAACACCTCGGATTTGAAAAAAATCTAAAAAGGGAAAATAGGAAAAGGTCCACGAACCGAAAAATGGACCATGGACCCTTCACAGCACCCTAGATGCTCTATGAAGAGGACCACGGCCCGTTAAGGGGCTCGTGAACTCCTTCCAGAATCTGCCTCAGGCAGGGGCCACTTGACGATGACCCAGACGACTCGTGGTGGACTTGATGACCCGTCAAGTGAGTCGTACAAGTCACCTAGTTGGTGGGGTGTGACCCAAGGTCATTGGAAAAGGGCCACGGACGTCTGAATGGCCCGTGAAGCTTCACACGGACCGTGAAGTCGTCCGTGTAGGAGACTTGTAAGACTTTGAGTTTTGGGTCACCTTCAATCGATCATACTTTTAGCACAAATTGGATTAGGTGGCCCATGACCTATCAAATTAAAAATCTTTGAGTCCTCTTTCCAACGCCACTGAGTTTACTCTATTTAAAGTTCGGAGTAAAAAGTTATTCCTATTTTAGTGAAGCCCTGTCAGGCTGAGAAATCTTCAAGACCGACTTGACGGGCCGTGGTGCTCAAGACGTCCCGTGAAGCCTGTCTTAAAGTCACTTCGGTAGTTTTTCAGTCAGGGTCATATTGGTCTTTTCCCTTATGCGTGGGACACTTGAACTACGTTGTTTGATGCCTAAACTACGTCATTTTACTCAGTCTAAGCCTAATAATCTAGTCAGAAACTACCTAGAACCCTCATTCTCCCAAAATCATCTAACTTAGAAAGAAAAGAGGACGAATAGGCGGTAGTTTCTCCCAAGAACGAGCAGAGGTGCTCTTCAAGTTCAGCCCCTAAATCCAAAGGATTTCTCCGTAGTTTTCGTCACCAGGTATGTGGGATTTCACTAGTGGGTTCCTTTCTGCCATTAGGTCCCTAGAATTCAGCCAGTTTTTCAATTTCTCATAAATTGTTAAAACCTAGGGTTTCCATAATCTTGGATATTCATTGTGATTTTAGCTGCTATAGTTTCCATGATCTAAATACCATGCTCACTTGGAAAATTTGCGTAGTCCCATGTATATAATTCAGAATCTTAGCTTGTATTAATTATCAGCATTTCATGAATTATACTTGCTAGACAGATCCGTCAGAAAAATCATGCTCCAGTATTTGAATGCCATATTTTCAGCATATTTATGTTGCATTCCAAGATAGCATGTCAGTATTTTGAGCTACTCAATATATCAGTTGCATTGTTAGTTTTTCATATTCAGTAGGGAGTAAGCTTAGCACTGAGTTGGACTAGGGTTTAGCGTACCCTCAAAGTCCCAGAAATATGTGCCAACGTAGGTTCAGAAGTCCCCTTTGTTGGGCATCAGTTTTAGTGACCACACCACAGTCATGCCTTTATACCCTGGCAAGGTATATTGGATCCTCTCGATGGGGCATATACATCAGACTCCACGTTTAGCTCACATGGTTTATGTTGGTTAATAGTAGCTCCCATAGTCATACTCTTAATGCATTGACCATGTTATCAGTATTTACTTCAGTATACAGTTCAACATGTTATCTTCATGATTAGTATTTGGTCATTGCATATAGCTCAGTTTTCAGTTACATTTCAGTACGGCCTACTTTCATATTTAGTTTATATTGTACAACTTATATTGTTCAGCTTAGAATCTATATCCTGCATGCTCAGTACATTCAAAGTACTAACGCATACCTTTGCACTACATCGTTTCATGATGTAGGTTCAGGCGCTCAGCATCCAAACCGCGCTTAGCTCGATTTCCAGTTCGCACTCAGCAGCTTCAGTGGTGAATCCTCATAGTCCAAGGACATTTATTTATGCTTTAGTTTAGTCAATCTATTATCAGTCTTTCAGTATTATTAGAGTTAGCTAGGGATTTGTTCCAGCAGCTCACCAGTTTCAGAGGCTTTGAGACATAGAGTCTGTGTTCAGTGTTTTGGGGTTGTTTCCCATGGATATTCAGATATATTTTTCGTTTGGAGTTCTTTTAGTTTTCACTCCCTTTATAGTTGTTCTTCCGTTTACTTATTTATATTTCAGTATGCTTGTGATATGCCAGACTCAGGGTCAGCTTGGGGTCACTTGTGATCCTAGCTCCCGTGTTATGTCTAGGGGGTAGCCTCGGGGCGTGACATGTATTTTTACTCTTCGTGTTCACGATCTATCATCATGTTCACAAAGAGAAATATTGATCGAGCATCGTGATTGTGGAGGGCTCACGATCGCGTATGGTAAGGTTGTCATGTTCGGGATCGGGATCAGGCCGAGTTTGTACTTTACATATATGAGAGAGGCTTTATGTCCACAAAGGGTCACATCCAGGCCATTGGTTGCATTCTCTTTTGCAAAGAAGATATGGACATGGGTAGATTTTAAATCTTATTTTTGAACTTAGATTTTTAAACTTAATTTTTAAAGTTTGGGAGCTTGATTTTAGGCGATTTCAACAAGGTTTTGATAGAGTTCTTTTTGTGGTTAGATTTTCACTCTCTAACTATATTTTTCTGGTAATATATTGTTAATTAGTTGAACTAAATTGGCATTCCGGATTGGAGATTTAGAGGTTTTTCCTCCAAAGTTGAGATTTATGTAACTCTTGAAATTGGGGTTGATTCACAACTCATTTTAGTTGATTTTTGGCGTGTGATTTTTTTACCTTATAGGTAAATCTTTTTTGACCTCGAGATTTCATGGTTGACTTTTTGAACTAATTTTTTATCCAAACTTTTACATGGCAATATAAGTATCTATACTCATCTAGATTACATATTTGACCATATAGAACTATTTGGAGGTATTGCACAAATGGGAAATTCATTATTTTACGTTTTATGATTTAATTTAGGAAAATTAAAACTTTTTAAATTCTTTATGAAGTGTTTGTGTGTTTGATTGATAGAATTAAGAGGTAATGGAGGTCCCGTATAAATGAGATAACGAGCATTTATGCAATAACAAGTGCCATGTTATGGGTAAATTGACAATTTTTTTACTTATTTTGATGATTTCGTGACTTGTGAGCATGACTATTTATTTATTTTCTTGATTTGTTTCATATTGCTCACTTGATTGATATTTCATACCTTACACTCCACGAAGCATTTGGTGTCAGATTATGACTACTAGTCTTAGAATTTGATGTCTTGGTTGTGCGCTGCATTTGATATGATATTCTAATGTACGATGATAATTTAATGGAAAGATAAACTTAGGCTTACTGATTGTAAATTTTGGTAAAATATGTACATCTATGTGATAAAGTGATATTCTTATCAGTATGTGGTATTAATTTTTTTTGAATCGGAGTAGCACACCTGCACATCATATATTAGTTGTTTAGGATCAGAATTGCACGCTTGCATATCATTTCAAATGTGCTTTCTCACTATTATATATTTATAAATTGGAGTTGTATGCCTGCACATAATTAATATTTAGATCAGAGTGACACATCTTCACAAGTATATGGACCTCACAAGTATCCTTTGGATCTTGATTATCTGAAAGATGAAGCGTGTGTATACATAATATATGCATTTACATTTCATTTTATCATCATTACATTACATTACATATTGAATTTTAGTGGTGATAGTATAAAGTGATTATAAAAGTTGCTTATCTTCCTCCTTGTTTAGGAGGTATGACTGAAATAGTTGGTGACCTATAGTTGATACTTATTGTGAACTTCTCTGATATTTGTCGGTTTCAAATATTGCTTCTATCTTGTTTGTTGTTGTTTTTCGCTACTAATGTGTCTTTGAATTGATATAGTACATATGATATCTATGATTAAATGTTGAAAGGTTAGTGTATATCAATTCTCGCCATCACTTCATGTAAGGGTCGATCAGCCATGTTGTTGAGTACATGCATCCTTTAGTACTAATCCTAATTTTCTGCACCTTTGTGTGCAGGTTTAGTTCTAAGTATAGGTGGCAGTTGAGTCAGTGTTAGACTTGAAGTATTAGACTAGAATTCATGATGAGCTACTTTGCTATTTCACACCGATTCTAGATGCCCTTGCTTTTATTGTCTTATCATTCTAGAGAACTTGTAGATTTTAAGACTTCTATATCTGAACTCTTAGATGTCTTGTGGTGGTGTTAGTAAATTCTTAGGGCTTCATTCAATTTTCAATTTGTTATGACTTAGGATTCAATTTTTTATTCTATTAATGTTTGATATGACGTTTTACTTATATATGCTTTTTTCTCGTCTTCAGTGATTATTTGTGAATGAGGTTCACCCACAAAGAGGATGAACACCCTCACGACCTATGAGATTTTAGGTCATGACAACAAGACCTTACCCCTAATATATAGACATAGATTGCAATCAATCATAACAAAAAAGGAAATTCTTAACTATGACATTGCACATTCTTATAATTATCTAACAAAAAAGTTTCCCTCCTTTTTCATATGTTAGCCTGATACTAGAAAGTTGCATTCTTTTCAAAATCATTTAACCCTCCCGACATCAAATCAAGTCTATGATATATAATGTGTTCATCAAGAGTAGTGGTCAATTTTGGCAAGAAATTAACCATTCTGTTGGCCTCGGTATAACAATGGGATAAAGTAACTTTATCATGCTCAACTATAGCAATAGTGTCTTTTCCACAATAGTATTCTGATTTAGATTGGTAGAATTATTATTCTTCATCATGTCACCTTTAACCATAGAATCTATTCCAACAATTCAAGTAATATGGTCATTGTCTTCACTCCCCGAGACTACACCCATATGGCCGGCACTTGAAAACCATTGCTGATCCCAAGCGAATCCTTGACCTGGCTGACTACTGAGCGGAAGACTAAACATACATGCAAAAGCTTTAAAATTAAAGGAACTTTTAAAACATTTAAGATTCTTTTATACTGGAAGTCTGAAAATCATCTCTGATATCATGGATAGTAAATATGTTTAAACATTTGAATACTGAAGACTGAAATGACTCACTAAAATGTCTATCTATGAAGCCTCTACTAACTGAAGATAGGTGTCGGGACAAGACCCCCGACTACCTAAATAAAGCTCTAAATTTCTACTAATACTAAAAATCATAAATAAATGGAGTCATCCGAAAGCAAGGAGGTCTCACCAAAGCTGGCAAAGTTATGATCTCAACGAAGCGTCTGTTGACAATCCTGAACACCTGTATCCGCATTATAAATTGATGTAACATTAAATGATGGCAGTACATGGAATATACAGTATGTAATAAGATTGGACGAAATAGCATGACTAAGTGAGATACATAAGCTTGAAGGAATTGAAAACACGCAACTAAAAGTAAAGCATGCAAATGTAGTGAAAACAATTAAAACTGTATAACTGAGATATACAATGATATCAAATACTAAAATAGTATACTTTCTCTTTTCGTGGGGAGTTTTGCTAGCCGACAACCATCACTATGAGCCTTGTAATAATACAATGTCTAGCCCATGTTTCCCTAGCCATCCAATACCTTGCTAGAATAAAGGAAAATAATAACTGAACTTATGGATCTATATCTAAGCCCTTATTAGGGGCTGGGTGAGGAGTCGCCCAAACCAACGGTATGATCCTATCCTATGTTAGCTATGTATTTTATGAGGTTTTGAGTTGTCTAAACTCTTACCCAAGTCGGTGCTCAGTACTACTACCTAAACATGCATTACCGCTCACAGAAATATCTATGTTGAGTTAATACTCAAAAGTACTTCTTTGAAATCATACTAAACTTTCTCTTTAACTAACTAAAACTTTTTTCTAGAACTCTTTATGGTTTCTTCAAAACTAGTCATGCTTATACTATGAGAATAATGCATTTGGAACGCTTACTGTTCTCTTAAAACTCTTCTAAAAACATACCTTGAGTCTGAAAACAATGCATGAAAGTAAAGATACAAAAGCTTTCAAATAATTCTTTACTAATTAGGATTCATGGATGAAAGAGGCATGAACAACAATTGAGGACTAGAAATACACGGTGAAATACAATCACAACGACAAGAATCAGATAGCAATGATATGGAAATAAGAATAATTCGAAGTTCATGAACTTGGGGTAAAAACCATAGATTTAATCTCATTAATTGAATTGTAGACGTAGGGCATAAGGAAGAACTTAGTCCATCGCTATGACTTACTTTACATACCGTAAACACTTTAAAATTCTTGAAGAAAAACCTTAAATTGATGAAGAACAATCAAGAAACCCTTTCTTGAAATTCTTGAATTCATTTCCTTGGGAACCCTATTATCAAGATTTATGATTTCTATCAGCGATTCATGAATAGATGAAGAAATTTGAGTTGGAAGCTTGAATTTCATGAAAAGGGACTTACCTTGATGGAGGAGGATGAGAGGAGGAGAGAAAACCAGTTCTAGGTCTTGAAATAATGGTCAAAAGTGAGAAAAATCACACTAAAACCGACTTAAATGATTTCCCATCGTTCGATTGGCGTTTCAATCCAACATTGTCAAACGCTTGTGAAATGCATGTTCAAAACATAAAACCTCTTAATTTTTCCTCAATCGGCTCTAGACCGGCATTTCACTGGTTCAAAATTGCTCAACACCAACAAAACACATGTCCAAGACAGAATGCCACACAAAACTAAAATGGTCATGACTTGTTAGTCCATACTCCAATTTATGCAAACTTGGTGGCATAGGAAATAAGAATCATAGACCTCTAATTTGATAGGTTGTGGGATACCTAAATCTTGATATGTTGAGAGATAAGGTCATTTGAAGTAGAGCCGGAAACAACTTAGCCGGTAGGAAGGCTTTGAACTCTACTTAGTGATTGAGGTATCTTATGACCCTAATCACTTCTGATATACTTGCTACACTTTGTAAAGGACCTTAAAACACATGAGCAAGTACGATATCACCCCGTTCAATCTCATAGACTTACGACAAACGATTCGGATTCTAAGAGTAGAGTTACGAGGTGTTACAATATCTCCTCCTTGGGATCATTCGTCCTCGAATCATGGAAAATCTAGGATAACTGATAGGCCTAAATTACACCTCCTTAAATAAGTATATAAGTGGTCGTTGTTAAAATAAAGAACCTACTAGAGGTTAGGGTCAATCCCATGAGGAATGAGGTCTAGACTTAGACTAATTGATTGTTAATTGTACTTGTAGTTAAGTTATTTTCGTAAAAGGGGGTTTTGTAAAACAAAATCTTGATGGATTGATTTCAGTAAAAAGTAACCAAGTAGGCAAGACTGAATGTTTTGTCGAACCAATAGAAGATAAAACTAGGGTATACATGTTCCCCACAAGTCCTTAATGCAGTAAACCTTATAGTAGTAACCTTGTATAGTGTTTAGCATGCAAAGCCACTAAGTTAAGTATCTCCTAAGTGGCTGGTCGTCCAAATAGGGAATTTCACCACACAACTTTTGTCGGTCTACAGGTGTATGCTCTACTAACCCTTACCCTTGATCCCATATTAGCTTTCACAAGTATGTTCGTCATCAAATCTCCATTGTTTAATCTCATTTCCCATTCATTACCCACTTGGTCAGGTAAGTAGGAATAAGACGAGTTCTAATGCAGGCCCTCGTTGAAAAGCAATCAAAGCTAAGAGATCAACGATACATGCATAAACACTATTTAAGAATTATAAATTATTAGGTCTACGTTGTTAATTTCTCATGGTTCCCACAACCCTAGTTGTGGAGTTACCTACTCATTCTTAGGTAATCACAATGCATATTAAGGTTGTTAAGATAAATCATGAACTTACAATTGGAGCAGTTGAATTTTGGAATCTTGAATTGATGAACAAAAGATGTAATATAAACCGACGATTCAAGAATTAAAATGGAAGAGTGTTTCATAAGTTAATTCTTAAAACCAAAAATCACAAAGTAAAACTATCCAACTTTATAAACGAATAAGAAGAAAACTATTTATAGAAATCTAATCCTAATTAAACTAGACTAAGAAAGCATAGGAAAAGTGAGCTTCGACAGTCGAGTCTATGGTTTAGGGTCTACGGATCATAGGTCAAACTACGACCCATAGACCCAACCCAAAGAAGGTAGTTTCTTTATGGTTATCTCGATTCTTCTTACGAATATGATCTACGATTTGTAGACCTTTGCACGGTCCATTCTGGCAGCTCCTAGTCCAATGTAATAGGACTCAATATTTTCTGAATCTTTCTAAAACTTAGACCTACGGCTCGTAGTCTACTTCCGTCGTCCCATACTTAGCAAAAAAAAATCTAAAATCTTCAGCCTTTATCTACGATTCAGTCTTACGGCTCATAGAATGGACTACGGCTCGTAGGTTGACCCGTAGGTCTTCAAAAACCTGCTGCTTCACCATAATTTCTTCCTCGGACTGTCACCACCTATAGTTCTACAAACATAGACAAAAATATCATCACATCTACTAACAAATTCCTAGGATACATGCAAAACTCCAAGTTTAAAGCATAATAAGTACCGTAAATCTGTGGTGCATCAACACCCTCAACTTAAAGTTGTTGTTTGTCCTCAAGCGACACTATTAACAAAAAATGACACAATGCAAAAGAAAACCCAGAATTCAAGCAATCACATGGTCTTTTTCTCAACAATCCATCCTCCTTTTTTTCATTCAAACACATTAAAATCATCAATTCCCAAAACAAACAAACACATGCGGATCAATTCATTACATAGACATAACAATGGATACATTCACATACATAGATAACAATTACAAAGATACTGACTTTTTGAAAATTCCACTTGTGCCCTTACCACAAAGAAGTCCCATTTTTCACACTGATATCAATATGTATTTCAAATTCAGGGACTCAACATACGCTCACTCTCACAACCTAATTCAATACAATACTTTCACAATCAACATCCTAAACAAGTCTGTTCAATAGAAATTAAATAGTCCTAGGGGAAAAAGAACACAAGCAAGAAAACCCCCAAGGAAAGCTCTGAGTTTTCGGGCTATTCAGACTTAACCCTAACACTCTTAAATAGATTCATCCCACCCCCACATAAAACATTGTGCATTGTCCTCAATGCTCTAAAAAATAAAGAGTTGAAGGTGAATACAAGCTTGTGGCGTTTGAGTGTCGAAGAACAGCTAGAGGCATGTGGGTCCATCGGTGTTGACCTAGGAGCCTCAAGATCAGTTAGGGCGCATCATCAGTAGGCCTTGTAAACAAGAAGCTCCAGCTTCCTACTACTGGACTCGCTCCAATCTAACCACCTCCACTTGAATGGACTTTCGACGGGCTGTCTCTAGTGCACGCCACACCAGCTTTCTCGTGCGCTCCTCATCACCCTCTCCAATATCAGCCTCTGATTGTGTGTGCTTTCCAACCACACGTGTAGTGTCCTTAACACCAAATAAGGCCATTATAATCTCATTTGTAGCATTCGAGTGCGAGGGAGGTGGTGGGGCAATAGCGAGTGCGGTCACCTCAGCCTAGAGCTGATCTAATATTGTCTGGAATTGCTGCAAATCCATCCTTAGAGTAGGCAGGGGTCGGTTTAGTATTCTCATCTCAAATGAATTAATTCGCTGTTATGTGGCCCGATTCTACTCTGCCATTGCTGCCCACATGCGCGTCTCAGAATCATCAACCATTGTGTGGACCCACGATCGGAGCTGCTAAAGCATTTGAGTCATCTGGGCCTCCGTGCGGGCCTATCGTTGCTCCAAACTATGAAGTCCAATAGCTGAAATTGTGAAAAGACTGGATGCAACATGCTGGGCACGAGGTGTGCTAGTGGAGGTGGGAGTGGCCTCTGTCATCCCAATAGCGGTAGAATCCCACACTAGAATTTCTCTCTCTCTGGTCTGATCAGAAGCATGCGCCTCACTCATCGTGGGCATGTCAAACTGTGGGCCTTGTCTCGGTTCTATCGGGTTAGCCTCATCCCTAATAAGCCTAATGTCCAATCTCCTAGTCAGCTCAATCAGCGAGTCAAGATCGCCTATTATTGGTACAGTGGACTCTTAACATAAATGGAAAATCAATCAAAGAAAGGGGAGAGTCGTGGTGATCCGAAAGGTTTGCTCATGAATATCTACAATTAGCAAACAAGAAAATTCAATCTCATATTCAGCCATCAGACAAGCCACCATCAAGTCTCGATCGTATGTCAAGTGGTTATCAGCCATAGTAGGGGATAGTCGGGAGCGGATGATAGCCCACAAAACTTTTACAGCAAAGTTTAGCGAGGCCTTCTTGATTGGGCTGGGACCATTTACCGAGTCTGCATTTACCCCCTCCTCCACTATATAACCTGCAACCCATCTCAATAAATCCTCTTTCTAGGAGAAATCTTTCATTGCCATCGAATCCTAAACTATCTGATCTGATAATAAAACTTGACCATCGATGCAATGTGCTCATAATTAGGGCCATGCAGGAATCAACGAATGGCCTGCTCCAAGATGTCAACTGAGATTTCTCGAACCATGGTGCTCAATAGATGAGGTTGTGCTAGTTCCTTCCCCTTCTTTGGAATTATATTCTTCACAGTCGCTGCATAAGAGGCATAGAACTCCCAAACCATGTTTTCACAGTATTGGCTTGGGGCTCCGCCATCTAATCACATTTGTGGCACTGGAAGAGAGCATGTATCTCCGGTGTTGTATGTATACTATCGATCAAAGCATGTGGCTCTTCAATGATCGGCCTTCTGGGTTTCCCTCTAGGATTCTGATCTGCTGCCTTTCAAAAGATTTGGAACATTCCCTTGATATCAAAATAGTTAGGTTGTCCTGCTATCCAAATGAACTGTACTCGATATGCTGATTCATCGATTTGAGACTCCTCAAAATCTAATTATAATCTAGATTGAGAGCCGAATGCAAGCGCCACAGGTGAACTATCCTCCTCGCTCAGAGAACTAGCTCCCTTTTCAGATAAGGGATTTTCTGCATGTGGGGGTTCGGCTATGCCGATCAGGTCTGGGACTATCTCCAGTTGACGGGCTTAGTTTCTAGTGGTCCCGAGTTCCTTAGGTAATTCATTCCCCACGTCTGCATTGAACTTTGACCCATTCAGTTCTGCATCGGATGGTTGGTCAACTAGCCGAAACTTAGGCTTAGCCAGGACCTTGCCTCCACGTCATTGGTTACCACTTGGCAAGATTGTACCTATGGAGACATGATTAGTAACTTAGAATCACTAAAATAAAGCAAGAAAAACTAAAGAGAAACCAACGAAACACATTCGTTTTCCAGGTAGTACACTATTTTGGTCTCACGGAAGGGCACCTATAGACCGTGGATGGTTCTACGGGCCGTAGGACCCAATCATAGGAAAGGAGGCTTCATTATATGTTCCTAAATTTGGAACTACGGACTACCAGTACGGTTCATGAAAGTTTCTACATACCATAGGTCAGTCCCGTAGTTCCTAACTGGAGCTACTAGAAATTGTACCTTGAAACTACTAGACTGATCAACGAACCTTAGAAAGCTCTACAGATCGTAGACAGGCTCAGTAGTCCTCAACTTTTATTTTTAAACATTTATGTGTTTATATGAGGCCTAACTACGGTTCGTAGAAGAACCTACGATCTGTAGATAGAAGTCATAGAAGCCCTGGTGTGAAATGAGCAACACTAATCCTTTAGGCTTTTATACGAGTGAAAATTACGGATCGTAGAAAGTTCTAGGTCTGTAGAAAAACCTCATAGGTCACAAAGTGCCTGACTAGTGTGCCCAATTTACTCTCAATTCCTCAATTTTAATTTCAACATTAGCCCAACCTAAGATTTCTAAGCATGGATACACATTCATTTCAAACAACACTCACGTTTTACCATCCTCCCTAGGGTTCAAATCACAATGGAATCAATTTGAATAAAATTATAACCCTAGGTCAAGTCACAACTCAAAATTTAAATCAAATAGAATAATATAAGGATGAATTTCATACCTTAAGATGAAACACCTCATAAATTGGAAAGCCAAGTTGGAAAGGAGAGGTCTCATCTTGGTCTAGTGGTTGTGTTCTATGAGACCAGTCTGCGGTTCATAGAATTCTATATAGGTCATAGATGGAACTCATAGGAATGAGGTTGAGTTTTTGAAATTTTAAGTTTCTGAAGTTTGACCTACAAATGGATGAGATGAGTCGTAGAAATTTGGACAGGCCGTAGGATGGTTCCGTATAAAGGTCTCAGTCTTAATATAATTTTTGGACCAAAGATGAGAACTGTGGAAGGGGTCTATTGACCGTAGGAAAGTTGACGAATCGTAGAAAGGTCTCGTGGGAAGTAAGGTACCGTTGACCACTACGGGCCATAGAAAGTCCTATGGACCGTATGTCGAACCCATAGACCTGTCCGATAGTTATTTCTTAAGTGTATTTGGGTCTTTTTGTATGCATCTAATACCTATACAACATCATTTTGACCCAATTTCAAGTCCTACAACGATACATCTGCTCCTAAAAATTTCCCCAACTCCCTCATTCACTCAAATCCCCAATCCCATCTACATTCATATTCTCCAATTCTCTCTCAAGTTCAAGAAGAAGACTAGGATTTCAAAGATTCAAGTCTCCTTTTTCACCATTTCTTTTGGTATTTGAATAGCAAGGTATGTAGGGTTTCATCAATGAATTCCATTCACCTATTGAGCCTCAAAGTTTCCTTAATTCTCCAAGTTCAATTTCATCAATTTGATTAGATTTTCATTCAATTCATCATGGGTTCTAATTGTGTCGATTCAATTATTTGATTTTGATCTTATCATGATTGTTTTGACTCAATTACATGCTTTCCCATTGATATTATATGAACCCATGCAAATTTCCATGATTTTTATTATATACTCTTAAAGACATGAATTTATGAAGAAGCTATGAATCAATGAATGATGTTTTCATGAAAGTTATGCATCGTTTATGAAAAGGAATGTTTATAATCTATGTTGCTTTATGATGAGAATCTACGAAATTGTGAAAGGTTTTCTCACGTTCTATGATAGAAGAAAGGTTTTCTCACACATGGTTTAAGGAGCTACTCTATGATGATTTAAGCTTGGATTAGTAACTTAATTGTGCTTTCCATGTATGATGATATGATTATGTTTATAACTAATTCTGTTGGGATTTTACTTAGCACCGAGAGGATATTGAGATGGAGGTTCTCCTGTTAGTAGAGGCTGGGTCTCTAGTAGCAATCTCCTTATCCCTAACTACGTTGCCCCATAGGATGTATTAGCTAGTGGATCCACGTAAGCTAGAAGTTCATGGTCCTTACCTTGGCAAGTAGGACATCCCTTTTTGGTGTGGGAGAATGACACTGGATTCCATTTTATAGCTCACATGGTCTATGTCGGTTAACGGTAATAATTCTACAAAACAAATTATGTTACTTTCAACGATTTCATAAAGTGTTTCAATATTTTTTAAGCTTGCATTGACAATGCTTATGACTTTAGATTTTCAAATGCTTTACTTATGATTTAACTTGGTCTTGCATGTCATATTACAGTCATTCTTATCATGTTTTCATATTATTATGCATATCCCTTATACTTAGTACATTCCATGTACTAATGCATACTTGTTCCTACATTGTTTTATAATGTAGGGTCCGACGTTCCTTCTCCTAGCGTTCGTGGCTAGTGATCATGGTCTAAGCTTTGAAGAGTTGGTGAGTCCTCATGTTCCGAGGACCATGTCACCTTTACTTTGCTTTGTGTTGTCTTACATTTTCGGAGATTGTATGTGGTGTATGAATTACGTCCCAACCACTTCGATGTTGCATTAGATTGGCTAGTTAAGACTATGTAGACTTTCGCTTTATATCAAACTCTAAATGATATATGAATCTTTACTTTGAATGTATTTTCTATTATCTTGTATGAAGCATTCTAAGTGGTTTTTGTAGGGCCTCTCGGTGTCCTATACGCCATGTCACATCTAGAGTAGACTTAGGTCGTGGCATAAGATTTAATTTGAATTTGTGTAAGTGTATTAGCAAATTTAGACGCCTTTATTTTGAAGCCTTCACTTACCCGTGACTCCTTAATACTTACTGGAATTTTGAGGGGGGGAGGGGTGTGTAAAACAAAAGATTGATTGATTTCAGTAACAAGTAACCAAGTAGGCAGGATTGAATGTTTTGTAGAATAAAAAAAAGATAAAACTAGGGTATACGTGCTCCCCACAAGTCCTTAATGTAGTAAACCTTATAGCAGTAACCTTGTCTAGTGTCTAGCATGCAAAGTTTGTACGTTAGGTATCTCCTAAGTGGCTGATCACCCAAATAGGGTATTTCACCATGCAGCTTTGTTCGGTCTACGAGTGTATGCTCTACTAACCCTTCCCTTGATCCCCAATTAGCTATCACTGGTCTGTTCAAGCTATTATATGAAGTTTGTAGTCATCAAGTCTCCGTTGTTTAATCTCTTTTCACTTTCATTTCCCCCTTGGTCAGGCACGTAAGAATAAGGCGAGTTCTAATGTGGGCCCTCATTAAAAAGCAATCAAAGCAAAGAGATCAACAATACATGCATAAACACTATTCAAGAATTACAAATTATTAGATCAATTTTGTTAATTTCTCATGGTTCCCACAACCCTAGTTGTGGATTTATTACTCATGTTTAGATTATCACAATTCATATTAAGGTTATTAAGATAAATCATGAAGCTACAATTAGAGAAGTTGAATTCTGGAATCTTGAATTGATGACAAGAGATGTAATATAAACCAATGATTCAAGAATTAAAATGGAAAATCTTTTCACAAGTTAATTCTCAAAACCAAAAATCACAAAGTAAAAGTATCCAACCTTATAAATGAATAATAAAAGACTATTTATATCCTATTTAAACAACACTAAGAAAACATAGTTAAAGTGGGCTTCGACAGTCGAGTCTACAATTCATGATCTATGGCTCATAGGTCAAACTATGGCTCATAGACCCAACCCTTACAAGGCAGCTTCTGCAATGTTATCTAGACTCTTCCTTGTACATGATCTATGACTCGTAGACCTTAACACGGTCCATCCTGCAACTCGTAGTCCAATGTATTGGGATTTAATATTTTTGAATCTTCCTACAACTTAGACCTATGGCTGGTGGATCACTCTACAGCTCGTAGTCTACATCTGTCATCCCATACTTAGGCTAACAAACTCCAAAATCTTCGGCCTTCATCTGCGAGTTAGTCCTACGCCTCGTAGGTTGACCCGTAGGTCTTTAAAAATCTACTACTTCACTACAATTTCTTCCTCAGACTGTCAGAACCTACTTTCCTGCAAATAAAGACAAAAATACCATCATATCTACTAACAAATGCCTAAGAAACATGAAAATCTCAAAGTTTAAAGCATGATAAGTACCATAAATCTGTGGTACATCAAGAAAGAACTTAAGCTAACCTTTTATGAACTGCATTTACCTATCAAGGTCTTAATAATTTGAACCAATAAACAAGGCACAAATATAACGCTGAAACTAAACATTCCAAACACAAGGCACAAGTTTTAAAGTCTGAAATAATCTTACCTTCAATATCTTCACCATGAGGAACGAATAAATGAGGGTATCTATCTTTCATATCCTCTTCTGCTTCCCATATCGCCTCTTCGACAATTTGATTTCTCCATAAAACTTTGACTACGACCTCTTTGGTCCTCCATTTATTAACCTGACAATCAAGAATCTCAACTGGAGCTTCTTCATAAGACAAGCTATCCTTAACACCAAAATATTATGTATGAACAATGAGTGATGGGTCACATATGCACTTTTTAAGCATAGAGATGTGAAACACAGGGTGGAATGTTGCTAACTCTGATCGTAGTTCTAATGCATAAGCTACTTTACCAATCCTCTTTGAAATCCGATATGGACCAATATAACGAGGACTGAGTTTCACTTTCATTTCAAATCTCATGGCACCCTTCATGGGTGAACCCTCTAAGTAAACCTAGTTATTCACCTTGAATTCTAAATCTCTTCGCCTAACATCAATTTAGGACTTTTGAAAGCTCTGCTCGGTCTTTAACCTCTCTTGAATTGTCTTAACCTTATCCATAGCTTGATGAACCAACTTTGTCCCTATCAACTTTGCTTCACTAACTTCAAACCAACCAATGGGAAATCTACACCTTCGCCCATAAAGAGCCTCATAAAGAGCCATCTGAATGCTAGAATGATCACTTTTATTGTATGCAAACTCTACGAGAGACAAGTAATCATCCAAACTGCCCTTGAAGTCAAAGAAACATGCCCTCAACATTTCCTCTAGAGTCTAAATGGTATGATCTACCTTCCCATCTGTTAGTGGGTCAAAAGCGGTACTAAGGTTCACCTTTGAACCCAAACCTTTGTTAAATGACTTCCAAAATTGGGCGGTAAAATGAGTACACCTATCTAAAATGATGGAAAATGGAACTCCATGAAGTCTGACTATTTCCTGAATGTACAATCAAGTGTAATCCTTTGTTTAATCAATAGTCTTTAATGGCAAGAAATAGGCTGACTTGGTCATTCGATCTACAATCACCCATATCAAGTCGTGATATTGGTGAGATTGCGGTAAGCCAACAATGAAGTCCATGTTGATCATCTCCTACTTCTACTTGATAGGAGCTATGTTGTGAGCTATGTCACATGGCCTCTGGTGCTCAACTTTGACCTGTTGAAAATTCGAGCACATAGCAACGAAGTCTGCAGTATTTCTCTTCATGTAATTCCACCAATAGACTTCTCTCAAGTCATGATAAATCTTGGTGGAACTGGGAGAATTGAATACCTGGAACTTTGAGCCTCTACCATGATTCTATCTCGGAGACCATCCATATCAGGGACATATAATCTGCCTTGGTACCTCAACACAGCATCTCCCCCTTGTTGAAAAACTATCACCTTTTGCTTGTGAACTTCACCCTTTAACTGAAGTAGGATGGGGTCTTTGTCTTGCTTTTCTTTCACTTCCACCACTAAAGATGATTCAGCCCCATTCTGAAGAAGAACACCGCCTTCATTAGAGTCTACGAAGGAAACCCCCAAACGTGCAAGTCTATGCACTTCCTTAGCTAACTCTTTATTTCCTTCCTCAACATGAGTAGTAATCCCAATGGACTTTCTGCTAAGATCATCAACAATAATATGAGCCCCTGGGTGGTATAGAATAATAATATCATAGTCCTTAGTAGTTCAAGCCACCTTCTTTGCCTAAGGTTCAATTTCTTTTGACTGAGAAAACATATTGGAGACTCTTATGATCAGTGAACACATTCACATGTGCATCGTAGAGGTTATGACATCATATCTTCAAAGCAAATACCACTACCACCAACTCGAGATCATGAGTCGGATAATTTATCTCATGGATTTTAAGTTGTCTGGAAACATAGGCTATAACCATACCATTCTGCATCAGAAATCAACCAAGTCCTAATCTGGATGCATCGCAATAAAAAAAAACCTATATACCCTCTGGTAGGGTTAACACTAAAGAAGAAATCAAGCAAGTTTTAAATTCCTGAAAGCTTTTCTTACAATCTTTAGATCGTTGAAATTTAGTCTTCTTTTGAGTCAACTTAGTGAATGGAGAGGAAGTAGATGAAAATCCCTCCATAAACCTCCTATAGTAGTCAGCCAAACCCAAGAAACTCCTTATGTCAGTCTGAGAGGTGGGTCTGGGCCAATTCTTCACTGCCTCTATTTTCTATGAGTCAACCTAGATACCTTCCTTGGATACAATGTGGCATAAGAACGCCATACACTTAAACTCACATTTTAAAAACTTAGTGAATAACTCATGGTCCTTGAGAGTCTTTAGGACTATTCTAAGGTGACTAGCATGACCCCCCCTCACTTCTAGAGTAGATCAGGATGTTGTCAATGAACACAATCACAAACATATCAAGGTAGTGTTTGAATACTCTATTTATCAGGTCCATAAATGTTATAGGAGCCTTAGTCAAACCAAAGGACATAACAAAGAACTCAAAGTGACCATAACAGGGTTGGAAAGCTAGCTATTGGATATCACTTTCTCTCACTTTCAATTCATGATAGCCGGATCTAAGGTCTATCTTAGAGAAACAAGTTGCACCCTAAAGTCGATCAAACACATCACGAATTCTGGAAAGCGGATACTTATTATTGATGGTGACCTTGTTAAACTGATGATAGTTGATACACATCCTAAGGGAACCATCTTTCTTTCACACGAAAAGAACTGGAGCGCCCCAAGGTTAGACACTCGGTCGGATGAAACCCTTGTATAAGAGATCTTTCAAATTCTCTTTTAACTTTTTCAACTCGGCTGGATCCATTCTATATGGCAGAATAGAGATGGCTTGAGTATCGAGAGGACGTCAATTCCAAAATCTATCTCCCTGTCGGGAGGGACTCCGAGAAGATCATTGGAGAAAACTTTAGGAAAATTATTCACAGTAGGGATTGACTGACGGGGTGGTGTCTCAACACTAAAGTCTTTAACTCTGACTATATGATAGATGCACCCCTTGGATATTAACTATATGGCCTTAAGGTATGAAATGAAATGACCCTTAGGCATTACTGAACTACCCTTTTACTCTAAGACTGGTTCACCTAGAAACTAAAATTTTACGACTCGGGTTCTACTATCAACAGAGACATAAAAAGCATACAACCAGTCCATGTTGAGAATGACATCAAAATCCACCATGTTTAACTCAACTAGGTTAGCTGTGGTGTCTTTGTGATGGATTGATATGGTGCAATTTCTAAAGACTTTCTTAGCTAGAATAGACTCACCAACAGGAGTACAAACGCTGAAAGTCTCAAGAAGTTTTTCGAGAAAATCTCAAACTTAATATTAATATAAGGAGTCACAAAAGATAAACTAGAACTTTGATAATGTAAGACATAAATATCTAAGGAGAGGCCTTTTAGCATACTAGTGACGACATCTAGAGAATCTTCCTGATCTTAGTGACTAGACATAACATATACACGATTTAAACCTCCATCCGTTCTAGATGTAGTGCCCTTCTGGATGACCCTGCCTGCTGGAGCTGCTGAAGAAGACTGGGCCCTAGTGACCCCATTACCTTTCTTCCACATCGGACTATCTCTAAGAAAGTGACTCAGCTATCCACACTTGTAATATCCACTCGTGCCATTGTGACACTCCTCTCGATATGGTCTACCACACTTTCCACAAGGTGGGTTCTGAGTAAATCCTTGTGCCACACTACCCTATGGCTAAGAAACCCGAGCTTTGAAATTCTAACTACTCTACAACTTCTGATAATTTCTATTTCTCAATGCCGATGCACTCACTGATGATGGTGCATGCCCAGATGACCTCTTCGGGAAGAAAGACTTATGAACATTCTACTCCTCTGGTGACTGGGCTCATAACCTGCCGACTTCGCTTTCTTACTCTGGTGTTCTTCTCTGTCCCTCTTTTTATCTTTTTCCACCTATTGAGCATACACCATGAGCTTAGAGATATCCATGTTAGAAATTAAAAGTGTAGCCTTGTACTCCTTCTTCACATGTTTACCCAACCAAGAGAAAAACTCTCATCCTAGATCTAATGTCTAGAGATGGAGCATAGTGAGATCATTGCATAGACTTGAGGTTGTACTCTTTTACACACATCCTTTCCTACTTCAAATTAACAAACTCTTCCACTTTAGCCTCTCTTAGCTCTTGGGCAAAGAAGTGACCCAGGAATGCTTCTTTAAAATCATCCCAAATAGATGGTTTGGCATCCTCATCATGACCTTCCTCCCACTTGCCATACCAAATATTTGTCATATATTTTAGTTGATAAGCAGCAAGTTCAACTCCCTCGGCCTTATTAACATGCATGGCCTTAAGAATCTTCCACATCTCGTCAATGAAGTTTTGAGGATCCTCTTCCACCTTTAATCCCGTGAACACTTGTGGGTTCATCGTAAGGAAATCCCTAGTCCTTGTCACAGCTGATGAATCTTGGGGACTAGAGTTAGTAGATGTATTGGCCTGATGACCTGACTGAGCATCAACCAACTAAGTAAGAATCTAAATAACTTCCCTAAACTTTGCCTCTAAGGGGAGGCTGAGGAGCGGGTATCTGGGGAGCCCTTCTAGTGTTAATAGGCACTCTATGAGTTCCAACACTTGCACCCTGGTTTATTGAACAAGTTATGTTCCTAGTCTTAATCGTAGTTGGTGGAGGAAGATTGCTTGCATTGGTTCCATCGAGAACCTCAGTACTTGTAGCATTCTTATGGCTGGTGGTACTCCTTGGAGGCACGATCTGAAATACACAAATGCATAAGTTAGAAGAAACTTTTATAGAGTTAAAGTCTAACACACGAACTAGAATATAAAAGAAGGGTGATATTTCTGAATGTCCCATAGCCTCTCTGTTATTGATGTGGCGTGCTTCACACCCATAAAAATGACTCTACTAGATACGGCTTCATAGACATCTTAGGACACTTGAACTTTGTACTCTAATACAAAGTTTGTCACCCCCGAGCCTGCATTCTAGGCATGACCGGCACTCAGAAACCATTGTTGATCCCAAGTGAACTCTTGGCCTGGCTGAATACTGAGAGGAAGACTAAACATATATGTAGAAGATTTAAAAGTAAAGAAACTTGTAAAATATTTAAGATTCCTTTATACTTAAAGTCTAAAATTCATCTCTGATATCATGGATAGTAAGTATCTTTAAACATCTGAATAATGAAGACTGGACTGACTCACTAAACTGTCTTTCTATGAAGCCTCTACTAACTGAAGATAGGTGCCGGGACAAGACCCACAATTACCTAAATAGAGAACTAAATATCTACTAATAGTGAAAAACATAACTAAATAGAGCCCTATGAAAGTAAAGAGGTCTCACCAAAGATGACGAAGTGATGACCTCAATGAAGCGCCTGTTGATGATCTGGAACACTTGTATCTGCTTCATAAAATGATGCAGCATCGAAAGAAGTCAGTACATGGAATGTACTGTATGTAATAAGGCTGAATGAAATAACATGACTAAGTGAGATACATAAGCTGGAAGGAACTAAAAATACTCAACTAAAAGTAAAGCTTGGAAATGTAGTGAAAATAATTAAAAATGTATAACTGAGATATAAAATGATATCAAATACTAAAATAGTATACTTTCTCTTTTCTTGGAGAGTTTCTCTAGCCGACAACCATATATGTGAACCTCGGGATGATATAACGTCTAGCCCACATTACCAAAGCCATCTAGTACTTTTCCAGAGTAAACGACAATAATAATTGAACTTATGGGTCCATATCTAAGCCCTTATTAGGGTCTGGATGAGTAGTCACCTGAACCAATGACACGAACCTATCCTATGCTGGCTACTTAGTTTATGGGGTTTTGAGTTGTCTTAACTCCTATCCAAATCGATGCACAGTACTACTCCGAAAACATGCATTAGCGCTCATAGTAATATCTCTGATGAGTTAATACTCAAAAGCACTTCTTTGAAATCATATTGAACTTTTTCTTGTACTGACTAAAACTTCTTTCTAGAACTCTTTATGCTTTCTTTAAAACTAGTCATGTTTATACTATGAGAATAACGTATTTGGAACGCTTAGTGTTCCCTTAAAATTCTTCTCAAAACATACCTTGAGTCTGCAAATAATGCATGAAAGTACAGGTACAAAAGTTTTCCAACAATTCTTTGCTCAGTAGGGTTAATGGATGAAATAGGTGATGTGAGGCCAAAAATACATATCTTTAATCATTATTTACCTCACATTTAGTATTTGTATTTGTCCTTATTGAGCATGAAATTTATGGATTCTGCTAAATAGTGTATTTTATTTGTATGATTATATTGGTGTGAAGATGAAGAAGTGTTGAACTAAAACTAATTAAAGATGGAAGATTATAGAAGGAAATTAAGCAGATAGCTTAATGGATTAAATTGAATATTATATTAATATTTCAATATATTCTAAATGTTAGCAGAAAATAAAATGAGCAACGAGATGTTCGTATCTTATTGCCACGTGGCAATTTCTGAAGGCAATTGCCAATTGATGAAAAGCGGTGCACAAATTCTTGAGGCAGTGCAGTTCCATGCGGAAACCAATTCCGTTTGGTTTTGAATTTCTAATTTGTTTTGGACTTAATTATTTTATTTAGGGTTTTCTACATCTATAAATATCCAATAATTATTAGGAGACATACATAAGAGATACTTTGTAGGGAAAAGTCATTATACTTTTTAGGGTTCTTTTTGTTCTTTCTCTTTTCTTAGACATTAGTAGTTAAAGACCCTTGTTCTGGTATTGTGGCTACGAATGATTGTTTAGTATTGAATTTTATGGATTGAAGTTGATTATCGTATATATTTCTCTTTGGTTCTTGACTTAGTATTTTGTGATTGGTCACCATTGAAATAAACTTATTGTCCGAATTGATCTCGGGAGAGCAATAGGAGGATAGAACGTGGAACAAAAGGAGTATGATCTTCTCTAGAATTAAGGTTGATTTGTATCTAGGATAGGAATATACCTAGAGACTTTGCTTGGTTAATAGACAGGATGAAAATGTAATGCTCGGTAATTGGTTCAGTTTATTCCAGCCCAACAATGTAGTTTGACTGCCAATTAAAGTAGGAGATTAGAGGTCGGGAGACCATGATCATACATAAAACCTGTAAATCAGTGATTTGATAACCAATTGATGTCCATAGGAAAAGATACTATGCATGAATTCTAAGTAGGGTGCAGCCTTGGAATTTTCCCAATCATAGTTAGGTAATCTTAGTATTTAATTCTTGCATTCTTTTATTTATAAATCAAATTCTTATAGCATTCTTGAATAAATAACTAGGATTAATATAATTTAGTAAATAGTTAATATACAAGTCCTTTGGATTCGATAATCCAGCTCTTTTAGAGCCACTATATTAGTTGTGCGACCACGTACACTTGCGTGTGCATTTGGGAGCAACAAGTTTTTGGAAAAGTTGAGAATTTGTGTAAGTTTTGAGTTTGAAAGGCTTAAGTTGCTTAAAAGTAATTTTCAAAGTATTTTGGAGTTTCGAATGTCGAAATGGAATTCCGTCAATTCCATTAAACCATATCCCTCGTAAGATCTACCCTAACCTTTGTTAGATTCTTTATTTGACAACGACCGCTTATACTTCTTTAGGGAGGTGTAATTTGAGCGTATCAAATTTTTGCATGAACAACACTTGAAGACCAACATCGTAATGACCCTCTAGGTCATTTCTAAGTAAATGTCTTCCTTTCATCGTTTGGAGCATTCCTATATCGACCCCAAGTCGTTTATGACTTTCTGGGACTGATAGCTAGTCACCTGGTCGTTCGTTTGTTTTTTAAGAAAGTTTATGTGTTTTGGAGCTTTTGAAGCTTGAAAGGCTGCTTCCAGTCAAAAGTTCAGGAAGATAGCCTCAAAATGCATTTCTGATGGTTCTATCAGCTCCGGAAGGATCATTCTCAACTAGTGGCATGGTTGGCCTAAATTTTAAGGCTTCCGATGTGAGTTTGTGCCACTAGGCGTTTTACCTTTCAAGCTTTGCCCAATGTTTGGCATTGGCCAACATTCTTTGTAAACATGCTCATATGAGACTTTTGTCAGTGCGGTTAGCTCCAAAATATTGAGTTTAGCCTAGAATGACCTTTCATGCGATTCTTGAGACTTCTAGGCTAATTCTAAGCCCCCTTGTTAATTTTGGATAAAAATATAGTTCTGGTGTGAGACCCACTTTTTATTGAGAAAACCTCAATTAGAAGTTTCAACTGTTCCATTGAGTCCGTAATGCCAAATTTGGTGGGTAGCATATCTCGTTTGTGCGCATGAGGTTCCGAATGAATCCCGCGCACCCCATCAAACGATTTGGACTTGCCAAAAACCAGTGGATATGCATCAGCTGGTGCGGGGTCAAATTAACCTTTATGTTCACGGCCCCTTGGCTGCGATAACAAAGTCCAGGTTCCTTATGCTCTATGATCATGAGGCCTTGGGCGCGATTGTGAGGGTATGAATGCCTTGGTCATCACGATTGCATGGCCTCTAGCCATGATCGCGTTGAAGAACTGACCCTCAATGAACATTCTTGGTCAACGCAATCACGAGGTCTGACCTCCTCAATTGCAAGGGTCAATTTCTTAATGGGCCATGATTGCGACCCTTTTCTCCACGATCGTGATGTGTATTTCTGTTTGATTATTTTAAATAACGACTAGACGCGATCAAAAGCTACTTGACATTTTCACTTGGTGATTTACCCCTCAATTTTGCTCTGTATTAAGTGATTCAAAGTCTGGATTGTTTGGAAAGTGCAGGGCTATGTGGTTGTGTGATCAAGGAGTGTTGGGGACCATCAGTTTGAGGTACATTTCACCCTGAAGGGGCTGTGAGCCCCACCTTTCTTGTTCTTTAAATTTTGAATTATGCATGTTGGCTATTTGAGTTGTTCTGAGCCCCGAATTGTGTTCCATTTTGGGACACAAATTTGGTGAGGCAATTAAGACTTTTTTATGGAGTCAATTCTGGAATTCTAATGTGGGTCCCACATTTCCCGTGTTGACTCCAATTTAGGTCCATCTCTATTTTATGTGAATTTAATGTCTACACGTCTGTATTAATATTGTAATTTTATAATTGATAGCGTGGCAGTATTCGAAGGCCATTCCGAAGGGAAAACTCCATAGACGTGATTTGGAGCGCGTGCATTCAGCCTAAAGGTAGGCTACTATTTCCCATTCCTTAGATTGAGCTTGATTATATGAAAGCATGTTGATTTGTGTGAATTTGGGGTGGGTACCTAGTTGATCATGATTAATTACTTAGAAACTATATTTTAGGCATTTATCAGGATTTTCAAGACAAAAAGCATGTCAATTTATAATTGTGATCATCCTTACCTTGTGGTGAGCATCCGCCGTTGTTGTTATTGATTGAAATGAGCATGTTTGGCCTTAGTCTAGGCTTATACTAGTGATTGCCTTAGACTTGCGTAATTTGGAGCTGTTTGGCTTTAGTTTTTCACCAACGTTGTTTCAGAAGGCTTAGATCTCTATAGAGTAGTGTAGCAGACTTTAGTCTTATAGATTAAGAGCCCGTTTGGATTGGCTTAAAATAAGTAACTTTTAAAAGTTACTTTAAAGTCATTTTGAAAATAAGTAGTTATGTGTTTATTGATGTGTTTGGCAAAAAAGTGTTGAAAGTCACTTTTTTTATCAAAATGTCTGAGATACCCTTAAAGTTGTTAACATTATAAAAGAATTAAGGGTAAAAAAGTAATATACTTGGTCAAAATAAAATGATTTATAAGTTAAAAAAAATAAGTAAGGGGCACCATACTTTTAACTTTTAGCTTATTTTAAGCTACTTTTGACTTATTTTAAGTTATTCTTATAATTGCCAAACACTCTAATAAGTCAAAAACTGATTTAAAAGTTAGTTTAACCAACTTAAAATCCCATCCAAACGGGCTCTAATCCTTAGATTAGGTGTTGAATCATTCTTTTTTACCTTTTATCCATTCTCCCTCTTTCTATGGTGCCTTGATTAAGATTGAGATATCAGGTTTCACTTGGCAACTTGGGACTGGAGTTGGTTTGATCTTAGAGTATTGTACTGATTACCTGAGAGGGTACGTTATTCCATGGTGGTTATGTGATAATGAGTTGATTTGGGATCATTCGACAGCCATTATAGTCACAGATTAAAGATCTAGCCATACTGCCCATGATCCTCTACAGAGTTGATTTATACTTAATCGCAGATTAATGGTCTAGATATCTGATCTTTAGCCACAGTCTGTGATTTGGGCTCATTATCCTCTATGGAGTTGATACCTATCGGCTTGCTCTTCGTTTCTTGGAAGCTTATCCTCAGTTAGAGGTCTGGGCTATGTCTTCTATGATTCTTTTGGGGGACCTATTCGCGGTTTGAAGTTCGGGCTATGCACCCTCTAGCTCTAAACTCACCATGACCTATTCTTAGTCATTTTAGATATTCTATGTACTTGTCTGGCTTATGAGGGTCCGTTGGGGTTTTTGCTTAAACATGTGCACGAGTGTACCTTCTAGGTTTATAGGGCCCCAGTTAGGTTTATTTAGTTGCACTTATTTCTTTCTTGTCGTTAGTACTCTCGTGTGCATTTCATTGAGCTTTCAATTCTTTTGACCGAGTACTTATTTCTTTCTTGTTGTTATTCTAGCAGTTCATACTATTTTTTTCTCTTGCTCAATCAGCCTTTGATGCCTACTGAGTAACTATTGTTTTGGTACTCATGCTACACTCTGCATTTGTTTTGTTATGCAGGTCCGAGCACTAGCTATCAGCGTTGATATTTGAGTCTATTGTAGCTTCAGTTCAGTAGTGAGGGTGAGCACGTGGCGTCCTAGACTTCCCTGTCTTTATATGTATATTGTTGACTAGTCTTTTTCTTTTGAGACAAACCTTGTATTTTGGGTCCACTTTTGGGACTTGTATTCTTTTTATATTGGAAGCTCTCTACTTGTGACTTCCTGGAAGGGACTTATTGTATACCTATGTTTTGGTCTGCTTCCATCTCTTTTTCTATTTTTGTTGTTAAATTATTGCTTCCTCTTTATTTCTACCCTCATATCCACTGCTTGCTGTTCTGAATTACATGTTGCCTTACCTATTGGTCATTTATAATAGGTGCGATCATGACTTGAGAAATTAGGTCGTGACAAGCTGGTATTAGAGCCCAAGTTCATCAGTCTAACTTGTACAGTGCTAATGCCTTGTAGAGTCCTAAGGATTGGTGAGGAGACGTTAGTATCCTATCTTTGGGAGGCTATAGGGTGTCTTTAGGAATAGTCTCTCTTTCGTATCGCTTTCGTGCATTCTGGGACTTATTAATTTCATGGAATCTCACTTGTTTCATTCTTTCACAAGTTGGTTCGTACACGCCGCTCGACGGACAGGGGTAGAGGTCGCCCTCCACAGTAGACGAGGGCTGCAGCGCCAGGCTCTAATAGAGGGAGGGATCAGGAGCCTATAGTGGACCCTCAAGCAGATCATGTTCCCCTTCGGCCGGTGGGTTCGGGGCCAGCCCAGCCACTACTCGGGCCATCTATGGCTCCCGATCTCAAGACAACCATTACTCAACTTTTTACCATGCTTAGCGCGATGTAGAAGTCTCCAACTACCGCTACAGTTGCACCAGCACCATCCCCGCAAGGTCAGCTTGTAGCAGAGGCACTTCTGGTTTAGGTACAACCTTAGGCTGCCCAACCCGTGATTGCAGCCAAAGCTATGCTGCTAGAGAAGTAGAAGATGCTCTGAGTGTTACTGAGATTTTCACCTCTAAAGTTTTCTAGGCCTATTGGAGAGGATTCCTATGAGTTTCTCACTACTTTCCACAAACGACTGTACACTTTGGGCTTGGTGGAGTCGAGAGGAGCAAACTTAACTACTATCAGCATGATGGGCCAGCGAGCCGTGGTGGGTCTCTTATCTTGAGACTAGGCCAGATGGGTCTCCTCTAGTAACATGGTCAGAGTTTTCTAAGGCTTTTTTGGTTAGGTTCATCCCCTACAGTGTCAAAGATAGACTTCAAGATCAATTTTTTAGGTTGGAGCGTGGCTCCGTGATGCTGTCTGAGTATGAGGCGAGTTTTCACGAACTCTCCCGCCATGTTACTATGATTCTAACTACTAAGGAGGAGAGGTTTTGGTGCTTCGTCCGAGGTTTAAGACTACAACTACAGATTGAGACTCAGTCTATGGTTTTAGAGGGTCGTTATTTACTTGACATAATCGACCATGCTCATACTATTGAGCAGCTCTACCATGAGGCCCATGGGGGTAGCGACAAGAGGGCTAGGCATGAGGGTAGCTACAGTTAGTCCAATTCTAGGCATAAGGACTTCTATGATAGTCCCCTCCAGCAGCTTCAGCACTGTTAGTCCAGTCGGCTTATTTAGTCCTTATTATAGGCTTTAGAGAGTGATCGATATAGTCGGGGTGGAGCCTCCCAAGTCAGATTTGAGATGGGTCACAATCAGGTGCTTTACACCGTGGTGGCCATTTCTTCACAGGCCAATTTTTACATGCTTTTTATGATTATAGGGAGCTATATTACTAGTCTAGAGACTACATTTTGTGTAAGAGGATTGCACCAGCTCGAGATGCAACCCTACCAGCCCCACCAGTAGTACCTCCAGTTAGAGGCAGAGGCCAAGGTCAGTACCATCCTGATGGTCACCAGGGTGTTCGAGGTGGTCCCAAAGGAGGCAGGACAGGTGGTAGGTTAGATGCCTAGAGTAGAGGTGGATGGATAACATGTATACTGCTCCAGCGAGGGCGAACGCTGAGGCATCAAACGATGTGAATACGTGTATAATTCTTTTATGCCATCAGCCCACCTCAGCTTTATTTGATTTGAGCTCTAATTTTTCATATATATCTGTGTATTATGCTTCCCATTTGAGTATGAGTTCGGAGCTTCTAGCAGCGTCGTTGTGTGTGTTGATTTTCATGGGTGAGTCACTAGTAGTGGATCAGGTATTTTGATCTTGTTTAGTGACTATCCAGGGGCGTGACACCCAGGCTGACCTTATATTACTTGACTTGCTGGACTTTGATTCTCTCTAGGAGGTATGGTTAGCTCCCTCAGTAGTGCCCTCATGGCATGCATGTTGTGTTGGATCCTCTCAAATAGGCCCAAAGGCTATGGACAACTCATTGGGTCCTCCTCACCTTCTACCCCGCACTTTACTCCATATTTGTGGTTGTCCTCTTTTACTTTCCCTACCAGTATCACCTCTTACCTTTAGTGGATCGAAAGGGGTTTTGTAACGAAGCTCTAGGTAAGAAGGTTCTCTAGGGATCCTTGCTTGCGTTCATATCAAGGTGATCAAGTAGGGGAAAGGCAGGATACTAAGAGATTTGACATAGAAGTACCTCCACTCCTCCACCACATGGGCCCTCACATTCACTAGCACCCCATCCAATATATAAGTTGACACCCATCCAACATATAAACCATAACTAAGGTCCACCAATAAATAATATAATGTTTCTAGAAGGACGAATCATCCTAGCGACAAGACTTAGCCACCTCATAGCCTCGATAGTAAAGTGTGTCCTCTTGTACCCCATCTAACCACTTACCCAAGTAATATCACCCCACTTCTCCTCCATCACAAGCATATTCACCTACCATAACCCATTGCCCTCAACATCTTTTGCCTTAAACTCGTCCACTAGAGGGTTGGACAACTCTAATACGTCATTGATCACCTTAGGCCCAATTAGAACTTTAACTCCATAGACATACACTATGGGGCTTACACTACCCCAGTCAATAATAGGTTGATTCATATAGAACTCTCTCAACATGGCCTCATTCAACTTGGTTGGCTCCTCCACCAATGAACACAGTGTATGGTGTGGTGCATCCCGTAAAAATTGGAAGCCTTTTCCTCCACCCCATCCACGAGGAACCCTCTCTCCTGAAGTAGGCCCCTTGCCTTCTGTTTGTATTAATGCCAACGACATTGGATTGATGTGAAGTTTTCACATGGGACGACAACGTAGGGTCCAACCATTTTCCAATACCTGCGAATAGAAAAAATTAGTAGACATCATGTCCCAAGAAATTCAAATAGGAATGTAGTAACATGAGTATAGAAATAAAGAAATATTCTTGAAAGACAAGTTAGACAATGGCTGAGCTACTTCCCATCACAGTAGCGAAACCCACAATGGAAAATAACCCCTTATATAGTGAAATCTGTTGTAGCAACTATCATCTTCTTCATAGACTTTGAGTCTTTCAAGGAAGATTCAGCCATATTTTTCCAGATTCACCAAATTTATTGCACATATATAGTCCTACTCTAGCATATAATGCTCATATAAAGGTCCTTATAACAATTTTGTACCAAACTCAATCCCTACAAGGCCACCAAAGTTGAACCAAAACTTTTTACAACTATCCTCTGGTGAATGTTTCCAACCATATGTTTTTACTATTAGGATGTAGACAAGGCAAGAAATGATTTTTTTACGTATACTTACAAGCATGCTTTGATTTAATATAGCTCTAGAGAAAAAAATTTCAAGTAAACCATATACCCTGTAACCCCTATTTAACATGGTTTTAAGCATAAAATCAAGGGATATAACATGAATGATAGAATAAAATTGTTGGAACGAGTAAATTATGTTAGTAGACGAGTAGAGATGAAGAATATTTGAGAGAATTTTTTGGTTTAGGTAGTTGAAAATGAGGGATTGAGAGGCAAACTATATATTTTCCCCTTTTTGAAGTGGAGTTGTCCGTTGCTATAGGCAGGAGTCTCGCTTTAGTATGCCCCTGCACATTAGTGTCCCTTTTCAAGGGACTTCGTCCATTCCCATTTAATGCACCGACCATATCGATCCTTGACAGTGCCTACATAATTATAATTTCAAGATGATCCTTTTTAGAATACATTTGATCATGTTAGTATTTCTGACTCCATCGCAAAGGCCAGCAATCAGTCTAATAGAAATTCTCTTCATCCCTCTGTCTGCTCCATTAGAGGATAAACAATTAATTTATTGGTATCTGATGTAACAAACTGATCTGTCGTTACTTGGAAGTGCACTAAAAAGCATAGAATTTTTGAATTTTTGGGATTGTCTAGAATTTTCCATTGATTGTCAAGTCAACGTCCTTCCCTATAGTGAAGGGGTCTCGCTACAGGGAGTGACCCTTGCTATAGCAAAGGCTCGCAAATAAAATTTTTGTCTTAATTTTGTATGTGCCTTTTGAGTGTTTTATTCTATTTTTATTGGGACTTCTTCTAAGGACCTCTGGGGTTTATTTTGAGGAAAAAGCTCAAGAGAGAGGTGAGGGAAGGATACTTTTTGAAAGTCTAACAAAAGACTTCCCTCGGATCCCTTCACCAAGCCATTGAGGGAAAGTAGAACTGCATGAAATTTGGGGCATCAACTCATCTTGGAGGTAGTTTATGGTTTACTTATCTTTAAACTTGGTTGGTGATATGTTCTATGTTGTGGGGTCGAGACAAAAAACATAATTAGCTTACGGGCATGGAAATTAGGTGTTGACCTTAAAAATAACCTAAGCCGATCATTGTAAATGGTTGTGGATATCATGTGTTACTAGAAATATGATTTACCCTTAGAATTATTAATACTGAGAGAGATATTTTTTGAATCACATAAGGTTCGAAGACTAGAATCAATGGAGTGTTAATATGAGTCGGTCTAGATATGTTGAATTCGGTGGTAGCGTTAATGATGTTGTGCTTGATAATTATTATAATAGTCAAATGGTTGTTACTTGATCTTAATCCATAAAGTAGGTTAACATAAAATTGTTGAAATTCAAAAAGTTGTCATAATCTACTAAGAAAGGGATATAGTTCGAAAATAAGTTAAAAGGTTATAAGAATCATGTAGTTCATAATTAAGTAAGGATTGTGTTAACCCAAAAGTAATTAGTTTAATAATAAATGGGTTGAATGTTATGATGAAAGTTAAGGTTTACTTGGAGTTAGACTTTTCTTAGTTGTCAATATATAATGTGAGTTGTATTGCATGTTGATTGGTCTTTGGACATAGTTATTGTTGTTGTGATGAAAATAAGTTTTGCTTGTAAGATTTAGCATGCAAACTGTGAATTAACTATTCATTGATAATATGGATTATGAACTTGTAGTTACTTTAAAATGTGATGATAATATGAATGATGATATTACGGTTATGTATGCTTGATGTGTTTCCTTAAGAGGCCATTGGAGAGGATAACATACTGAAATATGTAAATATAGTTAGTATATAACTACTAAGTGGCTTGAGCCTAATGTGAGCTTATAGATGCACGGTTTGTGTGAGATTAGGTACCACGCTGGTATAGTACATGGACTCCTAGGATCCCTGCATATCATGTCTAGATGGAAAAACTTAAGACCATTTAGTATGTATGTACAAATGAGAGTGGATCAATGATTTCGAGTGGTATGTGATTGATTTTTCTAGAACTGCAGTGACCATAAGACTGCAATCCTAGGATGGTTATGATTTTCATGAACCTATTGCATTGTCTGTATGGTGGATAAGATTTGATGTTTTGTATTGACTTGTCTTCACCTTGGATAAGTGTTGATACTTAGAATTTACTTGTCCAATTTTGACAAGTATGTCATAGTCCATATTGACTTGATAAGTATGTTGTGAAGACTGAATTTTGACTATGTGTTGATTGTTGTGATAGATTGACTAGGTATGAGTCTTACATTCACTTCTGAATCATTGATAGACATAATATTGTGTATGATTTAGTGGTTAGGTTAAAATTGAAATGGAGGTTAAATAACAAGTATGTATGAATTATAAAGATTTAATTGGTTAATATAACATTGGTCAATGCAAAGAGCTTTAGTAGGGGAATTCATGATAGTAATAGGGTTACACTAAGTCTTATAACACTTTCAGTTAATTTACATGTGTGTAATAATAATATTTATGTCAAGGCTAGGAAGTATGCTAAGGAAGTTAAGGATGAATTTAAAATCTTATGTGAATGGATAAGGTAAGAGTGTAATAAGGGATAAGGAGAAGCATTCATTGTGATTTAATGTTGTTACCTAGTTTTAATTTTGGTCCATTGATTCTGTGATGTTTTACATGGAGCTAGTCCAGTTCGGCCTATGATGCCTACTCAGTATGTATGGTGCACTGATACATTACATATTAATTTTGGTAGTTGAAATGGCTAAGTGATTACGAAAGTGGCTTCATAGCATCTCTGATTGTATTTTTATTCAAATATTGTTCTTACACTAATTGTTGATGTTGTCTTTAAATGTTATGCATTTGTCTTTTTCTTTAGGTGTGATCAGTACTATGATTTAAGACATGTTAAATTGGCTAAAATTAGATAAATACAACACTTTCATTCATGTTCCTTATTCATCATAAAATTCTTTAGTGTTTAAACAATGTAATTTTTTTTGTGGCAACTACACACTAGAATATTAAAAGAATATTTCTATACCAAATGCTACTTAATGCACTTGTTTAATAAAATGGGATAAAAAATCTAGACTAAATTCACATCAAATAAAATATAAAGAGATAAAATTCTTCTTATCAAAAAAATAATTATTCTTTAGACTTAAAATTTAAATTCATGTATCACAATTTATATTTCAGATGTTCTCAAAGAGACCTTGAATATCTCTAATCAAAATATAAAAAAAGAATTTCAATGATCTCATTAAAGCTACATTGGTAAATTTGCAGGATACATTAGATAACATAAAGTTTCAAACCAATAAAAGTGCTAAATTAAAAGCATTTACATTGATAGTTTTGAAGGATTTAGAATTATAGCAAAAAGTCATAAACCAACAAAAATAATAGAGCAACAACCGTGTTAGAAGTGTCAAGTATGTGTCAACTTAAATTTTTTTCTTAACTTTGTGTGCAATAAATCAAAGTGTCAAGTATGTGTCAACTTAAATGTTAGAAGATATTCCATTTTGGCCCAAACTAATGGCCCCTATATGCATATGTTGTGATAGTCAAGCTGCAATAGGAAGGACGGGAAGCATTATGTATAACGGTGAGTCTTGTCACATATGACAAAGACACAACTCTGTCAGACAACTACTCTCTAGTGGAATTATCACATTTGACTATGTAAAGTCAAAGATTAATGTGTCGGATCCACTTACAAAAAGCCTAACTAGAGAGAGAGTTGTTATCATCAAAGGGAAAGAGACTACGGTCGAGGACAAGTCATTGTGATGGTAGCTCTACCTTGAAGACCGGAGATCACAAGGTCTAGGTTCAAGAAGATCGAATAATGTCATTAATGACGGTTCAAGATTGTCAAAATTATTTTATGATTTATGCATTCTCATGATAAGATAATGTTCAGTAACAAGGACAAAGGCAGTGGGAATTTTTAATGATTTATAACTTTGATATAAGGTATATCAAATGGTGTATATACGGGATAACACATTTAGAAATCACCTATGTAAGTGTTAAGTGTAAGTTGCTTCAAGGAGAATTTAGTAAGGCCAGTTCTCTACGCACTTATAAACCAAGAAGTGTTCACGGCTGAAACCAACAAAACAATGAGAACCAAAACTAGTTAAAGGGTTGATTGTGTAACTTATATTGTCTAGGTATACACCAAAGTTCGACGGTTCAAAGATATCATATCTACTGATTAACCGAGTATATATAATATATGTTTACTATGGAAAGTTCAAAGGGAAACCTACTTATCCAGATACAATCAATCCTTGCTTATGAATCACACAGTTTTTCATGCATATGTTTTAAGAATAGCTAATCTCCATTCATGTTGGAGATTGTTGGTTTATGCAAGATGTGAATTAGAAAATGTGGGGGAACCAAGTGGAGGAAAAATGAAAAGTCATTTCTCTCATATTGGTAGAATAAAGGAAAAGTTTTGTCCTTATATTAGGAAACACTTCCTTTAGCTCTTAAAGGGTTAAGTAAAAGGTGCCCCTTCACGTCGTAGTCTTCGTCGCTAGCTCGGCTCGGCTTCGGCTTTGGCTTTAGTAAATGATGTGATTGATAATTGTTTAGACAAGATTTATTTATCAATCTCATTAATTGATTTCCTTTTTCTAAATATTAATTCAGTATTAATTCAGAGTTGTTGATTAATTAATTCACATTTGAATTAATTAAATCCACGGAATGGAATTAAATTGAAATTCAATCGAAACGAACATGTTCCTCCTGAACAAATATTTCTTTTTCCAAAAGACACCCTGACTATTCTGAATAGAAAAATCTCTTCTGAACAAGTATTTTCGCACCTAAAGTAGGTAATAAATAGAGAGACTTTCTCTAATTTTTCTTAACTGAATTTTTCCTTCTTTTGCATACATTTTCTTACAAAAAAACTAGAGTATGTGTGTGATCTCGTTGCTTCTTTTTGCATTTGTTGAAGTTATTGAAAATTGAGGTACCACTACTTCTTTAATAGTGTATCCGTTTTATCTTTGGAGGAATTAATCTACAATTTCGGGTACAGTGAGGGGATTAAATTCCTTAATGACATAGAACCAGTTATGTGGACTCAAATAGTTTATTTCTTTTCATCTTTATTGTTTCTAGTTTGCTATTCAAAATATCTGAGATAACAAATTTTGTATTGTGTTATTGTTTTAGACCTAAATCAAGCTAAACCTTCACAAAAGAGGAAAACTTAGGTCCAGTAGTGCATTCAGGCTTGATTTGAGGTAGGTGATGGTTGAATTATTTTCCAATTTACGTTATGTGTGTATGTTAACTATATTGTTAGTATTGCCTGTACATTTTGTGTTCTAGGGAATAAGGGAATGAATGTTAAGGATATTCGTTGTTACTTTCATACAATGAATTATCTTAAATACTTGTTGGTTTTACAAATATGAGTTGTTTTCATTGTGATTGTGATTGTTGTCATGTTTGTGACATTCGGTTGGCTCGAGTACAACTACTGGTACAGGTTCTCTCATTGTTGGCTTGGGTACCACGCCTTGTCCATGTTTAGTTGTGTCTTTGTGTGTTGGTCCATGAATGGTCGGATTATTCTGTTTAATTACTGGAGTGGTTCTTGTGTAGATCGAAATTGTATCTTAAACACCGTAGATGATATCTAAAGGATCCTTAGGTGGTCTGGGTTATTTGAAAAATGTCTAGAATTGCATATTTTTTGTGGTTTTGGAGTCAGGTTTATGACTAAGAGTCTTGTTTATGTCACTGACTTAGGTTGTGCATGCTTTGTCTAGTTTTACTAAGCTATAGTTGTATGTTCATATTTCGTATATTTTGAGCTGACCGATAAACCTATTAGAATATAATTATTGCGTACTGATACTATACTTAATTTTCTTTTGTTGAGTACATGGCATGTTCCAGCGGCTGGTGCACAACCTAAGCTATGATACACACGTTTTTGAATCTAAGTGTTACGACCCAAAGTACCCGCTAGATGTGACATGGCGTACTAGACCCTGAGAGGCCTCATACAAGCCACTTGGCATACATCACACAAGATCATTGAGTTAAAGAGTTTAAAAGATAAGTTTCATATCAAAAGAGTTTATCAAAGTAGCAAAAATCTAACATAGTCTCAAAGCCATTTAATACATCATGGAATGAAAGTTGGGACGTAACCCATACAAGTTCAAAAGTAAATGACATAAAAAGGTAAAAGTGGCCTTGTCCTCGAAGAATGAGGACTCACCAAGTCTTCACAATCTCAATGCTAACTCACTAGCCACGAGTGGAGGGAGAAGAGTCATCACGCCCTACATTAGTGAAACAATGTAGGCAAGAGTATACGTTCGTACATGGAATGTACCAAGTATGAGAGGAATGCAATAAAACATGGGACATGATCATAAGGGGACATAATCAAAAACATGAAAAGCATGAACAAGTTAAAACATAGTAACATCATTTAAGAGGATTCGCAAAACATGAACATGGTCAATACATATTTAAATCATAAAAGAAGCTTCATAAAACATTAGTGATTTACTTAGCTCTTTTGTGAGAAGTAAGACTTAACCGACATAGACCATGCGAGCTATAACATGGAATCGGTATATCCCTCATACCGAAAGAAGGGGAATCTACTTGCCAAGGTAGAATTCGTACACACACCATCATTTGCTAAAGTGGATCCACTAGCTAATGTCTATCAAAGACAATCATCCTATGGGGGCACATAGGTATGGGATAAAAAGATTGCTACTAGAAACCCAATCTCTACTACGGGAGAGCTTCCATCTCGATATCCTCTCAGTGCTAAGCATAAATCCCACAGAATAGTCATAATTTTAACTTGCATTATCATTGAGAGGCATGTGTATTCGCCGCTTGTCTTATCATTAGAATAGCTCCTTAGACCATGCGTGAGAAAACCTTTCACCATCTATGATCTTTTCATAATAGCTTTTAAGGCCCATAGTCATTCACTTCATGCTAGAAATTCCATACTACTAATGGAAATAGTTTTAAAAATGTGATCTATGATCATTGATGGCATAACCGGCTACCATACTAATCAAGACCTAATTTGAGAAAATAGCCCGAAAAACATTGATGAAAAATCTAGATGTCATTCATGTCATGTGGCCAAGCTTAATAGAACATATAGATATTATCATCTTTAATCTTACTTGATCCATAACCATTGCTTTCATAAAAACATGCATGATTTCAAAAAGGTACTCATAAATTCAAGCTTCTTAATAGATTCATGGAAGTCAGGGTTTATAGTCGAAATTCATAGATCAATACATGGGTTCACATGGAATTAATTGAAAAGCATGTAATTTAGTGTAAATCATCAAGATAATATCAAAGTCAATTAATTGAATCTATACAAATAGAACCCATGAAGAATTGAATGAAAGCCTAATCAATTTTGGGAAATTGAATTGGAGAATTGGAGAAGCTTTGGGGGACTCAATGGGTGAATGGAACCCATTGATGAACCTCCTACATACCTTGATTTAATCCCTTCCCAATGATGAAGGATGGAGACTTAAGCTTGAAGAACCCCAGCTTCTTCTTCTTCGTTGATTCTAGAGAGAAATATTTGGGGAATTTGGAGGGATTTCGGGGAAAGTTCAAAAGTGACTAGAATGGCTAGATTTTAGGATTTAGAGGACTTATATAAGGCCTAGGATTAGGACTAAACCAACTTAGATTAGGTATGGATCAATTAGGGAAAAGATCAAAAAGCCCTAAAAAAAAATGTCGGACTCCGACCTACGATAAGTAGGTCCAACTACGGACCGTCCTAGTCAATCATAGGTCACATCCAGAAGCTAGGAAATTAGGCCTCCAAACGACGATCCCATGTATGGTCTGTAGGACCACTTACGGACCGTACATACCAGCCGTAAGTCACCTCTTGAGCTTCAAAATTTCACTAGGTCTTGGAGTGACTTACGAAACCTATCTACGGTCCATAAATGCTCCTATAATCGTAGATGGGAGCTGTAGGTCATTCCTGCAACCCCAAAAAAATATTTTTTCTTCCTTTTCCGAATCCGAGGTGTTACAATATCTCCACCTTGGGAATATTCATCCTCGAATGGGACTCAACTAGCACGAAAAGAGTAGAAAAGAAACCAACAACCCAACATGAATACAACTTCATCAAAATGCACTTAACCAAGGAGGAACCTCGATTCAAAGATAAGACATATTTAAGACATCATTTCATAAAGCATCCATGCAAATCATACCCAAATGCACATAATTATGAACAAATCAATTAAAGCTAAATCAAGGTCTCAAAACAAGTTTTCATGCATGCATGAGGAAACATTAGAATGACTAAGACACATGAATCCTAAAGAATGAACCATAAGAGGCAAAGGCCTCAAGCTAGACCCGAAGATAGAAGGAAAGAAATAGGGATACCAAGATATCACATCGCCTCCGACCTTTCTCATACCATCCCTAAGCAAGGAACATTTCCGACTATTTAAATAGTCCCACACAACAATCATGAAACACATTATCTCCCCCTAGTGAGCAAACCTCACTACCCTTTTTCAAATACCATCTCCCTCAACTCAAGCATAACACCAAAGTCTTAACAACCACAGAACGATTGATACTAGTAAACACTTAGGAAGTTTCCCAAGGATTTCAAGAACTATTCCAAACACAATCACCATAGCCAATGAAACATTCAATATCAAGCAATGCTTAACCACATGCTAAGAGACCATAACTTACCCATTTCCACATCTGGGGAACCCTCATGTTCTTGTCGAGTCTAAAGTGCATAGAATCGGTTTTGCTTTTGACTCCCACTAGAACCTGACGGAAGATGATGTTGAGCCCATCGACGGTTGTCTCCTTCATTCTTAACCACTAAGGGGTAATTCCTTATCTTGTGATCCATCTTGCCACAACCAAAACATGCATTTGAACTGGCTCACCCTTATGTCTTCTTCCACACTCTTGACACTCGGGCCTTATTTTCTCACTAGAACCCTTACCTTGAGAACTATTTCCTTCACCGGACCTTGAATGTGATGAATCACCGTCATCCCTTATTGCCCTCTTTGAATCCCTAGTTTTCTCCTTAAGATTTTTTTCTTCTATTTGTTGTGCATGAACCATCAAACATGAGACATCCATTTCCTTAACAAGCATAGAGGTAAGGCTTTCTTTGACCACCAAGTCAGAGGCGCCTGACGCAAACTTACTCATCCTTGCCCTTGGATCGGCAACCATAGTTGGAGCATATTTAAACAATTGTGTGAATTTCAAATAATACTCCTTCACACTCATATTACCTTGACGAAGGTTAATGAACTCAAGTACATTTGCCTCCCTCATCTCAAGGGGAAAGAACCTATCAAGAAAAGCAACCTTAAATTTCTCCCAATCAAGAGGACCCGCATCAACTGCCTCTCACTCTTTCATTGTTCAAACCACACTTGAGCAACACTCTTAAGTTGATAAGCAGCCAATTCCGCCTTTTCCTCTGGTGTCACTCCTATGATCATCAACACCTTGGACTCCTCATCAATGAACTCTTGAGGAACTTCCTCAACCTTCAAACTTCTTTCATTACTCTTAAGTCGTGCGATATAGTTTAATTATATATGTCTTTCTCCTAATCCCTATCCTATGCTTTTCAGGATATGGCCCCTCGAAGTGCATACATTAGGAGGAATGCGAACGAGAATGTGGAACAAAAAGCTCCTCCTCATGCTCCTTAAGTTTCGGCCGACCCTTTGATCGATAAAGTGACTTATGCGGAGCTTAGGGTTGCTTTTTAAGTATTGGTTAAGCCATGATGAAGGTTGTGGCTCCTGTGAACCCAAATGTGGGTACGGCGGCATCTAGAGTGAGAGACTTCACTAAATAAATCCTCCAGAGTTTCATGGGTCTAAAGTTGAGGAAGATCCTCAAGAGTTCCTTGATGAGGTGTATAAGGTGTTAATGATCATGGATGCGATGCCAATGGAAAAGGCAGAATTGGCCGCTTATCAACTTAAGGGTATCGCTCAAGTTTAGTTTAACTAATGGAAGGAAGAGAAGGCGGAAGATGCGGGTCTTCTTGATTGGGAAAAGTTTAAGGTTACTTTCCTTGATAGGTTCTTTCCCCTTGAGATGAGGGAGGCCAAGATTCTTGAATTTGTCAACCTTTGTCAAGGAAGCATAAGTTTGAAAGAGTATGCCTTGAAGATCACACAATTGTGTAGATATGCTCCTACTATGGTTGCCGATCCTAGGGCAAGAATGAGTAAGTTTGTCTCGGGGGTGTCTGAAATGGAGTTAAAAGAATATCGTACCGCTATGCTAATCAACAATATGGAAATTTCTCTTCTCATAGTGCATGCTCAAAAAATTGAAGAGGAAAAGCTCAAGGAAAAGTCTAGAGAGGCAAAGAGGGCTAAGACCGGTGATGGTAACTTTTCACATTCAAAGTTCGATAGACATGGTCGTTCTAGATTTCGACAAAGGTTTTCCAGTCAAGGTTCCTCCACTGCTACTCCTAAGTTCAACAAGGATAGGGTGTCTAACCCTAAGCCTAAAGGAGGATATGGTGATGGATTCGCATCGGCTACTTGTGCTAAGTGCGGAAAGAAGCATGTGGGTAAATGTTTAGGTGGTACGAATGGTTGTTTTAGTTGTGGGAAGAGCGATCATAAGATAAGGGATTGTCCATCACTTGCGGCTGAGGGGAGAGAAGGTAGACAAGCTCCTCCTAGTGGTTTTGGTTCAAGTGCCCCAAAGAAAAACCGATTCTATGCACTCCAAACTCATTGTGAGCAAGAGGGTTCTACCGATGTGGTTACCGATATGTTGAAAGTCTTTCACTTTGAAGTTAATGCTTTTCTTGATCCCGGTGCTACCTTTTTTTTTTTAACGCCCTATGTAACTATGAGGTTTGATGTTCCTCCGAATATGTTGCTAGACCCCTTTAATGTCTCTACTCCTATGGGTGAATCCATTGTGTCTAAGAGAGTCTATAGAAATTGTCCCGTCTCATTATCCCTTAAAGTCACTCATGTTGTTCTTGTAGAGCTTGATATGTTAGATTTTGATGTTATCCTTGGGATGGATTGGTTGCATTCTTATTATGGTTCTATTGATTGTAGGACCCGAGTGGTCAAGTTTCAATTTCCAAGTGAGCTTACCCTGGAGTGGAAAGGGGGAAATTCTATGCCTAAGGGTCAGTTTGTTTCTTATCTTAAAGCTAGAAAGATGATTTCTAAGGGTTACATGTACCATCTTGTTAGGTTAAGGGATACAGATTCCAAAACTCCTACTCTTGAGTCGGTCCCCGTTGTTAATGAGTTTTTGAAAGTGTTTCTCGGTGTTCCTCCCGAAAGGGAAATAGACTTTGGTATTGACCTTCTCCCTAAGACGCAGCCTATCTCTATTCCTCCTTACCGAATGGCTCCAATAGAACTTAGGGAATTGAAGGATCAATTGAAAGACTTATTGGACAAGGGTTTCATCCGACCGAGTATCTCTTCCTGGGGTGCTCCAGTTCTTTTTGTTCGAAAGAAAGATGGTTCACTCCGAATGTGTATTGACTACCGCCAATTGAACAAGGTTACCATTAAGAATAAGTATCTTTTTCCATGGATAGATGATTTGTTTGATCAACTTCAAGGGTCGAGCTACTTCTCTAAAATTGACCTTCGGCCGGGTTATCATCAATTGAGGGTGAAGTAAGATAACATTCCAAAGATAGCCATTCGGACTAGGTATGGTCACTATGAGTTTTTAGTGATGTCTTTTGGCTTGACGAATGCTCCGACCGCATTTATGGATTTAATGAATAGTGTGTTTAGATAGTACCTTTATATGTTTGTGATCGTGTTTATTGACGATATTTTGATTTACTCAAGGAGTGAGGGTGAGCATACCGATCATTTGAGGATTGTGTTACAAGTCCTCAAGGACCAACAATTCTTTGCAAAATTTGATAAATGTGAGTTTTGACTAAGGTCATTGGCTTTTCTTGGTCTCATTATCTCCGGCAAAGGTATTGAGGTAGATCCTAAGAAGACAGATGCGGTTAAGAATTGGCTTAGACCCCTATCACCTTCAGATATTCGAAGTTTCTTAGGTTTGACTGGTTATTATAGGAGGTTTGTTGAAGGGTTTTCTTCGATTGCTTCTCTGTTGATGCCTTTGACTCAAAAGAAAGTTTAGTTCATATGGTTCGAAACGTGTAAGAAGAGTTTTCAAGAATTGAAAGATAGACTTACCTTGGCTCCGGTGTTGACCTTACCGGATGGATCTGACGGGTTTGTGGCTTATTGTGATGCTTCAAAAATTTGATTAGGGTGTGTCCTAATGCAAAATGGGAAAGTCATTGCTTATTCTTCAAGGCTACTTAAGATTAATGAGAAGAACTATCCTACCCATGACTTAGAACTAGCGGCAATCGTGTTTGCTCAAAAGATTAAGAGGCATTATTTGTATGGTGTGCATGTTGACGTTTTTACCAACCATAAGAGTTTACAATATGTGTACAAACAGAAAGATCTAAATCTTCGCCAAAGGAGGTGGCTTGAATTGTTAAAGGACTATGACATGAGAGTCCTCTATCACCCTGGCAAGGTGAATGTAGTGGCAGATGCTCTTAGTCGGTTATCTATGGGTAGTGTTTCTCATGTTGAGGATGATAAGAAAAAATTGGTTCGAGATGTTCATAGATTGGCCCGATTGGGCATTCGATTGGTTGACTCCACAAAAGTGGTGTTATGGTTCATAATGGTTCAGAATCATCGTTTCTATCTGATGTGAAAGCCAAGCAAAGGCTTGATCTGAATTTGGTGGAATTAAAGGAAGTGGTGCTCAAGAAATTCATTGAGGCTTTCTCCCAAGGGGGAGATAGAGTGCTTTGATATTAAGGTCGCTTGTGTGTTCCCGATGTTGATAATCTGAGGGAACATATTCTATCAGAAGACCATAGTTCTCGATATTCCATTCACCCAGGAGCCACCAAGATGTACCGTGATTTGTGGGAGGTCTATTTGTGCAATGGGATGAAGAAGGATATTGCGGAATTTGTGTCTAAGTGCCCTAATTGTCAACAAGGGAACGTTGCGCATCAAAACCCAGGAGGTTGTCCCAAGATATTAGTAGTCCTAATTGGAAGTGGGAAGATTGAATCTGGACTTCATTGTTGGTTTATCAATCACCCGACGGCAACACGACTCGATTTGAGTCATTGTGGATCGTATGACGAAATCAGCCCATTTTATTCCCATCAACGTTTCTTATTCGGTGGAAGACTATGCCAAGTTGTACTTAAGGGAAATGGTTAGGCTGCATGGATTACCTCTATCCATTATCTCCGATCGTGGTATCCAATTCACCTCTTAGTTTTGGAAATCTTTCCAAAAAGGCCTCGGTACTCATGTTAAGCTTTGCACGGCCTTTCATCCTCAAACCGATGGGCAAGCGAAACGTACTATCCAAACTTTAGAAGACATGTTGAGAGCTTCTATGATTGATTTCAAGGGTAATTGGGATGATCATTTTCCTTTGATTGAGTTTGCCTATAATAATAGTTATCATTGAGTATTGGTATGGCTCCGTTTGAGACTATTTATGGTAGGAGGTGTAGATCTCCTATAGGTTGGTTTGATGTTGGTGAAATTGCTTTGATAGGTCCCAAGTTGGTACATGAGGCTATGGAGAAAGATCGGCTTATTAGAGAAAGGTTGAAAACAGCTCAATATCGACAAAAGTCTTATACCGATGTTAGAAGAAAAGATCTAGAATTTGATGTTGATGATTGGGTCTACTTGAAGATTTCACCCATGAAGGGTGTAATGAGGTTTGGAAAGAAAGGGAAGCTTAGTCCCCATTATGTGGGCCCATATTAGATTTTGAGGCGTATTGGTAAGGTTGCTTATGAACTTGACTTACCTAATGATTTGGCATCGGTACATTCGGTCTTCCATATCTCCTTGTTGAAGAAATGTGTTGGTGATCCGACAGCCATATTTCCATTGGAGATTCTTGGTATAAAGGATAGTCTTTCTTATGAAGAAGTTCCGGTTGAGATTTTAGATCGGCAAGTCCAAAAGTTGAGGAATAAAGAAGTCGCTTCCGTGAAGGTTCTTTGGAGGAATCAGTTAGTTGAGGGTACTACTTGGGAGGTCGAGGCCTATATGATGTCCCGTTATCCTCATCTCTTTCCCTCCGTTCCTACTCTATCTTGAGGTATTTAGTTTCTCATGGTTTACTCTTTTGGTTTCACATGTCTTAGATATTCCCATGATTCCTCATTTATAAATGTTCATGAAAAGTTTAAATTTTGAGAAAATGAGTCAAATTGATTGATTTCTTTATGATCATGTGCATTTGAGTATGAGCTTCATGTAGACTTCATGAAATGATGTTTTGAACATGATTTAGCTTGGAGTAGATGTTTCCTCCTTGGATATGTACATTATGCGATTGCATTCTTGTAGGGCTGTTAGATCTTGTATCTATACTCCTTATGATGTCTTGAGTTCCATTCGAGGATGAATGTTCCCAAGGGGGAGATAATGTAAAACCTCAGATTTTAAAAGAAGGAAAAATTCTCAAATTTCATAATATAGTCCCCTTCGGCGAGGCTGGTCATGATCGCCGAATGACTCGGCGATCCACCGAAAGGCGCCTTCTCGCCACTTTGGACTTGAAATATTCATCTAGTGTTCTGTGCATTTATGCGAGCTGCGTCGAGCTCGTCGTTCCATTCGGCGTATCGCCGAAATGCCCATTTTATCTCCGAGTTGACTTAGTCTAGGAGCCAACTCGCTAGAACTTTTGGCGAGCTAGAAGCTCACTCCGCGAGTCACCGAGTGGCTTTTGCGACCTACAGCATTTTAGTTTTTGCTTGGTAGTTTTTTTTAAAAAGGGTTTTTTGGTCTTTTTCCTAAGGGTTTAATGCCTAATCTAGGTCGGTTACCCTTTTATTTTAGACCCTATATAAACCTTTCTAAGCCTAAATCTAAATTTTTTAATCACTCTTCAAAGCTCTCCGTCCAATAATTCTCTCTGAACACCTAATTTTTGACATGTTTAATTTACTCCTACAATATATAGTAAGGTTTTTTAAATTGTCCCAAAGGACTCGATTTTGATTGAATTGGACTAATTTAGACTCAATTCTGATAGGCCAATCAATTTTAAACCCAATGGTCAAGATTTACTCTCAACCATTCATAACATTTTGATCCAAGGACTCTTATGTGACCCTACCAAAAATACAAAAGACTTCAAAAAATCAGAATTTTGACCCTATTTTGAGTTTATTTTTTCTTCTCCCCTTTCTTTACACCTATCACCATCGCCGCCCCCGACGCCAACCACCATCCTTTCGCCCGAAAATCTCTCCAAATTTTACCACTTCTTCCTTCCAGCCTCCTCTAGACAAATCCACAAACTATTCATCTTTATCCATAGCCTAACTTCATAAATCTAAGAAAAACCGAATACAAATCATCACTTTTTTCTTTAGATTTACGAAGTTCCAATCATCCCCATCCTATACCCTTTACATAAGTGTGTAGAGTTCTTCAAGGGCTATCTTTTGATATAGATTATATGTAAAAATTCCATCGAAAATTTTTCGGCTAAGTTTTCCGGTGACCCCCATTCACTCGAAAATTTATATCATTCTTTTTCCCCTCTCACCCTCTTTCCGAATCCGCCACTATCACAATTTTTTTCAACCATATAAGTTATTTTGGTGTTTGGATTATATATATTTTGTTAGTGCTCTTTAAGATTTATCATGTTGAGTTTTTCTTGAATTTTATTTTGAATTTTATTTTATTTTTCTGTCTTTATTTATTGTGTTTGATCTTCAATATAGATTAGATGGATGAATTTTTGTGTTAGTAGGCTGGTTCACCTTTTAATTTTGGGTCTTAATCAAATGGGTTTACATGTTGAGCCTATTTTAAATTTTCAGATGGTTCATTTAGCCATTATTCAATTAATGAATAAAAGAAATGGACCCTCTAGAAGGCAATGCAGCCTTTTCTAAATAATCTTCTCTTGGAAAAAAGAAAAAAAGAAAAAGAAAAAGATGAAATTCCATTGGTCATTTTGGGTTGCACATTAGAAAGGTAAAGAGTCCAATGCATGCATTGGCTCTTAGTTTTCCAAGGAAAGTGGGTGCTTCATAATCTACACATATTTAAAACTCCATTCTTCTTTCATTTGAGGACAAGAGAAAAGAAGAAAAAAAAGAGGAGAAAAATATCATAAGAAAAGAGAGTACAAACTGCTTATCAATATATATATATATATTGGAAAAGAAGGACTTAGAATTGCTTCAAATGTTTGTTTGTCATCATATTTTTAGGTACTTCTTTTTACATTTAACAATGTAATTTTAAAATAATGAAGCATGCTCTTGCATATTTTGATTAAGTTATTTATATTAAGTTTATTTGATTTAGTCAAGTATATTGTGATGTTTGATATAATTATGTTTTATTATCTTGTACATATGTGTTTATTATTAATTAGGTGTTAAGTCAATTTTATTTTATTATGGAATTGACACATAGATATATGGTTTGCTAAAGAAAAAAAATATAATTTAAGGTTTATTGATATTTTAGTTAAAATTGGTCATTTTTGCAAAAAATATAAATCTGTTCACTTTTTGTAAATTCTGTTTTTTTTTCTCATATATAAATATGTGAAAATGTTTATTCATACAAACAAAATACAAATTCAGCTATATTTAGATTAGTAATTTAACTATTAGATAAAATTGACTATTTTTGTAATTCTCCTTCAAAAGAGAGCAATGTGATCATTATTGCAAAGTTAAAAATTTTTTAAGTCTAGTCATTTTGAAACAGTATCAAATTTTGGAAAAAAGTAAACCAATTAAAATGAGGGTTTAGTTATTATATAAAAAAATGAAAAGGGTGAATCTTTTTTATCTCTTTTATTATTGTTGTAAGTAGTGATATTTATAGAGAAAATGGCCAAATAGCCCCCCAACCTATTGTCGGATTCTCAACTACACACTTTAACTTTACGGGGGTCCTATCACCCCCTGAACTGCTTAAAACTTAAATTATTACGTGCCTAACTGCTGATCTAGCAAAGTGGGTGTATTTCACTCTCTTTGGGAGAGTGAGCAATAAGAATAAATATTAAAATTTTATTTTTAATTAGTTTTTCATAAATATATGTATTTTTATTTCTTTATTTATTATTTTTCTTCTATCTCTCACCCCCTTTCCATCACTCCAAACAGATCTTCATGCCCGAGCTTTGACCAATAAACAACTGTGAAATAACCAGACCACCCCCATCATTGGAGCAGCAACTTCATTGAATCAAAATCCCTTTAGTTGTCTCTCTTCCTCGTCATTGTTGACAAGCAGCAAGACGCCGATCTGGCGAACCATCAAACACCACACCTCTTTTTGCTACCGACTATGAGCAACCAACGAAATCTCAATTAAACTTTTTTTTTCTTTGGTGGTGGAATTGAAATTAGATCTATGATGATGGTTCCAATGTTTTTTTTTCAATCTGAAGCTTTATTCTCAAGAGAAAATGGTAGAGAGTTCTTTGAGTAGGTGAAAAAGATAATGATGAAGGTGGAGGAAATGATCATCAAGAGACAGGCGGAGGTGGGAAAGACCCCCACTGTATCCATCAACATTTTCTCCAAATCAAGCTTATACAAAAAATTAGGGTTAAAAAAATAGTTGAAGAAGAAAGAAAGAAGACGAAAGAGAAATTATTTTATATAAAAAAAAGAATAATTGGTGAAATACGTGCATGAAACACACACAATTGACACTTGACTGGTTATGACGTTTCAAGGGGGGTATATATTCCACTTTTAAAAGGTTCAGGGGGGTAATAGGACCCCCGTGAAGTTAAAGTGTGTTGTTGAAAATCTGACAATAGGTTGGGGGGATATTTGACCATTTTTTCATATATATACATATATTTCCTTTTTTAAAAGCAATTATCATTTTGCCAAACAAAATTCCCTTTCATGTTTATATGTTAGAACAAACTCATTGATTCATTCATTTTTTTGTTGATTTATTAATTATTATTAAAAGATTTGAGTCTTAATTATTAGTTTAATACATCGAAATTTATTAAATACCACCATGTGTTCGGTTACGATCCTTGGTGTGTATTTTTTTTAAAAAAAAAAGAGGTCTTGTGTGCGGCTACGCTCCTAGGCTATGACATCACAAGAATTATTTTTTAAAATGACTAACGCAAATTTAATTCATCTAAAAAAATTTTAGTCAAATACAAGCCAATCAAGTAACAGTGCTAGAACCCCGGGACTCGGGGGGTGCCTCACACCTTCCCCCGTCAATAGAATTCATTACCCAATATCTTGTTCCGTAGTCTAAAAAATAAAGAGTCATTTCCTTTAATTAGGAATTTATAAGGTGGCTTGGAACATTCAAAAACCCAATTTCAAGTGGCGACTCAAAAAAATTATTTTTCTCTTTTACCATTATTTTTCAAAAAAACCCCATGACATCCCGAAGAAAGCCAATCAAGAGGTGTCACAAATCTGGTGACTCTGCTGGGAATTTTTTTAGAGCTCAAGCTTTGTATACTGACTTTTATTTGGCTATCTTTGTTAACTGGATACATCTTGTGTTTGTTGGCTAATATGTTTTTGATGACTTATTGCTTTGATATTGTGTGATTGTATATATAAATTGTCTTTTCTCGTACATCCTCTAAGTCTCTGGGAACATTTATTATACACTGTGTATGCGGATACGCTCCACATGACTTCTGTTTGAGACGAGCCGGTGTGCGATTACGCTCTTGGCTTAGGATTTAGTCACACATGTTAGGTGGGGTTGGGCCACAGTTAAGCCGGGATAGCTCTTCTACCGGTACGCTGACCCTCACCGGCTTGAGTTGTCCGCTCGTGTAAAGTCTGTCTAGACACCTTCCCTATAGGGTGATAAACCTTCTAGAACAATCCTTAAATAGTATCCTTAGTAGGCTACGTTTATTTGCATCATGTGCATTTGACCTAGCAAAAATCGACACAGGTGTCGACGCCATCTAAGACAGGTACCAACCTTAGATCAACATGTTCATCTTACGTGCTACATGAAAATGATTTGTTTAGAGGACCTTTACATTGTTGACCAGCTTTAGAATAACTTGTCTTTCAATTTTATTTTTCAAAAACAAAGTTAAAAAAGGGGGAATCTTTCTAGTACGAGTCCTTTATTTTTATGAACTACGCACACCTGATTCTCACTAAAATGAGATATATATGCATACCTTCTTGGGTTCGGTGTTTATGAAAAGGGATGTTGTGGGTTTTTTAAAATAAAAAAAAACTTTGATTCCTTCTTTTTATTTTGTGTGTCCTCTCTTAATTAGAGGTAGTGTCAGCTGAGACAAATCTTTAATTATCTCTCATTCAAAGGTACAAGTGGCGTCTCTAACTAAAGGACAAGGCTCTAAAAAACCTAGAAGTGAAGGGATACCGGAATGTATGATTGTTGACACGATACCTGCTAATCTATGGCGATGGTAGACAAATATGGGATATTATGAGCAAAGAAGGGTAAATGAACATTTGGGATATCTTGTACATTTGATGGAGATTGGTCCAAGAAGAGATGTGATTAAGGCATTGATTCCTTTTTGGGATCCAAAATATAACGTGTTTCAATTCTCCGACTTTGAAATGACACCAACTCTGGAGGAAATTGCTAGCTTCATGGGAAAAGGTCACGTATTCGGGGCGCTGATCTCCAGAACAAAAGACCCATAATCCCAAAGAACGTCAACGGCAACAAATTCCTCGACCTGCTGAAAATCAACCAGATGGAGAGGGAGAGTTTGAAAAATGAATGGATCTCTTTGGACTTTTTATATGAGAGGTATGGTCAAAGGGATGGGTTTAAAAACTATCAGAATCAACTTAGCAATCAAGGGGGCATAGAGGCAATGGATGCTTTGCCTTCATGGTAGCATTTTTGGTGCTGATTATTTTCCCCGAACGGGACAAGCATATCGACATTCCTTTGGTTGGGGTGGTAAAGGTGCTGACCACAATGGAAAATTCCGCCATTATTCACGATCCTAGCAGATATGTTTCATGCATTATCTAAGTGCAAAAATGGGAAAACTTACTTTGAAGGCTGCAACATCTTGCTACCGATATGGTTTTTGGAACATCTCTATCGTCATAATCGTGTGCCCAGGTTCACTCCAGACTGGTGTAATTAGGTATCCTCTCCTAAGGAAAGGGAAGGGAAAGTTGATTTTCTAAGAGGGATTTTAGCATGTGAAGAAAAACTCTCAGTAATCACTTCTGATGATATCGTATGGAATTATTGCTAGTTCCCAGCCAAGGATGTCATTTGCATGTCTACTGGCATTTCATTTCTTGTATTGATTAGGCTTAGAGGTGTCCAACCCTATGCCCCACCTCGAGTTATGCATCAACTGGCTAGAGTTCAAGAAATTATGCCGATGATACGAGTAGATTTGTATTTGACACTCCCCTAGGTTTTGCGTTTGATAGTGGAGATATTCTGGAGATTTGGTTCGGAAGTATAATTTCTGAGCAAAGAGAAATGGTAGTAGAATAGGATAAAGGAAAAGTGGTCCCTGGGTACTTATCATGGTTTCGTGATCCAGTAATATTTGGTGACACTCCTGAAAGATCCAGCAGAAAGAGGAAAAACCAGCACACCCTAAGACTGTTGGAAAAAGAGTTGGAGAAGGCCAAGGCTATCATAGCCAGACAAGAAGTTCAAGTCCAAATAGGGAGGAATCACCATTTGAAGTTACAAGATGCGGAGGAAGAATTGAAACATGCTGAGGGTAAATTAACTCGATTAGAGTAGGAGTTAGATAGTAGAATTAATTTGGCCCGACAGATAAGAAAAGAACATAGTTTTGAGATTTCCTGATTGAAAAGGGACTTGGTGGCAGATGAAGAGGTTGTGCACCACCAAAAGGGAGAGCTTCAGCAGCAAAAGGAGAAATCTGAGAAAGAAATATCATGTTGGATGCACTCACATGATCAATTTAAAACACAGTTCGAAGAGTAGAAAAAGAAGATCAGTCATTATGACTTGTATCGAAGTAAAGCGAAGACAAATGATCATCGAAAGAGCAACACTTCGTAATCGGCTTGAAACGTCAGAGAGAGAGGCCTTTTAAAGGAACAATCTTGGCGACCATCAGGTCTAGTTGAATAACTGCCATGAAAATATGGGAAGAGCCAGCCATCAAATGCATCACTTGGCAGAACAAACCTCCAATGTTATTAAAAATCATTGCCGTATGAATGACACAGAAGTGGCTGAGCAAGCACATGTCATTGTTAAATCTGTATGAGACATTGGGGGGACAACGAAAGTGCCAAGATGATGAAGAAGATTAAAAAACAGTGCAATCGTTGTTTTTTTTTAGTTTTATCTTGTTTCTTGTTTTGTTTAATACTCCGTATTTTAGTTTAACTTTTGTTGAAAGGGATCATAGTCGTGTTTAAACCCCTTGGTTTTGTCGTTTTGTTTAAGGTCTTTTCAAGATATTGAAAATGAATGAAAGGGTTTATTTTTCTAAATCGATTTTTTAATTATTTCTTCTGAACTACGTAATGATCTGACTCATACTGTGACATGATACGTAGGCAACCTCCAAAAGGTTTGATCAAAACTCTTTCATAAAAAGGGAAAGGGAAGACATAGAACAAAGCAAAGTTGGGATGATACCAATGGCCTTCTGAACTCATGATGTTAGGTGCTTAATAGAAAATGTGGGATTGATATGTGCAAACTTTCTAACCCCTAACAAGTTTGTTCATTCTCTTTAGTTAGCTTTTGGTAGTTGGTTTGTGGTAAACTGGCAGAACACCTGTACTTTACGAGGTCTACGGTAAGAGCACCAATGACAACCAATACTGAAATATATTGCAGTGAATCAAGTAGAAACTCCTGTTGATTTAACAACAAGAGAGTCAGCCACTGTTGAGGAAAATCGGACACTAAGACATATTATGGCATTGTTATGGCAAGCCTGGGCAAATGGTCAAGAACCACCAACGTCCATTCCCGATTTTCCTGAGATCACAAGTATCCGATCCTTATCTTCTCAAGTCCCGATATCTAATCCTTTCTTCTCTCTAGGGTATGGTCCATTTGATAATTATGGAGTTGGACCATCAACAACACACCTTCAAGGCATGCCATCCAGGAATAATCCTACTATCACGACTGTTGCACCGGTCTATACTCTTCCGCAGCCAACTGTGACGTAAAGAGAACCTCAAGAGGGACAATTCATTGCCTAACTAGAGCAGTATTATACTTCTGGGATGGCATTCGGTGGCCCTAACTCTGTCCATTTTGTTTCCCCTGTTGATGTTGAAAGGCATACTAAAACCGTAGAACAATAGGAAATGATAAAAAAGATTAAAAGCATCAAGCAACACATGAAAAGTATGCAAGGGCAAGGAGGGCACAAGAGTGTCGCGTTCAAAGACTTGTGTATGTTCCTAAATGTCCACCTTCCACCTAGTTTCAAAACCCCTAAATTTGATAAGTATGATGGACATGGTGATCCCATAACTCACCTCAAGCGATACTGCAATCAACTTAGGAGAGCAGGGGGTAAAGAGGAACTAATCATGACTTACTTTGGTGAAAGTCTGACAAGCGTTGCCTCATAATGGTTCATAGACCAAGTGATCTCCCACTGGCACATCTGGGATGATATGGCTCAAGATTTTGTGAGGCAATTCCAATACAATGTCCACATTATGACTGATCGCAATACACTCTCTAATATGAGAAAGAAGTCGAATGAAACCTTCAGAGAGTATTCTATCAAATGGAGAGAGCAAACAGCCAGGGTCAAACCACCATTAGATGAACAACAGTTGGTTAACATCTTCATAGAGGCTTAAGATCCTGACTACTTCCATCACCTGACAACTGCAATGGGAAGACCGTTTCACACAGCAATCAAAATTGGAGAAATGGTTGAAAGTGGTCTCAAAACAGGAAGAATTGTGAGCCAGGCAACAATCAAAGCTACCACACAGGCCATTCAGGGTAGTTCAGACAGTTTTGGAAATCATAAAAGGAAAGAGGAAGTTTCTTCACTAGCATCAAGGTCAAGAGGCACGCAAAGAAAGTTTGATTGTCCTTACCCGCCAATTTAGGGACAATCTAGCTATTCTTAGCATTAATACCGTTATGTCCCTCAATATTCGGTATCTCCATCTCCTTACACAGTCTTTAATACTCAGCCATATGTGCATCCTCCCAGTTGCCCAAATTTTCGGGCTCCAACTCAAGGAAACCTTCGCCCATAATAACCACCCTATCATGTCCCTTACAACCCTCCTCATGCGCAAAATTATGCTTAAGAGCAGGGACAGAAAAGGAAATTCACTCCATTGGGAGAGTCGTACTCCAGCTTGTTTCAAAAATTAAGAAAGATAGGAGTGATTGAGCCTATCCCACCACATTGTCTGAATCTAAATGCTTCAGGTTTCTAGGCTAATGAAAGATGCGAGTATCATTTAGGGGCCCCATGACACAACACTGATAATTGACCTTGAAAGGGGCGATAGAGAAGCTAATCGACTCGTAGTGGTCGTTGTGACAGATGATAAAAACTCTCCAAATGTAACTAATAACCCCCTTCCGGCTCAAAATAATGTTCATTTGGTAGGTATGATCTACGATGATCAAGAGTACATACTCATTGGAAAATATGAAAGTTGTTTAGGAAGATTGGAGAGGAAGATAAGTCGATAAAGAGTTCAGAACCAGTCGCATCTTTGAGTGTGGAAGGTGTCCATCTTGATACCAAAGTTTTGTGTTTCCCGGGAGTTTCGAAGAGGCTTGAAGTTCGATCAGGTATGCCAAAATTGTACATCTCAAAAGGCTTCTCATTGATACAACAGGACCAAAATTGCTCAACAAAGTTGACAAAACCCTTATTAATTAAGCCCGTCCAACAGCTCCATGTAACTGATCCAAAGGTTGTTCCTTAGAACTACAATAAGACTGTTGTATCTTACCAAGGAAAGGAGATTGTTGAAGAAGATGATGAAGCAAGAGGGCTGACACGCTCCGGAAGATGTTATTCTCCAGGAGAGCTAATGAAAGGAAAGATGACCCAAGATATCCAAGTACCAGTGAAGAAAGCAGTCAATGAGAAAGAAGCAGAAGATTTTCTAAAAAAGATTAAGGTTCCAGATTACTCTGTTGTGGAAAAACTGAAGAGAACCCCTGCACAGATTTCACTGTTGTCTTTACTCTTACACTCAGAGGAACATCGTCATGTGTTGACTAAGATTCTAAATGAAACACATGTGTCAAAGGAGACCATGGTAAATCAGTTAGAGAAAATGGTCAACCGCATATTTGAGGCAAACACAATCACTTTCATTGATGATGAGTTGCCCACAGAAGGAGCTGGACACAACAGAGCCTTGCATCTTACAGTGAAATGTGAAGGTCATTATGTAAAGAGAGTCATGATAGATAAAGGGTCAGGGGTAGACATATGTCCTCTCTCTACACTGCAAGCTTGAAAATTAACCTTAACAGAATTTGTCGTAGTAATGTGTGCGCTCAAGCTTATGACAGCTCAAGGTGGGATACTATTGGTGAAATTAAGTTAACCATGACAATTGGACCGGTGGACTTTGTGATTGTATTCCAAGTAATGGACATGGACACATCTTATAATTTTCTCTTAGGAAGGCCATGGATCTACATGGCTCGGGCAATCCCATTAACTCTACATCAGGTCGCTAAGTTTGAGTACGACCACCAAGAAACCATTGTGCACGGGGAAGATGATTTATCTATTTACAGAGATCCATCCATTCCATGCATTGAAGCAAAAGAAGGATGTGATTCCATTGTTTACCAGTCTTTTAAGGTGGTATCAGTCGATCGATTCAAACAAGGAGACCCCATGTTCCAACCATGTCTCTCTTCTGCCTCTTCAATCGTAGCAATGACAATTCTCAAATATGGTTATCAACATGGTAAAGGTTTAGGAGCATGTTCGCTAGGAATCGTGGATCCAGTTGCTCCTTTGGGAAACCAAGGCACTTCTGGCCTTGGATACAAACAAAGCAAGAGAAATGGTGATAAGGCTAAGAATCACAAAATGAGTGATTGGGCGCTGCCACAACCGATTCCCCATATTTCTCATTCCTTCATCAAACCTCAAGGTCAAGAAATAAAAGCTTCCTCGGCTCAGGAGGACATTGAAGAAGTTTGTCAGGATCTCAGTAAGTTGTTTTGTGAAGTGAACATGGTCCAAGTTGTTGAAGATACAAGTCGTGCCGATGTGGAGCTCATGGACTCAGGTGTTGAGCTAAACAATTGGGAAGCCACTCCTCTCCCCATAAGGAAGGAGTCTTGGTAGTTTGTTTTGCTACTTCTTTTGTATTTTGATTATTGTCAAGGTTGTGATCGAAATATTTTGAAAGTGTTTTGTATCAGTGTTAACCCTTCTATCCCCTTTCTGTTTCAATGAAATGAAATTCCAATTTCATAATAAAATTTCATGTTTTCCCCTTCCCTAATTCTTGTTTTCCATTTTTCAGTTCTGTTAATGCCGACTTTGATAACATGACATGCATGCAGAATTCACTCCCAGATCTCAAAGAGTTGTTTATTCTCAAATCAGTGAATAAAGAGGTTGAATATGATAAAGATGAGGCTTTTAGGAAAATTAATAGGGAATTGGAACAGTTTGAGGACAAACCTAAGCCTAATCTAAATGAGACCGAGGTAATTAATTTGTAAAGTACTGAGGAAGTCAAAGAAATAAAAATAAGTCTTCATGTTGAGCAAGAAATTAGGGATGCCATAATCCAACTTTTGTTTGAATACAAAGATGTGTTTGCTTGGTCCTATGATGATATGTTGGGTTTAAGTGTCAATTTAGTGGTTCATAAGTTGCCCACTCATCCTGATTTTCCACCCGTCCAACAGAAAAGAAGAAAATTCAAATCGGACTTGAGTGAAAAAATCAAGGAAGAAATCATGAAACTACTAAGTGCAAATGTGATTCAAGCCATTCGTTACACTACTTGGCTAGCAAATGTTGTTCCTGTGTCGAAAAAGGATGGAAAGACAAGAGTTTGTGTTGATTATCGGGACTTGAACAAAGCTAGCCCTAAAGATAACTTTCCCTTGCCCAGTATCCACATTCTAGTTAATAATTGTGCAAAATATGAAATTCAATCTTTTGTGGACTGCTATGTTGGGTATCATCAAATTTTGATAGATGACGAGGATGCTGAGAAAACTGCTTCCACAACTCCATGGGGAACCTATTGCTACAAGGTCATGCCATTCGGTCTTAAAAATGCAGGGGCAACTTACATGAGGGATATGACCACCATGTTTCATGACATGATGCACAAAGAAATTGAAGTATACATCGATGACATAATCATCTAGTCTAAAACACAAGCTAACCATGTGCAAGACCTGAGAAAACTCTTCGAAAGGGTACGAAGATATGATCTCAAGCTTAATCTACCAAAATGTGCATTTGGAGTTCCATCTGGAAAGCTTTTGGGTTTCATAGTCAGCAGAAGGGGAATCGAATTTGACCCTTCCAAAATAAGAGCCATTAGAGAACTGCCACCCCCAAAAAAACAAGACTGCAGTCATGAGTCTACTTGGGAGGTTGAACTACATTAGTAGGTTTATTTCTCAACTCACAACCACTTGTGAGCCCATTTTTAGACTTTTAAAAAAGGATGCTACTGTCAAATGGACGGAGGATTGTCAACAAGCCTTTGACAAAATCAAAGAATATCTGTCCAACCTTCCCGTACTTGTCCCGCCTGAACCTGATAGGCCTCTCTTTCTATATCTTTCCATGACGGATGATTCCTTTGGGTGTGTTCTTGGTCAACATGATTCCACAGGCAGAAAGGAGCAAGCTATCTACTACTTGAGCAAGAAATTCACTAGTTATGATGTCAAGTACACACTTTTGGAAAGGACGTGTTGTGCCCTAACTTGTGTAGCTCAAAAGTTAAGGCATTACCCTTTTTCCTACACAACTTACCTCATATCTAGGATGGGCCCTTTGAAGTACATATTTCAAAAGCCAATGCCAACTGGTAGACTCGCTAAATGGCAAATCTTGCTCACCGAATTTGACATTATGTATGTCACTCGGACTGCAATGAAAGCTCAGTCTTTAGCAGATCACTTGGCAGAGAATCCAATCGATGACAACTATTAGCCACTAGATACTTATTTTCCAGATGAAGAGATTAATTCAATAGAGGAAGTAGATCCACACGAAAATCAGGCTTGGAAATTATACTTTGATGGAGCAATCAATGCAAAAGGCACAGCTCGACTTTGTTTCTTCTGTACAAAAACCACAACAAAGTATGAAGCTTGCATCATGGGTCTGAATATGGTGATAAATATGGATGTGCAAGAATTAATTGTGTTGGGAGATTCTTATTTGCTTATTCGGCAAGCTCAAGGCGAATGGAAAACTCGAGACCTCAAGTTTATTCCATACAGACAATGTGTGGAAGATCTTAGCAAAAGTTCTAGGTCCATCGAGTTTAGGTACATCCCCAGGTTTTATAACAAATTGGCAGATGCCTTGGCTACTTTGGCCTCAATGCTTCCATATCCTGGTAACACTTACATCACTCCTTTGGAAATTCAAGTTCGGGACAAACACGGCTATTGTAACACAATTGAAGTAGAAACAGATGGTGAGCCATGGTACCGGACGTCAAGCAATTTTTGCAGACAGGAAAATATCCAGAACATGCTAATAGAAGCCAAAAAAGAACTATTAGGCGTCTTGCTAGAGGTTTCTATTTGAGCGAGGAAATTTTATATAAACGAACCCCGGATTTGAACTTGCTAAGATGTATGGATGCTGAAGAAGCCGAGAAGATCATGAATGAAGTGCATGCTGGGGTATGTGGACCACACATGAATGGATATGTCCTTGCAAAAAGGATACTTTGAGCAAGGTATTATTGGCTTACCATGGAACGGGATTGCTTTTGCTTTGTGAAAAAATGTCATCCGGGTGACTTAATTCATTCACCTCCTTCAAATTTGCACCCTATGGCCGCTCCTAGGCCCTTTACTGCATGGGGAATGGATGTCATTGGGCCAATTGAGCCAAAAGCTTCTAATGGATATCGATTCATTTTGGTCGCAATTGATTACTTTACCAAATGGGTGGAGGCAATCACTTTCAAAGCAGTCACTAAGAAGGTGGTTCTGGATTTTGTCCATTCAAACATCATTTGTCATTTTGGTATCTCGAGAACTATCATCACAGATGATACTACAAACCTTAATAGCAATGAGATGAAGGAGGTATGTAAGCAGTTCAAAATCTTGCATTACAATTTTACTCCATACCGACCAAAATCCAACGGAGCCGTGGAAGCTGCCAACTAGAATATCAAAAAGATTCTCAGGAGAATAGTTCAAGGCACCAGGCAATGGCATGAGAAGTTGGCTTTCACAGTTTTAGGATATCGCACAACAGTGTGCAGGTCGATTGGTGCAACCCCTTACTTGTTAGTTATGGGACCGAGGCTGTAATACTAGCGGAAGTCAAAATTCCGTCTCTTCGAATTATTGTGGAAGCTGAAACTGAGGATACGGAATGGGTCAAAATTTGATTAGAGCAGCTCACATTAATAGATGAGAAACAATTAGCGGCTGTGTGTTTTGGCCAACTTTATTAACAAAGGATGGCTCGTTCATAAAACAGAAAGTGCACCCAAGACATTTTGAAGTAGGCCAACTGGTCTTAAAACGCATACTCCCACACCAACAAGAACCCAAGGGAAAGTTTGCCCCAAATTGGCAAGGACCATATCTTATCAAGGAAGTGTTGTCCAAAGGAGCCTTGCACCTTACTTATGTGGAGGGAAAAATCACAAGCATAATTGTTAATATAGACGCAGTCAAAAGATACTACATCTAATGCATTCTATGATACTGTGATAAGTGTACGGTTAGGAAGACAAAGGCTCCTCATTAAAAACACATTTTAAAAATTAAAAAAAATCTTCTCTTTGGAAATTTTGAACTACGTTTGACCTGATTCCGAAAGGATATGTAGGCAACCCTTCGGGGTCGGTCATACCATCAAAAAAATCAATACTCCAGTATTCATATGAAACTGGGGCATTTTTTATTTTCGATAGAATTGTGTCAAAACTGCAAAATGATTCTGCTCAAGAAATCGACTTTTGGGGCAACTCTCTAAGAATGCTAGATTCAATGTGTCTTGCACAGACAATTGATCATCAAAGACAACATTGGGAGTCATCAAAAAAAGAGAGGCAAAGGAGGACTTATGAGTGAAAACCCTCATGGGCACCATAAGCTAAAAGAAAAAAGACTTATCGGTGAAAACCCTTGCAGGCATCATAAGATGACAAGAGAGAAGATCTTATCGGTGAAAATCCTTGCGGGCACCTTAAGATAAAAGGAGAGAACAACATGAAAATGATCAATTGGAAGAAATCTGCGAAGAGCACCATTTCTCAACATCTCTGCATGTAGGGTTTCTAGGATACAAAGATCAGTTTTGGATTGATAAGGTTCAGACTTTGAGAACTAGACAACTCAAACGGATCAGGGGTGAAGTCCAAAATGCATGTCATGGTTCACTCGAAGTCGGCATATGCCTTCAGATAAGTTTTCTTCCTCATTTTCTTCAAAAGGAATACCCTTCATTAGGTATAAGTCTGTCTTGATCCAATCTGTCATACACTTAAATCTTTCATATTTTTCTAGTCTTTTCGATATAATCTCGTGGCAAAGCAAAGAAAAGGGATTGCAAAGCATACTACCGTTTCCAAAAGTGAAGCTGAGTACCTTAGTTGGCATGCCATTGAGCAAGGATAAAAACTCTTCAAATCTTCAACAAAACTTGTGTGAAGGAACACGATAAAGTCTTTAAGTCAAGAAAATAAAATTTTCAAAAGGAAAATTTGTTCTTTGGAAAATCAATTGCACCATGGTATTTGGTAGTATCAAGAAGTTAAGGTCCCTGATTGACAATGAGGAAGCTTCAAAAGGTTATTCAGCCAAGAATTTGAAGTGAGTTTGAGAAATTAGCCGGGAGTATGGTCAAGTCATCAGAACATCAAGGCAACAAACCAATCATCACTTCTAAACTAACAATTTTCTTTTTTTTTGCTCAAAACAGGAACAAAAGAAAATGTAGGATTACAAGTCAAAAGATGCAACATCACAAAAAGAAGCTCTCCAAAGTCTTCACATATTTTGTTGTTTCATCTCATGCTATTCGCATTCTTGCCTCTCAATTCGAGAGCTTCAAGCAATGCGTCTGATCTCACTCCCTCCTTAGGAAAGAATCTCCTAATTAGAAAGAATCTCATGCTATATGCACCAATCTAAATCATGTGCAATACGCACCAATCTTTCATGTGCAAGATGCACCAGTCTAAATCTCGTGCAATAAGCACTAGTCTTTCATTCACGTGCAATACGCACCAATCTAAATCTCATGCAATACACACCAATCTAAATTATGTGCAATATGCACCAATCTTTCATGTGCAAGATGCACCAATCTAAATCTCGTGCAATAAGCACTAGTCTTTCATTCACGTGCAATACACACCAATCTAAATCATGTGCAATAGGCACCAATCTTTCATTCATGTGCAATACACACCAAATCTTCCTTTCATGTGCAATACGTACCAGTCTAAATTTCGTGCAATACGCACTAGTCTTTCTTTCATGTGCAATACGCACCGGTCTTCCTTTCATGTGCAATAAGCACTAGTTTTTCATTCATGTGCAATACGCACCATATGCATATCTTGGACAATGCGCGCCAAATGCATATCCTAGACAATACGCACCAGCATTCATGTGTAATATGCACCATATTCATATTTTGGGTAATACGCTCAATCTTTTGTCAACCCACGAAGACAATACATCCCATTTGAAACTCTCAAGGCAATACGCCTCATTTCTCCTTTTCTTCCTAAGATTATACGTCCTAGTTCAAGATTCTCACATCTTTTCTTTTTCTAAAAGAAACACATCCTATTCGGATTCTTCATTTTGTGACCTTGAGTTTTGAGTTTCAATCACCAACTCAAGTCAAAACATGCACCTGAGAATGATCTACAACCCGCCAAGAGAGCATCAAGATCAATCTCAAAGATAATGCGCAGAGCAAGTCAAAGATCAAGACAAGACCCTAAGAAGACACATCAATTAGGGATCTTGTAACTCCTAGAATGTAGAGATGCATAGTTATCTAGCTCTTTTTTTATGAAACTATAGACAATAGATGGTGACAAGCAAGAAGAAGCAAACTTTTGACCACAATGTTCGATAGTTTCAGCTATCAAATTTTCTCGAACTACACTGACATGACTTCATTTTAATCAAGGATATGTAGGCAACCTCTGAAGCAAGGTTCGGTCGTCATTTTAAAAAAATGACTTCAACCGAGTTTGAAATAGTCAAAATTTAGCTACTTCGTTCACTTTCTTTGCTTGAAAACTTTTCATGTTTCTAAGCAAAGAGGGGCATGCTGTGAACACCTAATTTTGAACGTGTTTAATTTACTCCTACAATATATAGTAAGGTCTTTTCTCATATTTTTATTTTATTTTTGGGTTGTTGTCATTGTTTGTTTTGATTGTTTTTTTTAATTGGCCCAAATGACTCAATTTTGATTGAATTTGGCTGATTTAGACTCAATTCTGATAGCCCAATCAACTGTTAACCCAATGGTCAAGATTTAATCTCAACCATTCATAACATTTTGATCCAAGGGCTCTTATGTGACCCTACCAAAAATACAAAAGATTTCAAAAAATCAGAATTTTTATCCTATTTTGTGTTTTTTTTTTCTTCTCCCCTTTCTTTCCACCTATCACCATCGCCGCCCCTGCCGCCGGCCACCATCCTTTCGCCATAAAATCTCTCCAAAGTTTACCACTTCTTCCTTCTACCCTCCTCTACAAAAATCCACAAACCATTCATCTTTATCCGTAGCCAAACTTCATAGATCTAAGAAAATCATCACTTTTTTCTTTAGATTTACGAAGTTCCGGTCATCCCCATCCTACACCCTTTACATAAATGTGTAGAGCTCTTCAAGGAAATCTTTTGGTATAAATTTTATGTCAAAAGTCCGTCAAAAATTTTCCGGTGAAGTTTTCCGACGACCCCCATTCACTTGAAAATTTATATCAATCTTTTTCCCCTCTCATCCTCTATCCGAATCCACCACTATCACCATTTTTTTCAACCATATAAGTTATTTTGGTGTTTGGATTATACATATTTTGTTAGTGTTCTTTAAGATTTATCATGTTGAGTTTTGGTTGAATTTTATTTCGAATTTTATTTTATTTTATTTCTTTAGTCTTTATTTATTGTGTTTGATCTTCAAAATAGATTAGATGGTTGAATTTTTGTGTTAGTATGCTGATTCACCTTTTAATTTTGGGTCTTAATCAAATGGGTCTACATATTGGGCCTATTTAAAAATTTCAAATAGTCCATTTAGCCATTATTCAATTAATGAATAAAAGAAATGGACCCTCTAAAAGGGTAATGCAGTCTTTTCTAATTAATTTTCTCTTGGAAAAAAGAAAAAAAATGAAGAAATTTCATTGGTCATTTTGGGTGGCACATTGGGAAGGTAAAGAGTCCAATGCATGCATTGGCTCTTAGTTTTTCAAGAAGAGTGGGTGCTTCATAATCTACACCTATTTAAAACCCCATTCTTATTTCATTAGAGGAAAGAGAAAAGAAGAAAAATAGAGAGGAGAAAAATATCATAAGAAAAGAGAGCACAAAAGATTTAGCAAAAAAAAAAAAAAAAACCATTTTAGAAAAGAAGAAGGACTTAGCATTGCTTCAATTGTTTGCTTCTCATCATCTCTTTAGGTATTTCTTTTTACATTTAGCAATGTAATTTTAAAATAATGAAGCATGTTCTTGCATATTTTGATTAAGTTATTTATATTAAGATTATTTGATTTAGTCAAGTATATTGTGATGTTTGATATGATTATGTTTTATTATCTTATACATATGTGTTTATTATTAATTCGGTGTTAAGTTAATTTTTTTTAATTATGGAGTTGATACATAGATATATGCTTTGCTACAGAAAAAAAATATAATTCAAGTTTTATTGATATTTTAGTTTTTGATCTTTTTTTAAAAATAACACTGACTGTTTTTGCAAAAAAATGTAAAATTGGTCATTTTTGCAAAAAAAATAAATCTAGTCACTTTTTGCAAATTCTATTTTTTTTCTCTTATATAAATATGTGAAAATGTTTATTCAAACAAACAAAATACAAATTCTGCTATATTTGGATTAGTAATTTAACTATTAGATAAATTTGACTATTTTTACAATTCTCCTTCCAAAAAGAGCAATGCGATCATTATTGCAAACCTGAAAATGTTATAAGTCTAGTCATTTTGAAATTGTATCAAATTTTGGGAAAAGGTAAACCAATTAAAATGACTTTACTTACTATTTTTTTTATAAAAAAATAGGGGTTTAGTTATTATTTTTTTAAAAAAATGATAAGGGTGAATCTTTTTTATCTCTTTTACTATTGTTGTCGTAGTAGTGATATATATATATATATATATATATATATATATCCTCTTTTAAATCAATTATCATTTTGGAAAAAAAAATTCCCTTTCATGTTTATATGTTGCAACAAATTCATTGATTTATTAATTTTTTGTTGATTAATTAATTATTATTAAAAGATTTGAGTCTTAATTATTAATTTTATACATCAAAATTTATTAAATACCACCATGTGTTCGGTTACGATCGTTGGTGTGTATTTTTTTTTTAAAAAAGAGGTCTTGTGTGCAGCTATGTTCCTAGACTATGACATCACATGAATTATTTTTTTTAATGACTAACGCAAATTTTTTTCATCCAAAATTTTTTTTAGCCAAATACAAGTTAATCAAGTGACCGTACTAGAACCACGGGACTCGAGGGGTGCCTCACACCTTCCCTCCGGTCAATAAAATTCCTTACCAATATCTTGTTTCGTAGACTAAAAAATAAAGAGTCATTTCCTTTAATTAGGAATTTATAAGGTGACTTGGAAAACCCAAAAACTCAATTCCAAGTAGCGACTCAGAAAAAAAATTATTTTTCTCTTTTACCATTATTTTTCAAAAAAAACCCCGTAACATCCCGAAGAAAGGCAATCAAGAGGTGTGACACTCTCTAAGGAAGAAGAAGAAGAATCTAGGGTTTGAAGATTAAAGTCTCCTAATTCTCCATTGATTTCAAGGCTTTAGCATTGAGGTATGATAACTTTCACCTATGGAGTCCTTTCCTCCATAGGGTCCCTAAATTTCCCAATTTTCAAAGTAAGAATTCTCCAATTGAAATTAGGGTTTTCTCCAACCTCATGGGTTCTTTCAAATTATGATCTAATTGATTGAATTATGTTTAGTTATGCATGAATTGAGCTAAATTACATGTTTTAAGATGAATCCCCATGAACCCATGCATGTGAAATCCATGATTTCTAGACTATGATTTATGATGAGGTTTTGAATTATGAAAAGAGGGAATTTATGAAATTATGCATGTTCTTCATGAATTGAAATAAGTGTTTGAGGATGCTTTGAGAGTGAAGCACCAATGTTGTTGATTGTTATTGTTGGATTGTGAAAGGATTTCTCACACATTACTCATGATGTGAATGGAAAAGAAGGAGTTTTTCTCATATAAAGGATTCATAAGGGCTGAAAGGTTTTCTCAACTAAACTTGAATCAAGAATTAATGAGCTATTCTAATGATAGACAAGAGACGATTACCCATGTCTACTAATGACGATATAAAGTATGAATTATGATTAAATGGCTGTGGAATTTAAGCTTAGCACCGAGAGAATATCGAGATGGAAGCTCTCCCGTTAGTAGAGGTCGGGTGTCTAGTAGCAATCTCCTTATCCCTTAACTATGTGCCACCATAGGAAGATTGTCTTATATAGACATTAGCTAGTGGATCCACTTAAGCTAGAAGATATGGTTCTTACCTTGGCAAGTAAGGACACCTCTTTTCGGTGTAGGGTAGACACCGGATTTCATGTTATAGCTCACATGGTCTATGTCGGTTATGGAAAAATTCCCACATAATGAACTAAGGTTGTTTCCAAAGAAGAAGGTATTTCAAGTATGTTTCCTTAAAGATGAATTCATTGCATTGACAATGACCCCTTTTAACTCATGTTTTCGTCATGTTACATTATGATTTGAATTGGTCATTTCATCTCATGTTTATATCCTTTTTGCATGATTTAATATCTCTATGCATAGTTATCATACTTGGTACATATTTGTACTAACGCATACTCTTGCCTACAATGTTTCCCAAATGTAGGGCGTGACGAATCCTCCACATCCATTCGTGACTAGAGCTTGTATTAGAAGAACTTTGAAGACTTGGTGAGTCCTCACACTTTGAGGACAAGGCCACGTTTATCTTACTTTTCTTTTACTTTTGAACTTGTATGGTTACGTCCCAACTTTCATTTTATTCTTATATTAGATGACTTTGAGACTATGTTAGACTTCCGCTATATTTTTATCAACTCATGAAATGAAATGGACTTTTAAACTCTTTTATACTATGATCTTGTATGATGTATGCTAAGTAGCTTGTATAGGACCTTTCGGGGTCTTGTACGCCATGTCACGTCTAGGGGGTACTTTAGGTAGTGACAGTAAAAAATAATTGATTGACAATTGCAAGAACTCAATGATCGTTTTGATGAGGTGACAACTGAGTTGCTTTATGGAGTTGCTTGTTTGAATCCAGTAGACTCATTTTCATGTTTTGATAACCAGAAAATAATTAGAATGGTTGAATTATATCCTGATGACTTTGATGAACTTAGCATGTGTGCACTTGAGAATCAACTTGCAAATTAGATTATTGATGAATGTGATATCGATAAAAGGTTCTCTAATTTACATGAGCTTTGTGATCTTTCAAAAAGATTGGTTCAGAAAAAAAAGCATTCATGTTATCCTCTTGTACTTCATTTGGTGAAATTTGCTTTACTTCTGCCAGTTGCCACTGCATCTGTTGAAAGAGCTTTTTTGGCAATGAAATTTATTAAGAATGAGTTGTGAAGTCAAATGAATGATGAGTTCTTCAGCGGTTGCATGGTTCCTTTTATGGAAAAGGATGTATTTAATGATATTTCAACGGATGATATTATTTTTTCTTTTCAAGCAATGAAACCTCGTCAAATAGTATTGTAAACGTGCTTGAGAAGTATTATCACTGACCTCTTTTTGGAGTTTCTAGTTGGCATTCTAGTCCTAGAGTGAGACATTGTGAAGTGTTAATTTTTTTTGCTCTAGTTAGCACCATTTTTTGCTCTACTTAGCATCTTAGTTCTAGATTGACACATTGTAAAGGGCTAACTTTTTGTTTTACTATAATCACTCATGTTAGTTTCGGGTCTCTTGTAACGAAATTAACTTTTTGTACCTATAAACTATATACTACTACTTCCTTAAAATTTTGTTTTGTTGGCTTATTTACACGTTTATACTTTTATTTTTCGAACTCCCTGAACGAAAATTCTGGGTCCGCCACTGTTCACGGTATATAGGGTTTATCCAATATTGGGTGTTGCATCTAAGGGCATTCCCTAGTGTTCCATGATACATGGTGCATATATAGACCTTGTGAGTTCCCCATGGTGTTTACTATACACCAGAGGAAATAGGTGTATTCAGATTATTGTCCAGTGCATATGCAAATGCAAATGCATTTCATTACATCATCATGACATTACATATTAATTTTGGGAGTTGAAATGGCTAAGTGATTACGAAAGTGGCTTCATAGCATCTTTGATTGTATTTTTATTCAAATATTGTTCTTACACTAATTGTTGATGTTGTCTTTAAATGTTATGTATTTGTCTTTTTCTTTAGGTGTGATCAGTACTATGATTTAAGACATGTTAAATTGGCTAAAATTAGACAAATACAACACTTTCATTCATGTTCCTTATTCATCATAAAATTCTCTAGTGTTTAAACAATGTAATATTTTTTGTGGCAACTACAAATTAGAATATTATAAGAATATTTTTATACCAAATGCTACTTAATGCACTTTTTTTAAAGTGATGACAAGTTATTTTCTTTTACAACTGTTTCATTCAATTTCTATTTTTTCACTCTTTAAATTGACAATCTTAAAATTTATCACTATTCTCAAGACGTCACTCTCAAATAGTAGGAATAACCACCAAATTTGGAATTTAAATTTATGCTAATTTTCACTCATTTTATTATTTAATTGGTTTGAGACCAAGATCATTCATAATAAAACAAAATCAAACAAACAATATATCATCAAAAAGGAGTATTTCTAGATAAACTCAAAATAGTACAACACAATAACAATATACTGTCATTGAAATTTAAAAAAACAAATTTTATTCAAGACTCTAAACAAAAAAAAAACAATTCTTATAGCATCTCATCTTTTAAGTAAAGACAAATATAGAAAGAAAGAGACAACTATTTATCCTTGGAGGCATATCAGTGAATACCAAAGCATCACCTCCACTTCTGTTCTCTCACGACTCCAACCAATTTATACAACCTTATTCTTAACATGCACTCTTTACTTTTTATGTAGTTTCCACACATAAATTTGATATTTAATACTCCTCTTCTCCGAACCAAAACAAGAAGATAAGAAAAGACTCAAAATAAGTAATGAACCATTAGATATTTGTAGTTTGTCTTGGAGTATCATTTGCATTTAAGAGCAATTTTGATCTTACGAATTGTATGAAATATGAGGTCGATTGCTTTTTTGACCGACTCCGCAGAAAGATTTGTAGTAGGAAAGTTGATCAACAACATTTGAAACCTAACTTTCCTAGTGACTCCTCATTTTATTGTTAATGAAGAATTGGAACAAATGTTGTTGTTTCACTGGTAACCTAACTATCTTTGTGACACTTAACACTATACCAATAGGTTCACCATGATCACCATTGCCCGTCCTCATCATCAATTTTGCATCTACTCCATTTTCTAATTGAATTATTTCCCACTTGTGAGTAGTTGCACAACCTCCTGCATAAAAGTTGTGAGTCATGTGTTGAGCCTCCAACATCAGTATACCTATGTCATCCTTTGAATCAACTCTAACAAATGAAACATCATCGGAATCCAATTTCTTAGTCAATACCCAAAAGTGTAAAAAAATGCCCATATAATAGAATTTTCATGATTACTTGTGGGATCAACAAATGACTTCATCACTCTCAAGAACTTAGATTGTCTTCGCAAACTGGCAATCCACCTTTGTGAGCCAAATACTAGACCTGTCTATACCAGAGAGCGGTACAAATGGTAGGCATGATTTTCATTACATTGCATATGGTCAATCCAAATAACCTGAAAAAATTATATCAATATTAAACTACTAGGAAAATTAAATATAAGCTTGCACAAAATACTGACCTCATTATCAATTAAAATATAACATAGACGTTGTTGGAGATAACTTACAAAACACAATAACCAAGGCAACTTCTCAATTACAAGGCATATATTCTTCAAAAATATTCCTAGTGGTCTTGCCAATAAATATTATTGAAGAAAGAATTTGGATCCTTACATGTTGTCATGATGTGAGATCTAGAAGGTAAGGAAGATTTTAGGCTATTCTTTGCAAAAGAAAGATATAAATTTATGTATCTACATGTATTAATTGATTAAACACGGGAGAGAGCATGATAAAATAAGAGTAGAAGGCCAAGAATAAAAAATAGTTCTTTATCAAAAGAAAATAGAACATATGCCATACAATTACTATTTGTTGCATCCATCAAAGCTAAAAGAAAGTTAAAAGAATGATTCGAGCCTTTTATTTTGATCTTTCTCATTTTGAATAAAAATAAATCATGAGCCATGTTGGGCGATACAAAAATAGAATTAGCATATGATAATAATAAATACTAATGCATAGAAAACACAACTCAAGCAATGTGTGGGGTCATAACCACCTGCCATACATGTGAGAGAAAGATAATTCACTATATCAGATATAAAAAAAAAATAAAGAGGTTTTACCTTTACGTATTGATCATAAATTTATGATTCAAGATAAAGAGTACTCTCAATGATCTCATTTCTGATTAAGATAGAATAATTAAGAAAATAGTTATGAAATAAGATGAGAATGTAATTTCAAGAATCGCATAAGCATATTCAAAAATAAAATACCAACAAAAGGTTATGATTATTTGTCTACAACTTTCAATGTAATATATAACTCCATCTCAGAAATCGTCAAAAAAAATGAAAATCCTATAAATAAATATCAAGATAATCTACACTAGAAAAGAAAAAATACAGATTGAACCGACAATATCTACCCAAAACAAGTAAAACACTGCAATGACTACATAGGATCTTGCTTTAATAATTCAACAGAAGCAAATCAACGAGAAGAAAATTAATTCAATATGAGAAACCTAGCTCGTTAAATTTCAAAAAGTTATACAAGCCTACATGGGAGATAAAATGGAAAGACAATTTTAAGTTGAATTACCTTAGAGTAACCATCAAATAAACATATCTCGAATTATACAACCAAAAGGGAGCCTTTGACAATTTTAAATTTCACATTGTTGTGAACCTTTTTGGATTGTGTCAGTAGACACATCCACAAAAACTCATAAACCTTCAACATGTTTTTGATAGAAGCGGTGAAATTTTATTTAATGAACAGGAATCAAATTGGAAATAATTTATAATTTAGTTTCAATTTACAAATCAGTATTTTCAAGCTCTCAGTATTGAAAATGATAGAATAAACAAAATAGGTTAATTTCATCATAATATTGATTAAGAAAAAGTACCAATAGTAGAGCACCACTCTTGTTTCCACTTATGCCTCTACAAATCACCTCAATAATATTGATTTTACCAACAATACATGGGAACATCTTCATCCATTGATTCTACAAAGATAAAGTCATAGTACATAGAAGAAAAATAATAATAGATCAACACATGGTTGTGTTCATGACGTGAAAGTTATACTTAATTGATTGAAAATATGCAACAACGAATTATGAACCATTAAAGAAAATATTAAAGAAGTAGGTAAAACGTAGTAAAAGTAAGAATAAAACTAAAACTAAAATAAAAAATGAAGCAGCAATTTTTTACATTAAAAGGTGTAAGAAATTATTAGATAAAAGTTCTTAACAAATTTTATAAAAGAAGGAAAACAATAGATTTAAGATGAAGAACCTACGTACCTTATTTATCAACGTTTCCCCAATGTCAGGCTATTGTGAACCATTGTACATAATGCTCTTGTGGCTTTGGTAGTAAAATGTTCAGGTTTCATATCGATTTTGGGGTAAAAATGCTATCATATTTCTTAAGATTTAATGTTTTCCCATCTCCATCCAAGTTTCTAAGCAAAAGAGGTTCCCCATTAGCTACCTTTAGCAGCTCATCAGAGGCATCCAAAGCAAGATCCATTAATATTGACTTATCAAGTGTTACGTCTGTAATGTCTCAGTTCTTGTGAATTTACTTTTAATTATGAAATGATCATTTTCATGCTTAGTTTATATTGCGGGAAGGGTTGGTGTGTGGTCCCCGATGCGATCGAGTGTGTTTTTAATGATTTTGACCCTTTAGAGTTGAGAAATTTTGGTATGGTTGACTTTGGTCAACATTTTTATTACTGAGCATCGAATGGGGATTCCATCAGTTACATCGCATATGGAACGTCGAGTTTGTAGTAAGGTGGTTAGTTAGGTTTCCAAGCCCTTAGGTTGAGTTTTTGGCATTAGCAAGAAGTTGAGTTTTAAATCTTAAGAGTGGCCTGGTGGCCTGGGAGGGTAATTCTATCATTTGATCTCTTTTTGAAAATCCAACAGTCTAAAATATTGATTTTAGTCGGGTAGCATGTCTAGTTTATTATTATCGAACCCCGAATGATTTTAGAGAGTCCATTCGGAGGCTTTTTCTTTGTGTATAGCTGCTGGTTTTTCAGTTTCTGGTGTAGGTTATTATAACCTTCGCGATCACGGACCATAGGCTTGCGATCGTGTTGTTTCTTCTCCGTGGTTTTGGCAATCGCGACCCATAGGCTCGCGTTCATGATGAAGCCCTTTTATTAGCCTTTGCGATCGCGAACAAGGGTCTTGCGATCGCGATGTGAACATTTGTGTCCTTCGCGATCGCAAGAGTTAGTGGCTCACAAGCGCGATGACCAATATTCACTTGGACAAAACCTAATTCTAAGATTCTTCCCATTTTGTTTTAATTTTCACCATTTTCAATCTTTTGGAGCTTGGGGGAGGCAATCCTTGAGAGTTCTTTTGTGAAATCTCTTGATCGATTTTAATGAGTTTTTCAACCACGAATTCGTCTTCGCTTGTAGAACATGTTTTTCAACTAAAAATCTATTTTTATCCTTTCAATTTTTCAAGTAATTTTTGGACTATTTTACCTCCGATTTCTAATCCTATCAATATGGGTATCTTTGGGCTCCTTTTGATGAACTTTATGCATTATTGATAGTTAGGGATCATTTCGGTGATCATGTGATTGAGGAAGTGCTATGATAGAGTTGTTCAGGGTGAAGTTTTGGCCTTCGAGATAGGTTTGACTATCCATATTTTGGACTGAGATGAGTAATTAATCTTTCATAGGAAGCCAACTGGGAAATGAGTTGTAGTATAAGTTTTAAAGGTTGGTAAGCGTTGATCTTCTTGTTTAGTCCATGTGATGCCTATTTGTGATGCTTAGCCTGTGTGGAGGCTCTTGTGAATACTCTTAATTGTTGCTGATAACCTATAATATTTGAGTAATTGCCCGAGTGAGGGGCTGTGTGACCTATCTTTATATTTGACATCGAGATGCCCGAGTAAGGGGCTTGGATTGATAACCGATTTTCTTAAAATGACAGAAATGTTTTCTAAATGGTAAAGACTGAATTCAAATGGTTTCCTCCACTATCCCTATCATTTGAGGACGTGTATCATGACTTTTTGTGTTTTGAAACTTTATGTTATTCGAAATCTTTGATGAATTAATTATGCCTTTGTGTTGTATGTGTTGTGATGCATCCATCCTCATTCAGCATGTCATTGTTCATGGGAATATGAGAAAGTAGAGAAATAGTATTTTTGATAAAGAAATGAGACACCTTACATTTATCCTTGACCACGAGCTAGGTCGCAAGTTGATGAGATATTGAGATTTTGAGATTGGTATATGGACTGCGAGTCTCCCATGGATCCTTGTCTGGAAGGTAAAGCTCGGCAAGATGTATACGACAGGTTGTGCGACGACTTGATTCCACCACATCATTTTATCATCTCATTGCATTGCATTGGTCATTTTTGTTGTGCTATGTAACTTGTTTATATGTTGAGTTGAGTATTATATGTAACCTTATTTGTTTATCTTATTCACGCCATTCTATATATATTGGTGGCACCGATGCCGGAATGGGACTTTTTTGTATACAGGTGGAAGCGTTTCATGGTTTATTTCTTAAGTCTCATTAGTTGCTTATACTTAGTCGGTCTAACCTACTGAGTTTATGTGGATTGTACTCACCCTACTTCTGTTATCTTTTTGATGCAGATCCTAGTCAGGGTGATCTTCATAGCGGTTTATTGGATATAGTGATTTCTTCTCATTCGGAGTTGAGGTGAGATCCTGCTTTCCGGATCGTCATTGGTCTCCATCTATCATTTACAGCCATTAATTTCTTTTTCAAAAACTTGAGATGTATACCATATTTTAGAAATGTATTAGATGCTCTTTATACTTATGATATCAGGTTTTGAGAACTTCTTTGTTATTTTCTTTTCGGTTGTGGCCAGACTTTCGTCTTACACACCAATTTTGGTGTCTCGGGGTGTGTGCCATCATGACCTCGTCTTTTGGATCGTGACAACATCATCATTAACTACGCTTATGGTGGGCTGTGGGGAAATTACAGGTGGAGGAGTTGACAAATTTTTTTCAAAATCAACAACCTTTGCAGCGTCCACAACATTTGTACCACCAATTTCATTGCTTCTCGTAAGTAATCCTAGCTCTGAATTTTTCATCATGAAAGTAAGTGATCCTTCTAAAGATGCTGATGGCCCCAAAAGTTTGGTCATCTCGATAGTGATCCTCTTAACTTCATCTTTTGGTCGGGTATTCTCATTCTTTGTTTGATGTTCATTGCCATTTATGTCCATACTAATAGTTTTATTATGATATTAATCACAAATTGGATTTTTCATGGTTTCCTTCATCGAAATATACTCTGTGTGAAGTTTGTCATATTCTTGATTCAACATTTTATTTTCATGCCGTTTCAATTGCGACTGATCAAAAAGCATAATTCACTTTCTTAATTACTCACACAAAGTTCACACAATAATAACATTAATTAAGGAAGATACAGCATATGATATACCACCTTCATTCGAAATCTTTTATTTTGGAACCAATAATGTACTTGTTTGCTATCCATGGATAATTTTGTTGCGAGTTCTAGTCGTGTTGTTTCATCAGGATATGGATCCTCTTCGAAAGCACTGATACTGAAGAGACAAGCAAATGAACAAAAATTGTAATTAACATAAACAAATTAACAGGTATTCGAAAACAATTGGAATGATACACACACTTCAAGCTTTTGAATTTGTTTGACACTATATTTCATCTTTTTTTTATGATTTACCACATGGGGAATTTAGTTCATCTCCAGATGCAGCAACATCTATGTAGCTAGTTACAAGCTCGCTCTCATTTTTTTTCTCTCTGGGTCCCCTTATCACAATATTAACTGAACTTTCTCTTTTCTCACACTTGTCATTGTGATCGTCCATCTTTGATTTCTGCATCAATTTAGGATGTATCAATTCAATTGAATATCTTATGTGACTATAAAAATATCAAGATTCAAAATCATTTATGTAAGTTAAGCAATGAAAAGAAATTAAATATTTTTTAAAAATTTCCATAACTTTGTCAATTTTACTAACTACTAAATTACACTTAACAAAAAATGACATATATCAAGAAAATACGAAGAGAAAATTGTATGGTAATGGGTTCCAGATTGTAGCATAAGGTAGTGAAAATATATTTTTGTTGAAGTCTACAAGAAAAACATAGATTTTTAGGTGTCCTTTAAGGCATATCTTATAAAATATAGAAAACTATCTTATATCTTATTATTCATCTAAGATCATTTTAAACAACTAACAAAATTTACTGAAAATTCATATAGTCTATTCAAATTTATTTTGAATTGAGGAATAGTTGTCATTATTGTTTGCTGGAAAAGACACAAATTCAATTAATGATGACAAAAAGAAAAAAAAAATGTTTTTTTAGTTTTGGTGAGACTCAAGTCAAATTATTCCTCACTAAAAACACTTGGAATAAGGATGAGAAAATAAAATTTATATTGCAATTGTTTAAAAAAATGGGGATAAAAAATCTAGACTAAATTCACATCAAATAAAATATAAAGAGATAAAATTCTTCTTATCAAAAAAATAATTATTCTTGAGACTTAAAATTTTAAATTCATGTATCACAATTTATATTTCATCAGATGTCCTCAAAGAGACCTTGAATATCTCTAATAAAAATATAAAAAAATAATTTCAATGATCTCATTAAAGCTACATTGGTAAATTTGCAGGATACGTAGATAACATAAAGTTTCAGACCAATAAAAGAGCTAAATTAAAAGCATTTACATTGATAATATTGAAGGATCTAGAATTATAGCAAAAAGTCATAAACCAACAAAACATAATAGAGCAACAACCGTGTTGATCTCCATAAAACTAAGGCGAAATGATCGGATGGAACCTTGTACTTGTATGAGCTTGAATTCTGGACTCTTCTACTTAATCCTTTGCCAACTAAATTCTTAAACTCAATTAAAATGAGATTTTTAAACCCCTCCAACCATGTGTGTAGCTCATTCCTCCTTACATAAATGATATGTCATATCCACGTAAGATATATTTATGCCATGTTATAATTATTTCATAACTATTAACCAAAAATGTTACTCAATAAAAGACAATAATAATAATTTTTCTATTTTAAAAAATAAAATAAAATAGTTATTTCTCTCACCTTTCCTCTACCTCCCTCAACCCACAACCACCATTAACACCACCTCCATTCCCCTATTTTTTTTCTTCTTCAAGGTCATCATCGTCTATAGTAGTTGATGACTTCAATTTTCCAACTGATCTCATCTCCATTCAAGACCGTAAAGACGAGGCCCTTCAAGTTAGTAGAAATCATAATTTTATTTTTTCTTGAAGTTTCCATCATTTGCAACTCTTAATAATATTCTTTTAACCAAAGTCTACATCCACCATTTGAACCACCATAAATTACTTTTCTCCATTGATGCCAATGAAACACCATTAAAATATCCTTAATATATCCCTCCCTCTGACTGAATATGTATTGAAGGCTCCTATGATTGGTGAAGACCTCGCAATGCACACCATAGAAGTAGTGACGCCGCAACTTTAGCACAAAAACCACTGCTGCCAACTCTATGTCATGTGTAGGATAGTTCTTCTCATGAGTATTCAACTGTCTAGAAGCATAAGCAATCACCTTCCCCTATTTCATCAACACACCACCTAAGCCGAATCCCAAAGCATCACAATACATAATAAAGATTACACACTCCTCGGATAGAGTCAAAACAGGAGCTGAAGTCAATAAAGTCTAGAGATTTTGAAATCTCACCACACACTCGTCAGACCACTAGGAACCCGCACTCTTCTGAGTCAATCTTGTCAATGTGGCTGCAATAAAAGAGAAACCCTGCAAAAGCCTCCTATAGTTACAGGCAAAACTCCATAAAACTATGAATCTCAATAGGAGAAGTAGGCGTCATCCAACCTCTGATTGCCTCAATCTTGGCCGGATCCACCTTAATACCCTCTTTGGAACCACATGTCCCAAGAATGCCACTAAATAAATCCAGAACCCATACTTTGAGAATTTCGCATACAACTTCTCATCACACAACCTCTGAAGCACTATCCTCAAGTGGTGAACATGATCAGCCTTAGTCTCGGTATACACCAAGCTTTCATCAATGAATACAATCACAAAGGAATCAAAATATGGGTGAAAACCCCCGTTTACCAACTCCATGAACACTGCTAGGGCGTTAGTCAACTCAAAAGACATCACCAAGAACTCATAATGGTCTGCCAGGTCCAAAAAGTTGTCTTAGGGACGTCTAATGCCCTAATCCTCAAATGATGATAATAGGACCTCAAGTCTATCTTGGAAAACAACACCGCTCTCTAAAGTTGCTGATCAAACAAATCATCAATCGCGAAAGAGGATACTTATTCTTAACCGTCATCTTATTCAACTGTCTATAATCAATGCATATCCTCAAAGACCCATCCTTCTTCTTCACAAATAAAATCGGTACACCCCAAGGTGACACATCAGGGCGAATAAATCCCTTACTCAACAAATCCAACAACTGTTCCTTTAACTCCAATGGGCCATGTGATATGGAAAAATAAATATGGGCTTAGTGTCCGACTCTAAATCAATAGAAAAATCAATATCTATTTCAGGAGTAACACCTGGAAGGTCAGCATGGAACACCTCTAGCGTGAATTATACATCTACCTCCACAGGTGTTCCCTACTAACCTTACAGGTGTTCCTCCTGATGGAGATATTGATTTTTCTATTGAATTAGAGCCGGGCACTAAGACCATCTCTATTCCTCCATATCACATGGCCCCAATAGAGTTGAAGGAATTGAAGGAACAGTTGTAAGATCTATTGAGTAAGGGATTTATTTGCCCTAGTGTGTCCCCTTGGGTTGCAACGATTTTATTTATGAAGAAAGATGGGTCTACGAGGATGTGCATTGATTATAGATAGTTGACCAAGATGACTATTAAAAAAAAGTATCCTCTTTCGTGCATTAATTATTTGTTTGATTAGTTTCATGGAACGACATTGTTTTCCAAGATACACTTGAGGTCCGGTTATCATCAGTTTAGGATTAGGACATCAGATGTCCCTAAGATAGCTTTTCAGACCCAATATGGCCATTATGAGTTCTTGGTGATGTCTTTTGAGTTAACTAATGCCTTAGCGATGTTCATATAGTTGATGAACAATGTGTTTTTCCCGTATTTGGATTCCTTTGTGATTGTATTCATTCATGAAATCTTGATGTATTCCAAGACTGAGGGTGATCATGTTCTCCACTTGAGGATAGTGCTTCAGTTTTGGGATCAGAAGTTGTATGCAAAATTTTCAAAGTGTGAATTCCTTCTTGATTTGATGGCATTCTTGGGACACGTAGTGTCCAAGGTGGGTATTAGGGTGAATTCGACCAAGATTGAGAAAGTTAGAGATTGGACAAGGCCTACTTCTCCTATAAGATTCATAGTTTTGAGGGATTGGACGATTACTAAGGTTTGTGCAGAGTTTATCTTCTATTGCGGCCCCATTGACTAGATTGACTCAGAACAGTGTGGTTTCTAGTGCTCTGACGAGTATGAACCGACTTTTCAAAAGCTCAAGACTTTATTGACTTCATCTCTTATTTGACTCTACCCATGGAGGGTGTGGACTTTACTGTGTATTGTGATGCTTCAGGAGTCAACTTAGGTGGTGTGTTGATGAAAAAGGGTAAGGTGATTATTTATGCTTTTAGACAGTTGAAGATTAATGAGAAGAATTATTCTACCCGTGACTTAGAGTTGGCGGCAATGGTATTTTTGCTAAAGTTGTGGCGTCACTACTTGTATGCATTGCGAGGTCTTCACCGATTATAGGAGCCTTCAGTACATATTTAGTCAGAGGGAGGGATCTAAACTTGTGGAAGCGTAGGTGGCTTGAGTTGTTAAAGGACTATGACATGACTATTTGTATCACCCAGGGATGGTCAATGTTGTGGCGGATGCACTGAGTAGGAAGTCTTCTAGTATGGGGAGTCTTGCCTCGATATGATTTGAGGAGCGACCGCTGGCTAGAGATGTTCAGAGGTTAGTTAATAGTCTTGTTTGGTTGCAGATTCAGAGGAGGGTGGTGCTATTGCCCTTGTTGAGACCCAATCTTCCTTGATTAAGCATATTAGAGGGAGACAATTTGATGATGAGAAATTGTGTATTACATGTGACACCAGGTTTTGGGGGTGATTTAGTTATATTATGATTTCTGCATGCTTATGTTATGTTTAGTTCTTTATTTTGTTCTTATTTTCGCATTTACCTTATCGAGGTTTGATTAGGCTGACATATCTTGGTGGGATTAGATAGGTGTCATCACACCCAATTTTTGGGTCGTGACATATTTTTACACAATTTCACTTAACACATTTCACCTAATTTTACCAATACATCTAACAATCACTTTTCATCCTTCAAGACTATTGAATCTTTGTCACCTTATGGGTTGTGAATTACCCTGAAAAATAGATCTACAACAACACATTTTCGTTTTTCTTGGAAGAAAGAATATATAAAAAATAAAAAAAGAGAAAAAAAATTGGAGAGGGCTAGGAAGGGGAAAAGAGAGATATGGGGGTTGGATGGGGAAGAACGCACGAAGTGATTAGAAAGAGAAAAAGAAATGGGGAGGGGTGTGGAGGGAAAAGAAGAAAGAAGTGAAAATTTTATTTGCAATTTTCTTATTTTTGGTCTTTTTATTTTTTACTTTTTTAAAAAAATTAAAAATTTTGGTCTAAATTGTTCACGTTTATTCTACGCGTGAAATACGCATTTGTGCCAACTCAATAATTAAGTTGCTACATAAGCATGATCAGTGGTCAAAAGGGCTTAAAGCTTTGAGTTTTATTGTGTTTGAGAGTTCAATTGACAAATGATTAAGTAGAAAGGTCCAGAATACAAACGCATACAAGTACAAGGGTCCATCAGATCATTTCACCAAAAACTAATTATTTCTACTTCTTCCCACTACTATATTCTTAACCAAAGTTGTGTACATCTAAAAAAACATCATCTTTTTAATTTGATAAATTCCAATATGATATAATATTTTTAAAAACTTTTAAATATGAACAAAAAATCTCAGACTTTGGTATCTTTAAATGTTGATGTTTGGGATATTGACATACTTACTTAAAGGTACACATAAAAAAATTAATTAAATGAGTTCACAAATATCTTGCATAATAGAAACACCAAAAAGAAGAAAAATATAATAAGTAGATCAATAGCTTATTTACAAATCCTCTAATCCAATTAGATCCTCCTTATGTTGTCAATAAAAAGACTTATAAGAATGCCACTTTTTGGTCAAAAAAAAAAAAAACTTCAATGGTTCTTCAAAAGGGAATTCTCATCCTAGTGCAACAATTTTTTATACAAGGAATCACATGGGCAATCTAATGGGGGCTAAAGGAGTGAGTATTTTGATTCAACTAATCTAGTGGCTGAATAAAGGACAAATAGAAAACGTCTTCAAGATAATCGGATTTACCAAGTCGTTGTAGAGTCAAATTCATTGGTAATGATTTAAATTATATATAGGGAATGGGAAATCCCTTGCCATATGAAAATGGACATCAACTACATCAAAAGAATCATGAATGCTCTATTAGTAAGAGCTAGCACAACACTTTTTCTGGGAGGATAATAATCTTGCTGATTATTTTGGTAATTTGATTTTTGATTTTACCTATTCTTATGAATTTAACTCATTTTAGAAAGTCCCAACAACATGCAAAATATAATTAATTTAGAAAAAAGTGTTATACCTTACATCAGAGTTCAAAAAATAAAACCCTAGGGTTAAGCAACTAGCTAATCACAAGTTTCAACACCACAATATATACAACATCAGGACAGTAGCAAAGTAACAATTATGATCATCAAGAAGCATACACGAGAAAATTGCAGGTAAAGATTTAATGCAGTCTACTAAAGTCTAAAGTAATTTCAGTTGGTATAGTATCACGCACCTAGCAAAAGCGTAGAGGTGTCCAAAGTGGTACTCGGCTAAGAAACAGTAGCTACAAGATATGTAAAACCTTCAGAACGCTCATATAACACCTTCTCCAAGTAATACACGCCTTATAGGTACGTGCATTAGTAAAGTAAAAAGGTTAAGTGTAAACTTCAAATGGTCTAATCTTTAGATGGTGGTATTAATATCCATATGAGATTTAGGCATCAAAGAAAAGACTTGATAAATGGTAATTATCTAAAAGCTTAGGAGATGTATCTGAAGGTGGTTGTGACAGATTTGAAGAAAGAAAGGTAAACTCAATAGCTTCAGTAGTATTGGAACAAGATTATACACACCTGAATCAAATCCAACAATCCAAAGCATAAAGAAATAGATCTATCACCAAAAGAATGAAATACTAAAGACTAAGAAGATCTCCTTACCTGAGCTCAGAAGAAGATGGAGACTCACAGTCAGTCAAGAAACTCTTCGAGAACTTTGTAAATTTTTTTTTAATTAATTATAGTGCTTTCTATTTTTGAGATGGGCCGGGTTTGGTCCATTTCTTTGATTCTATACAGATTTTGTTTAAGGACCCAATTTTGAATTAAAAAAAAATAAGAGTATCGTTCTCCGAATGATTTTTTGATATTGAATTGTGTAACACCCCAGAAAATTTCTAAGTAAAGACCGAACCATTCTTGAATTGCGTATAAGGTCATACCGAGTGATTCTTAATTGTTCTTAGATTCTAAGGTCAATTCATTAGTATGAAAATAATTTTGGATATCAATTAAGGTCACTAGAATCTCCTAGCACAAAGTTCAGTTGAAAGCTTCCCTATCAAGTGCGTTTTGACCTAAGATTCTACTTAGGTTAACTTCAAACAATCGTATCTCTCAGTACATAATGAGTTAGGTGGTCCATGAGCTATCAAATTGAAGGTCTTTAAGTCCTATTTCCAACGCCACCTAGTTTGCTCCATTTGAAGCTCGGAGTAAAATGTTATGCCCGTTTGAGTGAAGCCTCTCTATTTAAGGCACTTCATTCGTTTTAGGAAAGGGTATTTCGGTATTTTACTTTTTTCCACTAGGCTTAGCACGTTTTTCCTGACCCAATTAAGGTTCTAATAAGATTCTAAATAACCTATTCACGTTCCTAAACACTTAGGGTTTTAGAGCGAGGTTTCAAGAAGAGAAAAAGGGTTAAGTTCAAGTGTTCTTCAAGAATTGTGGTTTTCGCCAAGAACAACATTCTTTCCAGGTATGTGAGGCTTCCCTTAGTAATAGACTTGTTTGTACTCACGTCAATCATGTAATTCTTTCGTTAATTCGCCCATATAATCGTTTATGTAAACGTTCTTGAAGAGTTCTAGAGTTTTAAGCTTCATTCTTTAACAATGGAGGTTTTAAATCCTTAAGGTGAGGGTTTTGCTTATGAATTGTGTTTCTTGATAGACTTTGAGTGATATTTCTATAATTTCATGTTGGGTTTGTGAATCAAAGAGAGTTTAGAAGAAACCAATCGATTCTAGATGAGTTAGGAGTCGAAATTGAGCAAGAAAATTCATCGAATTTCTGGGTAGGGGGCTGGTGCGGCACGCCACCATAGCACCAGAACTACTGCTCAGTAGTTTGGGGCCTGGTGTGACACGCCAACAGTACGCCCCAAACTCTGGCCAGTAGTTGGGGTCTGGTGCCCCACGCCAGCAGTACGCCAGAGGTTGTTTGGCCTTTTTCCTACTGTGTTTCATTCCGAACGTATTCCTTTGAATCGTGACTATGTTCTCTTTTTTGTATTAGCTCTTAAAGGATCCATTAATCCTTAAGAGAGTCTACATGTCCCACTCACATGTCTTCATTTACATTCCAAATTAATGTAAGAAAAGAGGAAAGTTTAAAGGTTCTATTTCATAAAAACTTAAGAGCTTCAAATGTTATTTATACATATACATATATATGTTCCTATGTTGATTATTGGGCTTGAAAGATAAGTTCATAAAGTTCATGTTTCAAGGATGCAAGTATGCCTAAAGTTTTGAAAAGTACTTCAGTAAAGTAAAAAGTCCCTTCTTTGTAAAAGTTGTATTGAACATAAAGTTATGTTAATTATTTTGGGATTAGTATCGAGCACCGAATTGGGTTAGAGTCTTTTATAACTTGGAAGTCCCATAAAACTACGTAGCCAGCCTAGGATAGGATAGCATTGATTCTTCATGCGACTCCTCACTGCCTCTGAGAAGGCCTATTAGATGGATCCATAATCACAATATTATCCTATACCCCGGCAAGGTATAGGATGGCCCTTGCAACATGGGCGAAACGTTATATCATTTCTAGGCTCATAGTAATGGTTGTCGATTAGAGAAACTCCCCACAAGTAAAGTATGTTATTTTTCATATTGCTTTTATTGCATATCTTATTGTAAAGTTTGACGAGTTTTCATGTCTTATTCATGTATTGATATATTGTTAAGTTGCTCTGAGTCATTCATTTCAATTATCGTTTAATCTAGACATATTACATACTCATACATTCCATGTACTGACGTCATTCTACCTGCATCTTTTATGATGCAGATACAGGTACTTAGGATCCTCAACAGGGGTTCCGTTGAGATCACTTCATCAACTTGTCAACTTTTGAGTAAGGCCTCCTTGGTTCCGGAGGACTCCAGTTATATAAGTTGTCAGTAGTAGTTCTTTTGAGGTGTCGTGGGTCTTGTCTCGATATCCTTCCTTAATAGTAGAGGCTTCATAGATAGACAGAGTCGAGGTGTTCCTCTTCATTTACTTTCTTTTGTGTTGTTTTATAAAATATAAGTATTGTTATTAACTATTTTCCAGATTTTATGAGTTAAGTACTTGAGTTTAATGGATTTCATTCTGTTTTAAGCCTATTATTGCTTGAGTAAGTTTTCCCCTAAGTAGTCAGCCAGGCCAAGGTTCGCTTGGGGACCAGCAATGGCTTTCGAGTGCGGGCCACGTCCAGGGTGTCGGCTCGGGCCGTGACAAACTGATCCACGAGATCCAAACTATTTTTTTAATTTTGGAATGTTTAATTTCGACCAATTTTGATCTCATATGCATGCTTTTGTTAGAACTTTATGACAAGGTATTTGATGGAGGCCAGAGGGATAAAAAAAATTAAAGAAATGTAAGAAACTAAAAATATTGTAAAAGTCTTTGCCGTGGAAAAATCAATTATGAGAGCTACATATAGATAAGAAATAATAAAAGCACTTTGGGGACCTTTTAAAACTCCTTAATATTATTTTTCTGATATTCTCAAAAATTCTATGTAACTTTTCAAGTGAGTAACACATACATCGTATATTAAATCGTCAAAAGGAATTTTAAAAAACACCCAAAAAGTAAAAAAAATAAAAAACAATTCATTTATACATTAATTGGAAAATGGAAGACCTAAATTGAATACTCACGACTATGCCTTTTTCTCTTTTTGTATTCATACAATGAATGCATGAATGATTTTGCCCTTTCCTATTCATACCATGAATATGCTATAATATTTATTAATTACTTATAATGTATATTTACTTTTAATTTGGTATGTGAAAAATTTTACGTTTTTAATCATTACTATTAATGATTAAGCTAGTTTATAAGGGTTATGAAGAAATAATTTATTTACTTTTAAAAGGGTATTACGGTCACTCAACTTTATAGAGTTGTTTTTGTCTTTCAATATTTTAGCTAGGAGTTTTCCACTTTAAGTATAGTATAATAATATAATGTAATATAATATAATAACGAAAAATATTTGATTAAAATGATGAGTTAATATCTCAGATTGCCACTCAACTTTGAATAGTCCACTTAGAAAGGCACTCAAGTTTGTTTTATAACATAAAAGCCATTCAACTTAGAATAATTCACTTAAAAAGTCACTCAACTTTGTTTTGTAATAAAAGTCACTCAACTTTGATATTACACTTAAAAAGTCAGTCAATTCAACTATTGATATTACACTTAGAAAGTCGCCCAACCAATTTAAATAATTTTTTAATTAAATTTTGTTGAAATACAATTTTTGTTTTAAAATATTTTAAAAATTAATAATAAGATCCGCAATTAATCATTTTATTAAATTTTGTTGAAATACAACATTTGTTTTAAACTAACTTTTTTTAAAAATATACGATACTCATTTTAATTATTTTATAAAATTTTATTGAAATAAAAAATTTTAAAACGAATTCTTAAAAAATAATGAGATACTTATTTTATAAAAGTTTATTGAAATACAATTTTGCTATAAACTTTTTTTAAAATATAATAACAAGATACTTATTTAATTATATTATTAAATTTTGTTGAAATACAATTTTTGTTTTAAATTAATTTTTTCAAAAATAATAAAATACTCATTTAAATTATTTTACTGACCCATCTACTCCACCAATCAAATTTGTCATACTAAGAAAATATGTGATATCAAAGTTTAAATTCTAAAAAAAAACAACCCATATAAAAGAAACTAAAAAGAGAAGGACACCAGAAAAAAAAGAATTTTGTCAAAAATAAAAGGAAAATAAGAGGGGGGAAATACACTAGAATGGAAAAGAAAAGAATTTTTGTCAGTTGGTACTATGCGGTTTTCAAAGAATTTATCATTAAATAATTGGAGCAGGTCAATAATATATTATTAAAATGGATATCGTTTTGTTTCTTAAAAAAATAGTTTGCAATAAAAAATTAGATTTCATCAAAATATAATGAAAAAGTATTTAAATTGGTTGGGTATGTTTCTAAATTAAATATTAATAGTTGAGTGACTTTCTAAGTGAACTATCACTAATTGAGTGACTTTTGATTTATAAAACAAAGTTGAGTGACTTTCTAACTGAACTATTTTAAGTTGAGGGACTTTTGAGTTATAAAACAAAGTTGAGTGACCATCTCGATTATCTCGTAAAATAATAATCCAATTTTGTACTTTAGAGCTTCCCACTTGAATACTATATGATAACAACATATAATTCTAAATTAAAAGTAAATTTTAATCACATGAGAATGATGATATCAACTTAGATTACAACTTCAAAGCATAGCAATGATCGAAGTAGAAAACAATACTACTAAGGAAATTACTTACTGGAGTAAGTCACCATACAATAATTAACAATGATCTTTTAAAAAAACAAGTACAAATATAGTTGGAATTGTTGAGAGATCAAATAAGAAAGAAGAAAAAAGAATAGTCACAAGCTAAGCTTTGTTTCTTGCTTCTCCACGATATAAGAGAATCTCCTAGAAAAATACAATAACCAATAGTAGAACATCTATCAATGGGATCACGTCCCCAATCACGATCAGTATATTCTTTTAATTCAAGAGAAGAATCAGCTGAAAAGTGAAGTTCATGAAACATAGTTCTTTTGACATAACGAAGAATTTGCAGAACAACAACATAATAAGTAGAGTGAGGTGCAGCCATGAATTGACTAACTATGTGAACAACATAAGCAATATCTGGAAGAGTAATTGTCATATAGATAAGACTACCTATAAGTGTCCGATAAAGAGTGACATTAAGCAATAAAGTACCATCGGTAAGAGAAAATCGCACATTAGGCTCAAGAGGTGTGCTATCAATTTTATTATCGCTAACACCTTCTTTGATAACAAATCAGAAGCATACTTAACTTGAGATAGAGAAATTCAATTATCAAATGTGAGAACTTCAATGCCCAATAAATAGTTGAGAGACCCCAAATCCTTCATCTCAAAATTAGTACTCAAAAATTATTTAACCTCTGAATTACCAACAATATCATCACCAGTAATAATCATATCATCCACATAAAGAATCAAAAGAACAATATCTTGTGTTGTCTTGCGTACAAAAAGAGCAGTATCATGTGGGCTAGAAGAGAATCCCAATTTGCTCAATGTTGAACTAAACTTTGCATACCAAGCTCATGGAGCTTGTTTCAAACCATATAATGCACAGTGAAAGCGACTTACTTTATTTGGAGGACAATTGTATCCTGGTGGAGATTTCATATAAACCTCCTCCACCAAATCTCCATTAAGAAAAACATTTTTAACATCCATTTGAGAAAGTCCCCACCGTTTAGCTGCTGCAATAGAAAGAAGGGCACGAACAGAGGTAACACAAACTACTGGAGCGAAGGTCTCCTCATAATCAATTCCATACTCTTGGGTGAATCATCGAGCAACTAATCGAGCCTTGTATATTTCAACAGAGCCATCAGATCGTGTCTTGATCTTGTAGATCCATTTGCAATCAACAAGAGTATTATTAAAAGGAGGGTCAATTAAGTCCCATGTATGAGTTTTTTCCTATGCTGACAACTCTTCTTTCATAGCTTGCTGCCAAAAAGGATCGCTGGATGCCTCTTTGTATGTACCAAGCTCTTGTAAATTAAGCATGGTATAATAACATTGATAATCACGAAGATAATCAGGAGGATTTTTTCTCTTTCTGGACGTGTAGATGAAGTGTTATCAGGAAGAAGAGAAGATGAGGGTACCTCGGGATCAATATTCATATCAAGTGTGGAAATATCAATTGGAGATTGATCATGAGAACTAGATGTTGTACTATTTTCATGAACTGGACCATCAGATGGGCCTGCATCAAAGGAAATGGTTGAACTGTGGGGTGCAATATCTGACTCACTAGATGAACCTGCATTAAGATCACTTTGAAAAAGCTCAACAAAAGGATTAGAAAAGAATGACAATTTGCTTGATGGAATAGACTCAAACTTTGACAGTGAGGAAAATTTAATATGTTCCCAAAAATAACATGCCGAGAAATACAAATGCCATTTGACACAGGATCCCAACAACGGTAACCTTTATGTTCTATCCCATATCCTATAAAGAAACAAACTCGAGCATGAGGTTCTAATTTTTTGTATTCATGTCGTTGAAGAAGAACAAAACAAGCAGAACCAAATACTTTAAGTAATGTGTAGTTAGGAACTACCTTGTAAAGACATTCATAAGGAGACATGTTTCAAAGAACAGAAGATGGGAGTCTATTGATAGTAAACACTGCAATAAGATTTGGTTCATCCCAAATGATACCATGTAAATATATGGCACCTGGGCCTAACTCAACCCCAAAAGCTAGCTCAAGGCAAGATGAATAAATAATCATGGCCCAAACAGAATCAAGGATATGCCTATGCTTACGTTCTACTCGTCCATTGTGTTGGGAGGTATCGGGACAAAGGAATTCAGAAAGTGTATCATTTACAAACAAGAAATTCAAAAGTTTAGAATCACGATATTCCATAGCATTGTCAAGCCGAAAATTTTTGATAATTTTACCAAATTGATTTTTAACCATATTAGCAAAATTAATATATATTTGAGGTAATTCTAAACGATTTTTCATAAGATATATCCATGTGAATCAGGAAAAATCATCGATAAAAATGACAAAGTATCGTGATCCAATCATGCTTGGTATATGGGAAGGTCCCCAAACATCATAATGGATAAAATCAAAAGGAAACTTTGAAATAGAAAGATTATTATTAAAAGGTAAAGCAGGTTATTTTGGCCTGTTTACATGCAATACAATCTAAACTTTTCTCATTAACATGACCTAACAATCCACTAAAATTAAAGGACGAAGTTTACTCAAAGAACAATGACAAAAACGTTGATGCCATAATGACAAAGGGAAACAGCACATAATTGATACATATGAGATAATTGGGGGAATATGAAGACTAGTGAGTTCAAACATATGCCTAACTTTACGGACTTTCCCAATGATTTATCCCGTCTGAGGGTCCTACACTCGACAACCACTAGAAGAATAATTTACATCATATCCCAAATGCAAAGAGAGATCTGATGAAGAAATAGATCCTTTATGACTAAAATTTATATTAGACCCATCAGCAGTATGAATGGATGATGGGCTAGAAATAGTAGCCAGGTCAGAGAAAATCTTGGAAGAATATGTCATGTGATTACAACATGCTGAATCAAAGTACCAAGATGAATTACATGAAGGAGTAACTAGAGCTGCAAGGCTGTTACCAATTGGAGAAAGGAGTTGACTAAGGAGAGATTGAAGGTCCATGATATTCGCTCAACAAATTGACGTCAACAAACAAACAAACAAAAATATGAAAGACAGAAGAGATCCAACAAAGTGATGAAGTAGTAATTGCTATCAACAAAATACCACGAGAAAAATAGAATAGTGAATATGGATTTCAATAATTCGAGTAGGCTCTAATACCATGTTACAAAATGAGACAGAGAAACACAAAAAAATCTAAAGAATTGATAATTCTATTCATCATGGAATAAAAGAGACTACAACCATATTTGTACACAAGAAATTAAGAAGCAAAAGGAAATAAAATACCTATAATGTCTAAATATATACTTTACCATACTTAATATATTTAAATATATATTCTACCCATATTTAGAATGTCTATACAATATTTACAAAATTTTAACACCTATCATCATCATCATGGGTGATGAAACCCAAAACAATGCAAACACCGTCATCAACCCCATAAACACTGGATCTGGGATTGGAAATAGTGTTGATGTGAATCATCCTTATCACCTCCAAACTTCAGATGCACCAGGGCAAAATCTTTCTAATGTTCCATTTGATGGAAAAGGTTTCCCGAGATGACATAGCTTTGTGTTTATAGCACTTTCAACTAAAAATAAATTGGGTTCATCAATGGAACCATAAGTCCACCAGATGCTAATGATTCAACTTGCTAGCAGTGGAGCCGATGCAACTACATGGTTACCTTTAGGCTCCTAAATTAAGTCTTAAGGGACATAGGGGAAAGTTTCATAGACTATAAAACAACTAGAGATCTATAGATAAGCTTGGAGCATAGGTTCGGGCAAACCAGTGGAGCAAAGCTTTACCATCTCCAAAAGAAAATCACAAGTTTAGTTCAAGGTAATCTTGAAATAGCTTGATATTTAACAAAACTTAAGAGATTATGGGATGAGTTAGATTCACTAAATGCCGATGTAATATGTTCTTGTGTTTGTTTATGTGATGGGCAAAGAATACTAACAAAATCTTTGCAAGATCAAAGGCTTACGCAGTTTTTAATGGGATTAAATAAGGTATATTCACATGCAAGGAGTAGCATACTGATGGCAAATTCACTTCCCACTCTTGATCATGCGTAGTCTCTCTTTCTAAAAGATGAGAATCAAAGGGAAGTGTTAGCGTGTTAGCTAATGCTCAGTTTCCCAGTGAGACGGCTTCATTCATGGAAGGAAAACAGGAACGAACATTTTCAAGATATGGAAAACAACCTCAGAGGTATATGGAAGTAACCCTACTCAGATTTCAAAAACCAAGTCCTAATCAAAGGTTTACACAATCTAGCTTAATCATAGGTTTAGACAATCGAACTCTAATCAGAAACCTGGGTAGTCTAATCTAGATCAGAGGTATTTGGAAGTAAACCCTACTCAGAAACTTGGAAATCAACCCTACAGGAACAAAAGAAAGAAGGTGAAGTATAACCCCAATGTGACCTGTACCTATTGTTTCAAAACAAGGAATGAAGAGATAGATTGTTTCAGACTCATAAGATTTCCAAATGATTTTCAATTTACCAATTCAAAAGAAAATCAAGAAGGAGCAAGGGGAGATGCACCAGTAGCAGGGAAAATATGTGATGATGGTGAGATTGAACCAAATATATACAGTTGCATATATGGAGGAGAGTTTTGTCCAAGTCAAGTGTCACATATAATGAACATATTCAAGAAAGCTCAAATAGGACAAGGTGAGCCTCAAGATCAGAGATTAATGATAATGCAATTACTGGTGCTATTCTAAAATACACAGGATCATGTTTTAAGACTTTTGATCATAATACTTGGATTGTTGACATAGGGGCTTCTAATCATAGGTGCCATAATTCTAATTCATTTGTGAGTCTCACTTCCCTCCCAGTTCCTATAGCTATAAGTTTGCCTAATCCTTTCAAAATCATTGTGACACACATAGGAAGCATCACTGCAGCCTAACTTAACACTGAATGATGTCCTTTATGTTCTAGATTTCAAATATAGTTTGTTATCCATTCACAAATTATTTTGTCAATTTCAATGTTCTGCATATTTTAATTCGTTTGGGTGTATATTGCAAGCCCCTTATATGAAGAGGGGACAAGCTTTTGGTGAAGTGAGGGAAGGTCTCTACGTTTTGGATCAAGCTAGTCCTCTAGTTATAAGTTTACTAAGGAAAATGTAATTCAAAAGAAAGAAATTTCCAATCATGTTTCCAATTTCTTGTCTAAGTCTAGTTGCATTTCTATTTATTCTGTCTCCAATGTAAGCCTTTGGCACTCCAGATTGGGACATTTTCCCTTGTCGGTAATGAGAAATTTCAACTTTATCAAACTTCCTTCAAATCAAGATTTCATTTGTGTTGTTTGTCCACAAGCAAGGAAAACTGACTTCCCTTTCCAACTAGTAGCATTAAATCAAAAATTTGAATTGATCATATAGATACTTGGGTTACCTATAAATATGTTGAGTCTGGAGCCCAAAGAATAAAAAATTGAGCAAAATTTCCAAAATGGCAACAAAAATTGAGGATCAAACCAAAAGGGCAACATTTGGATGGAAGGATGGATGCCGTTAAATCGTTGGTTGGAAGGCGCATGTTGACATGCGCCCTGTAAGGCGCACGCTGACATGTGCCTTACAAGGCTCATGCTGCATGCACCTTACAAGGCTCATATCAGCATGCGCCTAACAACATTAAAAAAAATGTTTAAGAAATATTAATATTCTTCTCCATTATTTATTCAATCGTTTTGTTGTTGTGTTTTCGTGTTTATTTTTTTCTATTTTCACTATTTATATGCAAATAAAAATGTAAGTGATGTGGTCAAGTCACTATTTAGGCATATCGCTCGGTTCGGTCTGGTTTTGAAGTTTATCGATTTGACTTATTGGTTATCGGTTCATAGACATGCTAACCCATTAAGAAAAAACATCAAACGGTTAAAAACCCATAACATGATAACAAAAAAAATCAAAACGTTATCAATTAAATATTGAACCCATTAAATTTAAATTGATCATAAATTAAAGGTCTCATCTATAAAATTCGGTTATAGAATAGATTAGTAGAAAAAGCACAAGTGTGAATATTATTTTCTTTTTCTGTTTCTTTATACATAAAAGAGTTGTATAAATACACATGAAGGTGATAAATTCAATCAGTGGAAAATCTCTACTAATCTTTCTTCAACTTTCTTTCATTAAATCCACAAAGTGTGGCACTATATCAAAAGAATAGAGAGAAAACAAGAAAACTGCTGATCCTAATTTCGCATGATATATCGAATAAAAAAACTAAGGAAACTATTTATAGACACTATAAAAAGAGTCTTGAACAAACAGGGAAAGGTTCCCTTCATAGTTGTAACACCCCGAAAATTTCTAAGTTAAGACCCAAACAATTCTTGAATTGGATATAAGGCCGTACCAAGTGATTCTAAATTATTCTTAGATTATAAGGTCAATTCATTAGTGTGGAAATGTTTTTGGATATCAATTTAAGTCCACTAGAATCCCCTAGCACAAAGTTGAGTTGGAAGCTTCCTACTGAGTAAGGTTCGACCTAAGATTCTACTTAGGTCAATTTCAGATGATCATATTTCTCAACACATAATGAGTTAAGTGGTTCTTGAGCTATCAAATCGAAGGTCTTTCAGTCCTTTTTCAAACGCCACCAAGTTTGCTCCATTTGAAGCTTGGAATAAAAAGTTATGCCTGTTTGAGTGAAGCCTCTCTATTTAAGGCACTTCATTGGTTTTAGGAAAGGGTATTTTGGTCTTTTCCTTTTTTCCCCTAAGCTTAACACATTTTTCCTGACCCAATTAAGGGTCTAATAAGATTCTAAAACATCTATTCACGTTCCTAAACACTTAGGGTTTTAGAGCAAGGTTTCAAGAAGAGAAAAAGGGCTAAGTTCAATCATTCTTCAAGAATTGTGGTTTTCTCCAAGAACATCGTTCTTTCCAGGTATGTGAGCCTTCCCATAGTGATGGAATTGTTCTTCCGCATTCCAAACACGTAATTCTTTCGTTAATTCGCCCATATAATCGTTTATGTAAACATTCTTGAAGAGTTCTTGAGTTTTAAGCTTCATTCTTTATCAATGGAGGTTTTGAGTTCTTGACGTGAGGGTTTTGCGAATGAGTGGTTTCTTGATAGAATTTGAGTGGGATTTCAACAATTTCGTGTTGGGTTTGTGAATAAAAGAGAGTTTGGAAGAAACCAATCGATTCTAGATGAGTTAGGACCCGAAATTAAGCAAGCAAATTCATCGAATTTCTGGGTAGAAGGCTGGCGCGGCGCACCACAATAGCGCCAGAACTACTGGTCAGTAGTTTGGGGCCTGGCATGCCACGCCAATATTGTGCCCCAAACTCTTGTCAGTAGTCGCCCCACCCCAACAGTACACCAGGGGTCGTCTGGCCTTTTTCCTTCCGAACGTATTCCTTTGAATCGTGACTACGTTCTCTTCTTTGTATTAGCTCCTAAAGGCTCCATTAATCCTTGAGAGAGCCTACATGTCCCACTCACATGTCTTCATTTACATTCAAAATTAATGTAAGAAAAGAGAAAAGTTTAAAGGTTCTATTTCATAAAAACATAAGAGCTTCAAATATTATTTATATATACATATATATGTTCCTATGTTGATTATTGGGCTTGAAAGATAAGTTCATAAGTTCATGTTTCAAGGATGCAAGTATGTCTAAAGTTTTTGAAAAGTACTTCAGTAAAGTAAAAAGTCCCTTCTTTGTAAAGGGTGTATTGAGCGTAAATTATATTGATTATTTTGGGAGTAGTATCGAACATCGAATTGGGTTAGAATCATTTATAACTCAAAAGTCACATAAAACTACATAGCCAGCATAGGATAGGATAGCATTGATTCTTCATGCGACTCCTCACTGCCTCTGAGAAGGCCTACTAGATGGATCCATAGTTACAATATCATCCTATACCCCGGCAAGGTATAAGATGGCCCTTGCAATGTGGATGAAACGCTGTATCATTGCTAGGCTCATAGTAATGGTTGTTGGTTAGAGAAACTCCGCACAATTAAAGAATGTTATTTTTCATATTGCTTTTATTGCATATCTTATTGTAAAGCTTAAAGAGTTTTCATGTCTTATTCATGTATTGATATACTGTTGAGTTGCTCTGAGTCATTCAGTTCATTTATCGTTTAATCTAGCCATATTACATACTCGTACATTCCATGTACTGACGTCATTTTACCTGCATCTTCTATGATGCAGATACAGGTACTTAGGATCCTCAACAGGAGTTCCGTTGAGATCACTTTGTCCGCTTGTCAGCTTTTGAGTAAGGCCTCCTTGGTTCCGAAGGACTCCAGTTTTATAAGTTGTTAATAGTAGTTCTCTTGAGGAGTCGTGGGTCTTGTCCCGAAACTCATCTTTGTACAATAGAGGCTTCATAGATAGACAGGTTTGGAGAGTCTTTCAGTTACAGAAGTTTTACTTAAAACTTTAAGTTTCATACTCAGTATTTTCAGATAGTTTTGAGTTTCAGTAAGTTGTATTAAACTTTTCTTCAGTTTTGATGCTTGTATATACTTGAGTTAGTCTTCCACTTGTAGTCAGCCAGGATGAGGGTTCTCTATAACCATTCTACAGTTCATGGAATCTTCTCGGCAGATGTCGTCTTCAAAGTAAATCCTTCTGAATCGGTCCCACAATTTCATTATCGATCAATCTCCTCCTATACTTATTTTCCAACATGTTACTTTTGTTCGAACCAGTGAGTAGGGGCATCAGTCAGATCATGTTGCCTGAAGGAGGGTAGTGCATCATAGGGTTTAAAACTATCCACATGCAAGCAGAGGCGTATCCAGAATTTCGAGATGACGGGTGCACTATTGTAAAAAGGTGGATCTAAGATGTAAATTTAATCAGATATATCTATACATATACAAGATTTAGATTTCTAAACTCACTTAGAGAGGTGCACCTAATCATAGTCACATAATATAATACTCCGAGTATGGGTTCACATATCTATATTTCAATATTTAAAAAATAATATAATACTATTATATATGATCTCGGGAGGGGAGCATGGGTTCACGTGAACTCAGTGAGCCCCCCTTCGATACGCCCCTGCATGCAAGTGAAAAACTTATCTTGCTTTTTCTCTTTCCTTTCCATATGTGTTTGTGACTTAGATAAGGTCTCATGTGTTGCTATCAATGCACCATGATCACTAGTTAGAGTTGTGTAAGCCGTTTCCATCTTCTTAATGTTATACCAATGCTTTTTTATGATCATCAATGTACACATTTGTGAACATTATAGATTCTAACAAGTATCACAATTGTGACATCTGGTTCATAATTATGAACCTCTAATTCTCTACCTGCTTTTCTAGACGACCTCATAATTGTGAGGCCTAATGTTGAAATTGCAACATCAAGGCTGGTTTCACCAGTTGTCTTTTTTTTCCCTTTTTAGCTTTCTTTTTGTCCATTTTCAATTCTTTTCATCTCTAAGAATATTCCACAGCAATTATACTTGTAACAAGGTAAGTATACACCATCACATATTAATAGTAGCAGCAAAGGACCCAAAAACTAAAGTAAAGAGACACAAATACATGGTAAAATCCTTATACATCATATCTCCCTTAACCAAATTGACTCAGATGAATATGGTTTTCCAATGGTTCGGTGAGTGGGAGGCAAGCTTTCAAAAGCTCAAGACTTTGTTGACTTTGGCTCCTATCTTTACCTTACCTATGGAAGGTGAAGGCTTTATTGTGTATTGTGATCAGAGACTGATCGTGTTTATGTATTAATGTAGAATGGTAATGTTATTGCATATGCTATGAGAAAATTAAAAATTCATGAGAAGAACTACCCTACTCATGACTTATAGTTGAAAATAGTAGCATTTGCTTTGAGAATTTGAAGGTATTATCTCTATAGAGTACATTGGGAGATTTTCATGGACTAGTGCATCCTAGAGTATATATTCAACCACAAAGACTTGAAAATAAGAAAGCCAAGGTGGTTGGAGCTACCCAAGGATTATGACATGATGATCCTTTACCATCCGAGAAAGGCTACCATATTGGTAGATGCTTTAAGTAGAAAAGCAGGTGAGTATTGGCAACCTTATTTTGTTACTACTGGAGGGGTTTCCTTTGGCCATTGATTTGTTATGTTAGTAAATAGCTTTGTGAGACTTGACATTTCTAAGTCAGAAAGAGTTCTCACTTGTGTTGAGTCAAAATCACTCTTCATTGAAGAGATTAAGGCCACACTATTTGAAGATGAGAAATTATGCTTGAGTCAAGATAAAGTTTTGATAGGTGAAGCAAAAAAGGAAATTCAAGGCCAAGAGGTCGTTTTGAGGATTATGGTCAGATTTGTGTGTCGAGAGTTAATGATTTGAGTAGGTTGATCATGGAATATGCTCAAAGTTCTAGGTAATCTATTCATCTTGGAGTGGCGAAGATGCAGAGGCGGAGCTAGGTGGAGTTCGTGGGTTCGAACGAACCCACTAGCTTTTCTGTAGATTATGTATTTGTATTAGAAAATTAAATATATATATATATATATATATATGAATATTATCTTCTGTCCTAATATTTAGAACCCCCAAACTCTTAATCCTGGCTCCGCCACTGTGAAGATGTACAATGACTTGAACCAACACTATTGTTGGTGTATGATGAAGAGGTACATCATGGATTTTGTGTGCAAGTGTTTGAATTTCCATCCTGTAAAGTATAAGTACAAAAGATCAGGTTATATAACTCATAGTGTTCCTATTTCTAAATGATGAAGGTTTATGCTTCTTGGATCACCATGGCTATTTTGTTCTTGTTTAGATTATTTGAAAATCGTAGAGGTTGGGGAAAATCTACATCAATAAGATTGTTTTCTTGCATGATACATGTCCAATTTCCATCATTTGAGACTAAGGTACTCAATTTTCATTGACTTTCTGGAGGTCTACCCCAAAGTAGTGGGGTATCTGGGTGGAGCTTGACACAACATTTAACCCTCACACATATGGTCAGCCTGAAAGGACAATCAAGGTAATGGAGCTTATGTTATTGACTTTGGAGGTTATTGGGACTAGTTCTTTTCTATGGTAGAGTTTTCTTTGAAGGTCATTCAGATGACTCTTTTTGACTCCTTTGATTGTAAGAGGTATAGGTCTCAAGTTTGTTGGTTTGATTCTTTTGAGGTTAGACCATGAGGTAAATACTGGTTGAGGGATTCTATGGAGAAGGTGAAAGTGATTCCATATATACTTCTTACAGCTTAGAGCATGCAATAGAGATACGTGTATCAAAGAGTTCATGACTTAAATTTCATGATTGGCGAGAAGGTTCTATTAGAGGAATCACCTATGAAAGGTGTCATGAGATTTAGGAAAAAGTTCAAGCTCAGACCTACGTTTATTAGTCCATTTGAGGTGATACATCACATTGGTTAGATGGCTTTACATCCAAGCCTATTAGTTGTTCATCAGGTGTTTCATGTTTTGATGATGAAAAAACACTAAATGATTATTCGCATATGTTGCCATAGGGTTTGGTGTAGTTAAATCAAAATATGTCATTTGAGAAGAAGCTGGAAGCCCTTTCGGATAGACATATCAAAAAGCTAAGTTTGGAAGACATAGCATATGTGAATGCCTAGTCGAGATATCATTTGGTGGTGGAAGCCACCCGGGAGACCAAGTTATACATGTGGAGCAGATATCCTTAGATTTCCTAGTCTAGATACTTTTTCTCCTTAAGTTTAAAGACACACATGTGGTTTAGTAAGGAATGATGTGTAACAATAAAACTGGTCATTCTGGGTAAGCTCATCGTAAAAGAAATTGGGTGAGAAAGCTGTTGGGTGGAGGAATTCAAAATTTCAGGCTAATCTAGGCTCAGACGAAATCTAAGTGAGGTGAAGTCTAGGATAATTTGGGAAAAGACCGTGTAACATGTCTAAGTTTGAGTTGGGTCTCCGTTTAGGTAAGACATTAAGGAGTTCGTATGACTTTTCAGAATTGAATTGGGGCAAGTAAAACTCATGATATCTAACTTGGTATGAAGGGGTTGGTCTAGAATATCAAGGTTTGAAGGTAAGTTGCGAAACATGCCAAAATGGGAGGATTCCTGAGTTTATGTCCCATGTTAGCCACTATAGTGGATGACATGCCGATACATTGACTACCGCTATATCGAAGAAATTCCCTCTATAGCAGAGGTCAAGGGTGGTCAACCTCACTATAACGGGTGACTTTCGCTATGGCAGCGCCGTTATAGAGGGACTAGGCTAGTATGGTGGAGTAAGTCACGTTAAATATAGAAATTTTCCCAAATAACGCTCATTCTTTCTCAGAAATGATTTTTGGAAGGACAGAGGTGATTTGGGGAATATTTCATTAGTTTTTCATCAAGATTCTTCATAAATGTAAGTAGTTTGTTCCCCTAATCTAGTAGTTTGATTCCTATACCTTAGAGTCGATAGTTATGACCCTAGAGGAGGGTTTGGCTTAACCTAAGGGGGGGATCTGGTATAATGAGGATTGTGGGGTGTAGAACCCTGGATTATGTTTATAAAATGTTTGTTCATGACTATATTACTGTAATTTGGTAGCGTAATCATAAATTTTGTAGTTCTGGGTGAATTATTGGAGGGAAAACCATGGGTTGGGTTGAATAATCATGAGGTTGGCCTAGGGTTTGGGATTAAGATATAATATGGGATATTTAGGCCATTTTGGGTTGATTTTGTTTTGTGTTATTGTTTTAGATGTCACGATCCAAAAAATGGACGCGATGGCACTCGTTTCATCCCATCAAGACAAGTCAACCTAAAACCCTTGAGCAAGGAAGTATTCCATGATAGATTAAGTGTTATTTACTTTCTTTTCTAATATGACTAGAGGAACTAGGTTCCTAGAAATAACTGTTGGTGTGTAGTTTCTTTCACATCTCATGCACATCGACATCAAAAAAGTGAAAGATAAATCCCGATACAGGATCACCAGGGATATTCACAGTGTATAGGGTTCCAATATTGGGTGTTGCATCTAAGGGTATTCCCTAGTGTTCTATGATACATGGTGCATATATAGACCTTGTGAGTTCCCCATGGTGTTTACTATATACCAGAGGAAATAGGTGAATTAAGATTATTGTCCAGTGCATATGCAAATGCATTTCATTACATCATCATGACATTACATATTAATTTTGGGTGTTAAAATGGCTAAGTTATTACGAAAGTGGCTTCATAGCATCTCTGATTGTATTTTTACTTAAATTTTGTTCTTACACTAATTGTTGATGTTGTCTTTAAATGTTTTGTCTGTCTTTTTCCTTAGGTGTGATCCGTACTATGATTTAAGACATGTTAAATTGGCTAAAATTAGACAAATAAAACACTTTCATTTATGTTCCTTATTCATCATAAAATTCTTTAGTGTTTAAACAATGTAATATTTTTGTGGCAACTAAACACTAGAATATTACAAGAATATTTCTATACCAAATGCTACTTAATGCACTTTTTTAAGGTGAGGACAAGTTATTTTCTTTTATAACTATTTCATTCAATTTCTCTTTTCTCACTATTCAAATTGACAATCTTAAAATTTATCACTATTCTCAAGACATCACTCTCAAATGGTAGGATTTACAAACCAAATTTGGAATTTAAATTTATGATAATTTTCACTCATTTTATTATTTAATTGACTTGAGACCAAGACCACTCATAGTAAAAGAAAATCAAACAAACAATAGATCATCAAAAAGTAGAATTTCTAAGTAAACTTAAAATAGTACAATGCAATAACAACATACTGTCATTCAAATTGAAAAAAATTATTCAGGACTCTAAACAAAAAAAAACAATTCATGTAGAGTCTCATCTTTTAAAAAATGAAATATATAGGAATAACGAGTCAACTCTTTATCTTTGGAGGCATATCAATCAATACCAAACCATCACCTCCACTTCTGTTCGCTCTCGACTCCAACCCATTTATATAACCTTGCACTAATTCTTAACATGCACTCTTTATTTTTATGTAGTTCCCACACATAAATTTGATATTTAATACTCCTCTTCTCCAAATCAAAACAAGATAAGAAATGACACAAAATAAGTATTGAACCACTGGATAATAGTTCATCTTGGAGTATCAATTACATTTGAGAGCAATTTTGATCTTACAAATTGTATGAAAGATGAGGTCGTTTGCTTTTTTTACCGACTCTGTTGGAAGATTTGTAGTAGCAAGGTTGTTCAAAAACCTTTGAAATCTTATAATCACCTGTTATCCACCATAGACTCCATTATTGTTCTTTTCAAAAAAGTCATTGTCGTTACCACCTGCAAAACAATCTTGAATTATTAAAATTATATTGGGCAAGAGACCAACAAATGAAGAGTCCCCCTCTTTCATCACCATATTGATTTCTTGAGAATCGCCTTTTGCATATACGAAAAGAGAACCAGTTGTACCTGTGCAAGTATCTTGGAAAATCAGCATGTTGTTTTGCTTAGCACTGGTGCTATCCCCCTACATGTTGAAACCAAAAAAATAATGTATTTATATATAAAAAATTCAAAGAACTAATCCTGTCTTATTTATAGAAAATAAAACAATTAATAACTCACATCAACATGTAAAAGATAGAAGCTACTTTCAAGATTTTGACCCTTGGAAACACGTACCAACTCTTGAATTGGACCATTACTGGACAAGACATCCCATTGACTCCTTGTTTTATTATTAATGAAGAATTCAAAGGAATGTTTTTGTTTCACTGGTAACCTCATTGTCTTTATGGCACATAACACTATACTAACAGGTTCACCAGGATCACCAAATGTTTGTCCTCGTCATCAATTTTGCTTCTACTCCATTTTCTAATTGAATTATTTCCCACTTGAGATTAGTTGCACAAAATTTGTGAGTCATGCGTAGAGCCAACATTTGTATACCTATCTGATCCTTTGAAACAACTGCAACAAATGAATCATCATCAGAATTCATTGTTTTAGTCAATACTCAAAAGTGTAAAAAAAATGCTCCCATAATAGAATTTTCATGATTATGGTGGGATCAACAAATGACTTCATCACTCTCAAGAACTCAAATTGCCTTCGCAAACTGGCTATCCACCTTTGTGCACCAAATACTAGACTTGTCTTAAGCAAAGAGCGGTACAAATGGTGGGCATGATTTTCATTATATTGCATATGCTTGATCGAGCATATGCTGGATCGAGCATATGTAATATAATGAAAATCATGTCCACCATTTGTACCACTCTTTGGTCAATACAGGTCTAGTATTTGGTCACAAAGGTGGATAGCCAGTTTGCAAAGGCAATTTGAGTTCTTGAGAGTGATGAAGTCATTTGTTGATCCCACCATAATCATGAAAATTCTATTATGGGAGCATTGTTTTTACACTTTTGAGTATTGACTAAAACAATGAATTCTGATGATGATTCATTTGTTGCAGTTGTTTCAAATGATCAGATAGGTATACAAATGTTGGCTCTACGCATGACTCACAAATTTTGTGCAACTAATCTCAACTGGGAAATAATTCAATTAGAAAATGGAGTAGATGCAAAATTATTGATGAGGAAAAGCATTGGTGATCCTGGTGAACCTATTGGTATAGTGTTATGTGCCACAAAGACAATTAGGTTACCAGTGAAACAACAACATTTGTTCGAACTCTTCATTAATAATAAAACAAGGAGTCAATGGGATGTCTTGTCCAGTAATGGTCCAATTCAAGAGTTGGTACGTGTTTCCAAAGGTCAAAATCTTGAAAGTGGTTTCTATATTTTACGTGTTGATGTGAGTTATTAGTTTTATTATTTTATATAAATAAGGCAGGATTAGTTCTTTGAATTTTTTATGTATAAATATGTTATTTTTTTGGTTTCAACATGTAGTGGGATAGCACCAGTGCTAAGCAAAACAACATGATGATTTTCCAAGATACTTGCACAGGTACAACTGGTTCTCTTTTAGTATATGCAACAGATGATTCTCAAGAAATCAATATGGTGATGAAAGAGGGGGACTCTTCATTTGTTGGTCTCTTGCCCAATAGAATTTTAATAGTTCAAGATTTTTCTGCAAGTGATAACGGCAATGACTTTTTTTGAAAAGAACGATAATGGAGTCTATGGTGGATCACTAGTGACTATAAGATTTCAAAGGTTGTTGAACAACCTTGCTACTACAAATATTCCAATAGAGTCGGTAAAGAAAGCAAATGATCTCATCTGTCATACAATTCGTAAGATCAAAATTGCTCTCAAATGCAAGTGATACTCCAAGACGAACTATTATCTAGTGGTTCATTACTTATTTTGAGTCTTTTCTTATCTTGTTTTGATTCTAAGAAGAGGAGTATTAAATATCAAATTTATGTGTGGGAACTACATAAAAATAAAGAGTGCATGTTAAGAATTAGTACAAGGTTATATAAATGGGTTGGAGTCGAGAGCAAAAAGAAGTGGAGGTGATGGTTTGGTATTGACTGATATGCCTCCAAAGATAAAGAGTGGACTCTTTATTCCTATGTATGTCTTTTTTAAAAAGATGAAAGGCTACATGAATTTTTTATTTGTTTTGTTTAGAGTCCTGAATAATTATTTTCAATTTGAATAACAGTATGTTATTATTGTATTGTACTATTTTAAGTTTACTTAGAAATTCTCCTTTTTAATGATCTATTTTTTGTTTGATTTTATTTTATTATGAGTGGTCTTGGTCTCAAGCCAATTAAATAATAAAATGAGTGAAAATTATCATAAATTTAAATTCCAAAATTTGGTGGTAAATCCTACCATTTGAGAGTGACGTCTTGAGAATAGTGATAAATTTCAAGATTGTCAATTTGAATAGTGAAAAAATAGAAATTGAATGAAACAGTTGTAAAAGAAAATAACTTGTCCTCACCTTAAAAAAGTGCATTAAGTAGTATTTGGTATAGAAATATTCTTGTAATATTCTAGTGTTTAGTTGCCACAAAAAATACTACTTTATTTAAACACTAAAGAATTTTATGATAAATAGGGAACATAAGTGAAAGTGCTGTATTTGTCTAATTTTAGCCAATTTAACATGTCTTAAATCATAGTGCGGATCACACCCAAGGAAAAAGACAAAGACAAAGACATAACATTTAAATACAACATCAACAATTAGTGTAAGAACAATATTTGAATAAAAATACAATCAGAGATGCTATGAAGCCACTTTCGCAATCACTTAGCCATTTCAACACCCAAAATTAATATGTAATGTCATGATGATGTAATGAAATGCATTTGCATATGCACTGGACAATAATCTGAATACACCTATTTCCTCTGGTGTATAGTAAACACCTTGGGGAACTCATAAGAAGGAATTGAAGGAACAGTTGTAAGATCTATTGAGTAAGGGGTTTATTTGCCCTAGTGAGTCACATTGGGTTGCAACAATTTTATGTATGAAGAAGAAGGATAGGTCTATGAGGGTGTGCATTGATTATACACAGTTGAACGAGATGACTATTAAGAACAAGTATCCTCTTTCATGCATTGATGATTTGTTTGATCAGTTTCATGGAACAACGTTGTTTTCCAAGATAGACTTGAGGTCCGATTATCATCAGTTGAGGATTAGGTCATCGAATATCCCTAACACAGCTTTTCAGACCCGATATGATTATTATGAGTTCTTGGTGATGTCTTTTCGATTGACTAACGGCCCAATGATGTTCATGGAGTTGATGAACAGTGTGTTTTGCCCGTATTTGGATTCCTTTGTGATTGTATCCATTGATGAAATCTTGATGTATTCCAAGACTGAGGGTGATCATGTTTTCCACTTGAGGATAGTGCTTCAGAGGTTGAGGGATGAGACATTGTATGTGAAATTCTGAAAGTGTGAGTTCTGGCTTGATTCGGTGGCATTCTTGGGACACGTGGTGTCCAAAACGGGTATTAGGGTGAATTTGGCCAAGAGTGAGACAGTTAGAGATTGGACAACGCCTACTTGTCCTACAAGATTCATAGTTTAGTGGCATTGGTCGGTTACTATAGGAGGTTTGTGCAGAGTTTCTCTTCTATTGCGCCCCCATTGACTAGATTGACTCAGAATAGTGTGGGTTTCCAGTGGCTCACGAGTGTGAGCTGAGCTTTCAAAAGCTCAAGATTTTATTGACTTCGGCTCTTGTTTTGACTCTACCCGAGGAGGGTGTGGGCTTTACAGTGTATTGTGATGCTTCAGGAGCCAGCTTAGGTGGTGTGTTGCAGCAAAAGAGGAAGGTGATTTCTTATGCTTCTAGACAGTTCAAGACTCATGAGAAGATATATTCTACCCATGACTTAGATTTGGCGGCAATGGTTTTTGTGCTAAAGTCTTAGCGTCACTACTTTTATGGTGTGCATTACGAGGTCTTCACCGATCATAGGAGCCTTCCGTACATATTGAGTCAGAGGGAGGGATCTAAACTTGTGGCAGCGTAGGTGGCTTGAGTTTTTAAAGGACTATGACATGACTATTTGTACCACCCAGGGATGGTCAATGTTGTAGAGGATGCAGGGTGTATTACACGTGACACAAGGTTTTGGGGGTAATTTAGTTATATTATGATTTCCGCATGCTTATGTTATGTTCAGTTCTTTATTTTCTTCTTACTTCCGGATTTACTTTATCGAGGTTTGGTTAGACTGACATATCTGGGATAAGATAGGTGTCATCACACCCAATTTTTGGGTTGTGACATATTTTTACACAATTTCACATAACACATTTCACCTAATTTCACAAATACATCTAACAATCATTTTTCATCCTTCAAGACTATTGAATCTTTGTCACCTTATGGGTTGTGAATTACCCAAAAAAAATTGAAAGAAAAAACAGATCTACAACAACACATTTTTGGAAAGAATATATAAAAAAAGGTAAGAGAAAAAAAATTTATAGAGGGCTAGGAATGGAAAAAGAGAGAAATGGTGGTTGGATAGGAAAGAACGCACGAGGTGATTAGAAAGAGAAATAGAAATGGGGAGGGGTGTGGAGGGAAAAGAAGAAAGAAGTGAAAATTTTATTTTCAATTTTCTTATTTTTGGTCTTTTTATTTTTTTCTTTTTTCAAAAAAATGAAAATTTTAGTCTAAATTGTACACTCGTATTCTACGTACAATCACACATTTGTGCCAACTCAATAATTAAGTTGCCACATAAGCATAGTCAGTGGTCAGAAGGGCTTAAAACATTGAGTTTAAGGGTTCAATTGGCAAATGATTAAGTAGAAGGGCCCAAAATACGAACTCATAAAACTTACAAGTACAAGGATCCATCAAACCATTTCACCTGAAACTAATTATTTTCTACTTCTTCCCACTACTATATTCTTTACCAAAGTTGTGTACATCATCTTTTTAATTTGATAAATTCCAATATGATATAAATTTTTAAAAACTTTTAAATATGAACAAAAATCTCAGACTTTGGTATCTTTAAATGTTGATGTTTGGGATATTGACATACATACTTAAAGGTACACATAAAACAATTAACTGTTTTATGTGTTCATTGGAGATTGAAAATACAAATCAGATATCTTCTTGATGGTTTACATTTACTATTTTGCTTATCTTAAGAAAGACCTAATAATTACTTTGTTGTTTTATGTGTCTATTTGAGATGAAAAATATAAATTTAACATCTTCTCAATGGTTTATACTTTGTATTTTGTTTATCTTATTCAGAAGTGATACAAAATAGTTATTTTTATTGTTATAGATCTACCATCAATATTTATATTTTATTAATAACAAGTAATCTAAGATAATAATAGAATTAGCAAACATATCCCCTTATCATGCTTCCACTTAAAAATACCTATTAATTTCAAATGGTTATCATTGTTTGTGAAAAATTGAAAAAAAAAAATTCGTTCTAAATTTTAGATATATGATATAATCTTTTTTGGTTGTGAAGTACATTATATTTCTCTATTTAGAAAATACTAGATACGAAAGGGCCTGTTGAATGTGAACCAGATTCAATTGAAATTATTTCAAATTCTTAAACATATAAAATCAATCAAAACTTTTGAATTTACTATATGATAGTGAAAATGTTATCATAAATGCTAAATTAATGATTAAATCAATAATCTGTGATTACCTAATCTATGTAGATTTTGAAAATTGGATATTAGTCTCTTTTATAAAATAAGGAAAACTTATATATATATAGGTTGCAATGTGTTCAAAAGGTTTTGAAAGTAGGAACTCCTTAATATAAAAGTTAAAATACCTAAATACCCTTCTAATAAATAATAATTAAATAGTTCAAATAACTTAGTAACAAATCATATGCACCCAATTTGTTATATTTGAAATGAATACCCACCACTTCATTTTTCTTTACACTTAGAAACTCATGATCACATGGACCAAAACAAAGTTACATTGCATTGTTTATTTGTGCATATAGGAGCAAGGTTGCAATGTGTTCAAAAGGTTTAGAAAGTAACGAACACCCGACAAACCAATTTTATTTATGTTTGGCCACTTCTATATCTTGGACTTAGGTAATTGAAAAGCTTGATAATTATAGACAAACTATCTATCATAAAATTGTTAGATAGTTGCCTCTAGTTGCCTTTAGATGTAATATCAATGGTGCTTCAAAAGGGAATTCTAATCCTAGTGTAACAATTTTTTCTATAAGGAATCACATGGGCAATCTATTAGAGCCAAAAGGAGTGAGTATTCTGATTCAACCTTTCTAGTGGCTGAAGAAAGGACAAATAGAGAAGGTCTTCAAGATAATCTATTTTACCAAGTCATTGTAGGGTCAAATCCATTGGTAATGATTCAAATTATAAATAGGGAATGGGAAATCCCTTGCAATATGAAAATGGAGGTCAACTGCATCAAAAGAATCATGAATACTCTATGAGTAAGAGCTAGCACAACACTTCTTCAGGGAGGATAATAATCTTGTTGATTATTTTGTGTAATTTGATTTTTGATTTTGCATATTCTTATGAGTTTAACTCATTTCAGATCCCAACAACATGCAAAAAATAATTAATTTAGACAAAAGTGTTATACCTTACATCAAAGTCTAAAATATAGAACCCTAGGGTTAAGCAACTAGCTAATCACAAGTTTCAACACCACAATATGTCAGGACAGTAGAAAAGTAATAAGTATGATCATCAGGAACCATACATGAGAAAACTTTAGGTAAAGATTTAATGCAATCTATTACAGTCTAAAGTAATTTCAGTTGGTATAGTACCACGCCCCTGGTAAAAGCATAGAGGTGTCCAAAGTGGTACTCTGCTAAGACATAATAGTTATAAGATCTGTAAAACCATCAGAATGCTCATGTAACACCTTCTCCATGTAATACACGCCACATGCATTAGTAAAGTAAAAAAGTTAAGTATAAATTTTAGATGGTGGTATTAATATCCATATGAGATTCAAACATCAAATAAAAGACTTGATAAAGGATAAATTATCTAAAAGCTTAGAAGATGTACTTGAAGGTGGTTGTGACAGATTTGAGAAAAAGAAGGTAAACTCAATAGCTTCAGTAGTATTGGAACAAGATTATACACACCTGAAAAGAATCCAACAAGCCAAAGCATAAAGAAACAGATCTATCAACACAAGAATGTAATACGAAAGACTAAGAAGATCTCCTTACTTGAGCTCAGAAGAAGATGGAGACTCACAATCGTGTTGTGCCAACCCAGCTCCGACCAACCATAGCTCAGATCTCTTCACCGCAAGGACAACTCACCCACAACAGGAGTAGATCAGTGTGGACAAGCGGCGATGAAAAAAAAGGAGGAGAAGAGGAAAAGTCAGTCAAGAAACCCTTCGAGAACGTAACCTTGTAGATTTTCCTTTTATTAATTGTAGTGCTTTCTATTATTGAGATGGGCCGGGTTTGGTCCATTACTTCTTTTGATTCTAAACAGATTTTGTTTAAGGACCCAATTTGGGATTTAAAAAAAAAAGATTATCGATCTCTGAATAATTTTTTGATATTGAACTGATCCACGAGATTTGAACTATTTTTTAATCCCAAAACGTTTAATTTCGAATAATCTTGATCTCATATGCATGCTTTTGTCACAATTTTGTCTACCATTCATGATTTATGACAAGCTATTTGATGGAGACCAAATGGACCAAAAAAAATTAAAGAAATTAAATGTAAGAAACTGAAAATATTGTAAAAGTTTTGCCATGGAAAAATCAATTATGTCAGCTACATTAGATAAGAAATAATCAAAGCACTTTAGGAATCTTTCAAAACTCCTTAATATTATTTGTTTGAAATTCTCAAAAATTCTATGTAGCTTTTCAGGTGAGTAAAACATACATTGTAGATTAAATCTTCAAAAGGAATTTAAAAAAAAACCTCAAAAAGTAAAAAAAAAACAAACAATTTATTTAATCATTAATTGGAAAATGGAAGACCTAAATTTAATAATCACGAATGTGCCTTTTTCTCTTTTTGTAGTCATACAATGAATGAATGAATGATTTTGCCCTTTCCTATTCATACCATGAATGTGCTATAATATTTATTAATTACTTATAGTGTATATTTACTTTTAAGTGGTACGTGAAAAGTTTACGTTTTTAAACATTACTATTAATGATTAATTTAGTTTATAAGGGTTATGAAGAAATAATTTATTTATTTTAGAAAGGGTATTACGGTCCCTCAATTTTATAGGGTTGTTTTTGTCTTTCAATATTTTAGCTACGGGCTTTCCACTTTAAGTATAGTTTAATAATATAATGTAATATAATATAATAATAAAAAATATTTGATTAAAATGATGAGTTAATATCTCATATTGCTACTCAACTTTGAATAGCTCACTTAGAAAGACACTCAACTTTGTTTTATAACATAAAAGTCACTCAATTAAGAATAATTCACTTTAAAAAGTCACTCAACTATTAATATTTAATTTAGAAACTTACCCAACCAATTTAAATATTTTTTCATTATATTTTGATGAAATCTAATTTTTTATTGAAAGCTATTTTTTTAAGAAATAAAAAGATATCCATTTTAATAATATATTATTGACCCGCTCCAATTATTTAATTATAAATTCTTTGAAAACCGCATAGTAACAAAAATTCTTTTCTTTTTCATTCAAGTGTATTCCTCCCCCCCTCCCCCCCCCCCCTTTATTTTCCTTTTATATTGACAAAATTTCTTTTTATCATTTTCTTTTCTAGTGTCTCTCTTTTAGTTTCTTTTATATTGAATTTTCTTTTTGAGAATTTAAACTTTAATATCACATATTTTCTTAGTATGGCAAATTTGATTGGTGGAGTGGGATGGGGCAGTAAAATAATTTAAATGAGTATTTTATTATTTTTGAAAAAATTAATTTAAAACAAAATTGTATTCCACCATTTTCAATCTTTTGGAGCTTGGGGGAGGTGATTCTTGAGAGCTCTTTTGTGAAATCTCTTGATCGATTTTAATGAGTTTTTCAACCACGAATTCCTCTTCGCTTGTAGGACATGTTTTTCAACTAAAAATCTGATTTTATCGTTTCAATTTTTGAAGTAATTTTTGGACTATTTTACCTCCGATTTCTAATCCTATCAATATGGGTATCTTTGGGCTCATTTTGATGAACTCTATGCATTATTGATAGTTAGGGATCATTTCGGTGATCTTGTGATTGAGGAAGTGCTATGATAAATTTGTTCGGGGTGAAGTTTCGGCTTTCGAGGTAGGTTTGGTTATCCATCTTTTAGACTAAGATGAGTAATTAATCTTTCTTAGGAAGCCAACTGGAAAATGAGTTGTAGTATAAGTTTTAGAGGTTGGTAAGTGTTGACCCTCTTGTTTAGTCCATGTGATGTCTATTTGTGATGCTTAGCCTGTGTGGAGGCTCATGTGAATACTCTTAATTGTTGCTGATAACCTATAATATTTGAGTAATTGCCCGAGTGAGGGGCTTTGTGACCTATCTTTATATTTGACATCGAGATGCCCGAGTAAGGGGCTTGGATTGATAAATGATTATCTTAAAATGACATAAATGTTTTCTAAATGGTAAAGACTGAATTCAAATGGTTTCCTCCATTACCCCTATCATTTGAGGACGTGTATCATGACTTGTTGTGTTTGGAAACTTTATGCTATTCGAAATCCTTGATGAATTGATTATGCCTTTGTGTTGTATGTGTTGTGATGCATCCATCCTCATTCAAAATGTCATTGTTCATGGGAATATGAGAAAGTAGAGAAATAGTATTTTTGATAAAGAAATAACACACCTGACATTCATCCTTGACCACGAGCTAGGTGCCAAGTTGATGAGATATTGAGATTTTGAGATTGGTATATGGACTGCGAGTCCCCTATGGGTTCTTGTTCGGAAGCTAAAGCTTGGCAAGGTGTATACGACAGGTTGTGCGACGACCTTGATTCCACCACATCATTTCATCATCTCATTGCATTGCATTGGTCAGTTTTGTTGTGTTATGTAACTTGTTTATATGTTGATTTGAGTAATATCTGTAACCTTATGTGTTTATCTTATTCACGCCGTTCTATATATATTGGCGGCACCGATGTCGGAATGGGACTTTTCTGTATACAGGTGGAAGCGTTTCATGGTTTATTTCTTAAGTCTCATTAGTTGCTTATACTTAGTCGGTCTAACCTACTGAGTTTATGTGGATTGTACTCACCCTACTTCTGTTATATTTTTGATGCAGATCCTAGTCAGGGTGATCTTCATAGCGGTTGATTGGATATAGTGATTTCTTCTCATTAGGAGTTGAGGTGAGATCCTGCTTTCCGGATCGCCATTGGTCTCCATCTATCATTTACAGTCTTTAATTTCTTTTTCGAAGACTTGAGATGTATTCCTGATTATGTATTAGATGTTCCTTATACTTATTTACCATCAATTTCATTTCTTCTCATAAGTAATCCTAACTCTGAATGTTTCATCATGAAAGTAAGTGATCCTTCTAAAGATGCTGATGGCCCCAAAAGTTTGTTCATCTTGATAGTGATCCTCTTAACTTCATGTTTCAGTCGCGTATGCTCATTCTTTGTTTGATGTTCATCGCCATTTATGTCCATACTAATAGTTTTATAGTGATGTTGATCACAAATTGGATTTTTCATGGTTTCCTTCATCGAAATATACTCTGTGTGAAGTTTGTCATATTCTTGTTTCAACATTTTATTTTCATGCCGTTCCAATTGCGCCTGATCAAAAAACATAATTCACTTTCTTAATTACTCACACAAAGTTCACACAATAATAACATTAATTAAGGAAGATAAAGCATATGATATATCACCTTCATTCGGAATCTTTTATTTTGGAACCAATAATGCACTTGTTTGCTATCCATGGATAATTTTGTTGCGAGGTCTGGTCATGTTGTTTCATCAGGATATGGATCCTCTTTGAAAGCACTGATACCGAAGAGACAAGCAAATGAACAAAAATGGTAATTAATATAAACAAATTAACAGGTATTCGAAAACAATTGGAATGATACACACACTTCAAGCTCTTGAATTTGTTTGACACTATATTTCATCATTTTTGATGATTTACCACTTGGGGAATTTAGTTCATCTCCAGATGCAGCAACATCTATGTAGCTAGTTACAAGCCCGTTCTCATTTTCTTTCTCTCTGGGTCTCTTTATCACAATATTAACTGAACTTTCTCTTTTCTCACACATGTCGTTGTGATCGTCCATCTTTGATTTCTGCATTAATTTAGGATGTATCAATTCAATTGAATATCTTATGTGACTGTAAAAATATCAAGATTCAAAATCATTTATGTAAATTAAGCAAATGAAAAGAACTTAAATATTTTTAAAATTTTTTCATGACTTTGATCAATTTTACTAACTACTAAATTACACTTAACAAAAAAGGCATATATCAAGAGAATACGACGAGAAAATTGTATGGTAATGGATTCCAGATTGTAACATAAGGTAGTGAAAATATATTTTTGGTGAAGTCTACAAGAAAAACATAGATTGATGAAGTCTAACTTAGTTCATATGATTTTTAGGTGTCCTTTTAAGGAATACCTTATAAAATATAGAAAACTGTGTTATATCTTATTATTCATCTAAGATAATTTTAAACAACTAACAAAATTTATTGAAAATTCATATAGTGTATTCAAATATATTTTGAGTTGAGGAGTAGTTGTCATTATTGTTTGCTGGAAAAGACACAAATTCAATTAATGTTTTTTTAGTTTTGGTGAGACTCAAGTCAAATTATTCCTCACTAAAAACACTTGGAATAAGGGTGAGAAAATAAAATTTATACTGCAGTTGTTTAATAAAATGGGGATAAAATATCTAGACTAAATTCACATCAAATAAAATATAAAGAGATAAAATTCTTCTTATCAAAAAAATAATTATTCTTGAGACTTAAAATTTTAAATTCATGTATCACAAGTTATATTTCATCAGATGTCCTCAAAGAGACCTTGAATATCTCTAATCAAAATATAAAAAAAGAATTTCAATGATCTCATTAAAGCTACATTGCTAAATTTGCAAGATACGTTAGATAACATAAAGTTTCAGACCAATAAAAGAGCTAAATTAAAAGCATTTACATTGATAATTTTGAAGGATCTAGAATTATAGCAAAAGGTCATAAACCAACAAAAAACAATAGAACAATAACCGTGTTGATCTCCATAAAACTAAGGCGAAATGGTCGGATGAACCCTTGTACTTGTATGGGCTTGCATTCTGGACTCTTCTATTTAATCATTTGCCAACTGAACTCTTAATCTCATTTAAAATAAGATTTTTAAACCCCTCCAACCATGTGTGTAGCTCATTCTTTCTTACATAAATGACATGGCATATCCACGTAAGATATATTTATGTCATGTTATAATTATTTCATAACTATTAACCAAAAATGTTACTCAATAAAAGACAATAATAATATTTTTTCTATTTTAAAAAATAAATAAAATAGTTATTTCTCTTACCTTTCCTCTACCTCCCTCAACCCACAACCACCATTAACACCATCTCCATTCCCCTAATTTTTTTCTTCTTAAGGGTCGTCATCGTCTATAGCCGTTGATGACTTCAATTTTCCAACTGATCTCATCTCCATTCAAGACCATAAAGACAAGGCTCTTCAAGTTAGAAGAAATCATAATTTTATTTTTTCTTGAAGTTTCCATCGTTTGCAACTCTTGATCGTATTCTTTTAACCAAAGTCTACATCCACCATTTGAACCACCATAAATTACTTTTCTCCATTGATGTCAATGAAACACCATTAAAATATCCTCAATATATCCCTCCCTCTAACTAAATATGTACTGAAGGCTTCTATGATCGGTGAAGACCTCGCAATGCACACCATAAAAGTAGTGACGCCACAACTTTAGCACAAAAACCACTTCCGCCAACTCTACGTCATGGGTAGGATAGTTCTTCTCATGATTCTTCAACTGTCTAGAAGTATAAGCAATCACCTTCCCCTATTTCATCAACACACCACCTAAGCCGACTCCCAAAGCATCACAATACACAATAAAGATTACACCCTCCTCGGATAGAGTCAAAACAGAAGCTGAAGTCAATAAATTCTAGAGCTTTTGAAAGCTCACCTCACACTCGTCTGACTACCAGAAACCCACACTCTTCTGAGTCAATCTAGTCAATGGGGCCGCATTAAAAGACAAACCCTGCAAAAGCCTCCTATAGTTACCGGCCAAACCCCACAAAACTATGAATCGTAGTAGAGAAGTAGGCGTCATCCAACCTCTGATTGCCTCAATCTTGGCCGGATCCACCCCAATACCCTCCTTGGAACCACATGTCCAAAGAATGCCACTAAATAAGTCCAGAACTCGTACTTTGAGAATTTCGCATACAACTTCTCATCACTTAATCACTGAAGCACTATCCTCAAGTGGCAAACATGATCAACCTTAGTCTCGGTATACACCAAGCTTTCATCAATGAATACAATCACAAAGGAATCCAAATATGGGTGAAAACCCCCGTTTACCAACTCCATGAACACTGCTAGGGCGTTAGTCAACTCAAAAGACATCACCAAGAACTCATAATGGTCAGCCAGGTACAAAAATTTATCTTAGGGACATCCAATGCCCTAATCCGCAACTGATGATAATAGGACCTCAAGTTTATCTTGGAAAACAATGCCGCTCCCTGAAGCTGCTGATCAAACAAATCATCAATCCCGAAAGAGGATACCTATTCTTAACCGTCATCTTCTTCAACTGTCTATAATCAATGCATATCCTCAAAGACCCATCCTTCTTCTTAACAAATAAAATCGGTACACCCCAAGGTGACACATTAGGGCGAATAAACCCCTAACTCAACAAATCCAACAAATGTTCCTCCAACTCCACTGGGCCATGTGATATGGAAAAATAAAGATGGGCTTAGTGTTCGACTCTAAATCAATAGAAAAAACAATATCTCTATCAGGAGTAACACTTGGAAGGTCAGTAGGGAACACCTCTAGTGTGAATTATACTTCTACCTCCGCAGGTGTTTCCTACTGACCTAGCAGGTGTTCCTCCTGATGGAGATATTGATTTTTCTATTGAATTAGAGCCGGGCACTAAGACCATCTCTATTCCTCCATATCACATGGCCCCAACAGAGTTGAAGGAATTGAAGGACCAGTTGTAAGATCTATTGAGTAAGGGATTTATTTGCCCTTGTGTGTCCCCTTAGGTTGCAACAATTTTATTTATGAAGAAGGATGGGTCTACGAGGATGTGCATTGATTATAGACAGTTGAACAAGAAGACTATTAAGAACAAGTATCCTCTTTCTTGCATTGATGATTTGTTTGATCAGTTTCATGGAACTACATTGTTTTCCAAGATAGACTTGAGGTCCGGTTATCATCAGTTTAGGATTAGGGCATCAGATGTCCCTAAGATAGCTTTTCAGGCCCGATATGGCCATTATGAGTTCTTGGTGATGTCTTTTGAGCTTTCTAATGCCCTAGCGATGTTCATGGAGTTGATGAACAATGTATTTTGCCCGTATTTGGATTTCTTTGTGATTGTATTCATTAATGAAATCTTGATGTATTCCAAGACTGAGGGTGATCATGTTCTCCACTTGAGGATAGTGCTTCAGTTTAGGGATGAGAAGTTGTATGCAACATTTTCAAAGTGTGAGTTCTATCTTGATTCGATGGCATTCTTGGGACACGTAGTGTCCAAGGCGGGTATTAGGGTGAATGCAACCAAGATTGAGAAAGTTAGTGATTGAACAAGGCCTACTTCTCCTGCATGATTCATAGTTTTGAGGGATTGGACGATTACTGAGGTTTGTGGAGAGTTTATCTTCTATTGCAGCCCCATTGACTAGATTGACTCAGAACAGTGTGGTTTCTAGTGGTCTGACGAGTGTGAGCCGACTTTTCAAAAGCTCAAGACTTTATTGACTTCAGCTCTTGTTTTGACTCTACCCAAGGAGGGTGTGGGCTTTACTGTGTATTGTGATGCTTCAAGAGTCTACTTAGGTGGTGTGTTGATGCAAAAGGGGAAGGTGATTATTTATGCTTCTAGACTGTTGAAAACTCATAAGAAGAATTATTCTACCCATGACTTAGAGTTGGTGGCAATGGTTTTTGCGCTAAAGTTGTGGCGTCACTAGTTGTATGCATTGCAAGGTCTTCACCGATTATAGGAGCCTTCAGTATATATTTAGTCAGAGGAAGGGATCTAAACTTGTGGAAACGTAGGTGGCTTGAGTTGTTAAAGGACTATGACATGACTATTTGTACCACCCAGGGAGTCAATGTTGTAGCGGATGCACCGAGTAGGACTATGACATGACTATTTAGTCAGAGGAAGGGATCTAAACTTGTGGAAACGTAGGTGGCTTGAGTTGTTAAAGGACTATGACATGACTATTTGTACCACCCAGGGAGTCAATGTTGTAGCGGATGCACCGAGTAGGAAGTCTTCTAGCATGAGGAGTCTTGCCTCGATATGATTTGAGGAGCGCCCTTTGGCTAGAGATGTTCAGAGGTTAGTTAATAGTCTTGTTCGGTTGTAGATTCAGAGGAGGGTGGTGTTATTGCCTTTGTTAAGGCCCAATCTTCCTTGATTAAGCATATTAGAGGGAGACAATTTGATGATGAGAAACTGTGTATTACATGTGACACCAGGTTTTGGGGGTGATTTAGTTATATTATGATTTCCGTATGCTTATGTTATGTTTAGTTCTTTATTTTGTTTTTACTTTCGCATTTACCTTATCGAGGTTTGATTAGGCTGACATATCTGGGTGGGATTCGATAGGTGTCATCACACTCAGTTTTTTGGGTCGTGACATATTTTTACATAATTTCACATAACACATTTCACCTAATTTCACAAATACATCTAAGAATCACTATTCATCCTTCTAGACAATTGAATCTTTGTCACATTATGGATTGTGAATTACCCAGAAAAATAGAAAGAAAAATAGATCTACAACAACACATTTTCGTTTCTCTAGGAAGAAAGAATATACAAAAAAAAGGACAAAAAAAATAATTTGGAGAGGGCTGGGAAGGGGAAAAGAGAGATATGGGGGTTGGATGGGGAAGAACTCACGGGGTGATTAGAAAAAGAAAAAGAAAAAGAAATGGGGAGGGGTGTGGAGGGAAAAGAAGAAAGAAGTGAAAATTTTATTTTCAATTTTCTTATTTTTGGTCTTTTTATTTTTTACTTTTTTAAAAAAAAAAAAAATTAGTGTAAATTGTTCACCCTTATTCTACACGTGAAACACGCATTTGTGCCAACTCAATAATTAAGTTGCTACATAAGCATGATCAGTAGTCAGAAGGGCTTAAAACATTGAGTTTTATTGAGTTTGAGGGTTCAATTGGCAAATGATTAAGTAGAAGGGTCCAGAAGACAAACTCATAAAAGTATAAGGGTCCAGCTTATCATTTCACCTAAAACTAATTATTTTCTACTTCTTCCCACTACTATATTCTTAACCAAAGTTGTGTACATCTAAAAAAAAAATCATCTTTTTAATTTGATAAATTCCAATATGATATAGTTTTTTAAAAAACTTTTAAATATGAACAAAAAATCTCAGACTTTGGTATCTTTAAATATTGATGTTTGGGATATTGACATACATACTTAAAGGTACACATAAAACAATTAATTAAATGAGTTCACAAATATCTTGCATAATAGAAACACCAAAAAGAAGAAAAAAATAATAAGTAGATCAATAGCTTATTTACAAATCCTCTGATCCAATTAGATCCTCCTTATGTTGTCAAAAAAAAGACTTATAAGAATGCCACTTTTTGTCAAAAAAAAAAAAAAAAACTCCAATGGTTCGTCAAAAGGGAATTCTCATCCTAGTGCAATATTTTTTTATACAAGGAATCACATGGGCAATCTAATGGGGTCTAAAGGAGTGAGTATTTTGATTCAACTAATCTAGTGGCCGAAGAAAGGACAAATAGAAAAGGTCTTCAAGATAATCGGTTTTACCAAGTCGTTATAGAGTCAAATTCATTGGTAATGATTTAAATTATATATAGGGAATGGAAAATCCCTTGCCATATGAAAATGGAGGTCAACTACATCAAAAGAATCATGAATGCTCTATTAGTAAGAGCTAGCACAACATTTCTTCCCGGAGGATAATAATCTTGCTGATTATTTTGGTAATTTGATTTTTGATGTTGCCTATTCTTATGAATTTAACTCATTTCAGAAAGTACCAACAACATTCAAAATATAATTAATTTAGAAAGTAGTGCTATACCTTACATCAGAGTTCAAAATATAGAACCCTAGGGTTAAGCAACTAGCTAATCACAAGTTTCAACTTCACAATATGTACAACATCAGCACAGTAGCAAAGTACCAATTATGATCATCCGGAAGCATACACGAGAAAATTGCAAGTAAAGATTTAATGCATTCTACTAAAGTCTAAAGTAATTTCAGTTGGTATAGTATCACGCACCTAGCAAAAGCGTAGAGGTGTCCAAAGTGGTACTTGACTAAGAAACAGTAGTTACAAGATATGTAAAATCTTCACAATGCTCATATAACACCTTCTCCAAGTAATACACGCCTTATAGGTACATGCATTAGTAAAGAAAATAGTTAAGTATAAACTTTAGATGGTCTAATCTTTAGATGGTGGTATTAATATCCATATGAGATTCAGGCATCAAAGAAAAGACTTGATAAATGGTAAATTATCTAAAAGCTAATTAGGAGATGTATCTGAAGGTGGTTGTGAAAGATTTGAGAAAAAGAAGGTAAACTCAATAGCTTCAGTAGCTTTGGAACAAGATTATACACACCTGAATCAAATCCAACAAGCCAAAGCATAAAGAAATAGATCTATCAACAAAAGAATGAAATACGAAAGACTAAGAAGATCTCCTTACCTGAGCTCAGAAGAAGATGGAGACTCACAATTGTGTTGTGCCAACCCAGCTCCAACCAACCATATTCCACATCTCTTCACCTCAAGGAAGACTCACCCACCACAGGAGTAGATCAGTGTGGACAAGCGGCGATGAAAAAAAAGGAGGAGAAGGGGAAAAGTCAGTCAAGAAACGCTTTGAGAACCTTGTAGATTTTTCTTTTATTAATTGTAGTGCTTTCTATTATTGAGATGGGCCAGGTTTGGTCCATTTCTTTGATTCTAAACAGATTTTGTTTAAGAACCCGATTTTGAATTAAAAAAAATAGGAGTATCGATCTTCGAATGATTTTTTTATATTGAACTGATCCACGAGATCCGAACTATTTTTTTAATTTTTGAACTTTCAATTTTGACTAATCTTGATCTCATATGCATGCTTTTGTTACAACTTTATGACAAGCTATTTGATGGAGACCAGAGGGACAAAAAGAATTAAAGAAAGGTAAGAAACTAAAAATATTGTAAAAGTCTTTGCCGTGGAAAAATCAATTATGTGAGCTACATATAGATAAGAAATAATAAATGCACTTTGGGAACCTTTCAAAACTCCTTAATATTATTTGTCTGATATTCTCAAAAATTCTATGTAACTTTTCAGGTGAGTAACACATACATCGTATACTAAATTGTCAAAAGGAATTTTAAAAAGCACCCAAAAAGTAAAAATAAAATAAAAATTCATTTATACATTAATTGGAAATGGAAGACCTAAATTGAATACTCACGAATGTGCCTTTTTCTCTTTTTGTATTCATACAATGAATGCATGAATGATTTTGCCCTTTCCAATTCATACCATGAATATGCTATAATATTTATTAATTACTTATAATGTCTATTTACTTTTAATTTGGTATGTGAAAAATTTTACGTTTTTAATCATTACTATTAATGACTAAGCTAGTTTATAGAGGCTATGAAGAAATAACTTATTTATTTTAAAAAGGGTATTACAGTCACTCAACTTTATAGAGTTGTTTTTGTCTTTTAATATTTTAGCTAGGAGTTTTCCACTTTAAGTATAGTATAATAATATAGTGTAACATAATATAATAACGAAAAATATTTGATTAAAATGATGAGTCAATATCTCAGATTGTCACTCAACTTTGAATAGCCCACTTAGAAAGGCACTCAAGTTTGTTTTATAACATAAAAACCATTCAACTTAGAATAATTCACTTAAAAAGTCACTCAACTTTGATATTACACTTAAAAATCACTCAATTCAACTATTGATATTACACTTAGAAAATCGCCCAACAAATTCAAATAATTTTTTTATTAAATTTTGTTGAAATATATTTTTTGTTTTAAACTATTTTTAAAATTAATAATAAGATCCGCATTTAATCATTTTATTAAATTTTTTTGAAATACAATATTTGTTTAAACTAACTTTTAAAAAATATACGATACTCATTTTAATTATTTTATTAAATTTTATTGAAATACAATTTTTTAAAACTAATTTTAAAAAAATAATAAGATACTTATTTTATAAAAGTTTATTGAAATACAATTTTGTTATAAACTTTTTTAAAAATATAATAATGGGATACTTATTTTAATTATATTATTAAATTTTGTTGAAATACAATTTTTGTTTTAAATTATTTTTTTCAAAAATAATAAAATACTCATTTAAATTATTTTACTGACCCATCCACTCGACCAATCAAATTTGTCATACTAAGAAAATATGTGATATTAAAGTTTAAGTTCTAAAAAAAACAATCAATATAAAAGAAACTAAAAAGAGAAGGACACCAGAAAAGAAAATGATAAAAAAGAATTTTGTCAAAATAAAAGGAAAATAAGAAGGGAAAATACACTACAATGGAAAACAAAAGAATTTTTGTTAGTTGGTACTATGCGGTTTTCAAAGAATTTATCATTAAATAATTGGAGCAGGTCAATAATATATTATTAAAATGGATATCTTTTTATTTCTTAAAAAAATAGTTTGCAATAAAAAATTAGAATTCATCAAAATATAATGAAAATGTATTTAAATTGGTTAGGTATGTTTCTAAATTAAATATTAATAGCTGAGTGACTTTCTAAGTGAAGTATCACTGGTTGAGTGATTTTTGAGTTATAAAACAAAGTTGAGTGACTTTCTAACTGAACTACTTTAAGTTGAGGGACTTTTGAGTTATATAACAAAGTTAAGTGACCATCTCAATTATCTCGTAAAATAATAATCCAATTTTATACTTTAGAGCTTCCCAGTTTAATAATATATGATAACAACATATAATTCTAAATTAAAAGTAAATTTTATTCACATGAGAATGATGATATCAACTAAGGTTACAACTTCAAAGCATAGCAATGATCGAAGTAGAAAACAGTACTACTAAGGAAATTACTTACTGGAGTAAGTCACCATACAATAATTAACAATGATCTTTTAAAAAAACAAGTACTTAGTGGAGTTCCGTTATTCAGTGGCGATCAACAAGTTTTCCGCATACGAAGAATTCTTCGTTTTCAAGTTGTGAGCCGCAAATTCCTATAACTCTGTGATTGTGATCAAAGCTAGGCTTTGCATTCGTGGTGAAGTTTCAATAAGAATGCTTCCTTTACAAAGTTCACGCCTAAGGCCTTCACATCACCTGCCTCAAATCACCCTCTAGGCGATCTAAACCTCCTCCCATAAAGTGCCTTGAATGATGCCATGTCAATACTGGAGTGATAACTTATGTTGAATATATTTTCATCGAATAAAGGGTTCAGATTATCTGTTATATTCCTTCCTCTCCTAGACATGATTACCTGTTCACATTTCAAAACGGATAATTGTCATGGCATAGGCAAAAGATACTAAGCAAATCAAAGTAATTTGAACAACCAGTAAAGAATTTAGCTAGCCACTCAAAGTAATGACAAGACTAAATATAAATATGGAGTGTATAAGACCTGTAGAATTAAACTACCAAAGATGTGAGTTTTTATGTGTTGAAAAATTGAAGCTCTCATCTAATGTTCATGTTGGAATTGTTGAAAGATCAAAAAAGAAAGAAGAAGAAAGAACAGTCAAGAGCAAAAGTGACTTTATGACTTTAGACACCATCAGCCATCAGGGGCGGCTCAACAGTGTTAAAAAAATACATGTTCCTTAGGCCCCCAAATTTGAGGGGCCTTATTTTTTAATAATAATAGGTTATAAGTTATTATTTTTTAACAAATATTGAATAATATTTGTAAAAAAAGTAAACTTTTTATATAAAATGAAAAAATTATTAGAAGAAATTTGGCATGTTTGGAGTACTATAGCTCATGAAAGATAATTTAAAATAAGAATGGTTATATTATCAATTGAAAAACAATATTAGAAAAAATCAATTATATAAAAGTTATTAATTAACAATTTAAGTTTAAGGCTCCATTTGATTTTGGCTTTAGGCCACTAATCTCCTTGAGCCGCCCCTGGGCACTATGATGATGGATTGAATATGCTCTGTCTGATGCTGATGATGAGATTATAAGATGAAGCATGTGAATGATAATTGTACATAGTGGAGGTATAAAATTATGTTATAGAATAGATCAATAGAAGTAAGTAGGACATGTGTAAATAGTATTTTCTGTTTCTGTTTCTTTATACATAAAACAATTGTATAAATATACATGAATGTATGAATACAATCCGTGGAAAATATTTGCAAATCCTTCTTCAACTTTCTTTCATGGTATCAGAAAACACATCTTGATCCAAGGATTTGCAGTCAACCACCATATGAAATTCCTATAGTTGAAATTCTGAAATTTTGATTTCAGATGAATTGACGAGGATGAAACCTGATCTAGATAAAGGGATGCAAAAATATCCCATGCCTACTTGGAAGTGTCACAAGCGTAGTTGAAAAGTGAGTCAAGAACCGGAGGGGAGAGAGTGGCATTAATCAAACTTAGAGTAATTGTGTCTCATTGAATCCACAAACGATGCTCATCATGAGTTGAGGATGGGCATAGAAGAGATCCATCAACCAAGGGAAGAAGATTGTGGCTTTTTAGAACTGTAAGAAAACCTTCTTCCAAGTAAGATAATTAAGATATGTCAACTCAATGGATACAAAACCTTTAATATATGAAATAGTTGGAGGGGGATTTGGAAGACCCAAAGAGGATTGAGAGGGACGACTTGAATTGAGGAAGAAGTTTGAGCGGAAGTAGTTTGGGAAACCATGGTGCTCTTGATACCAAGTTGAAGTATAAGTTGCAGAGAGATGAGCGAAAATAAACAAAGGCCTGCGTGAATAGCAAGGGCCTGAAGACGTGCTATTTATAAGGTAATTACAAGTACATAACTCTATAAATTATATTTACTATAATATCCTTGTCACCTATCACTATCAGATCCCTATCATCATCATCATCATCATCATCATCACCTCTTGGCTCTTGAATTCAGCCTCAAGGGACATAGGGGACAGTTTCATATACTCTAAAACAGCTAGAGATCTATGGATAAGCTTGGAGCATAGGATTGGTCAAATCAGTGGAGCAAAGCTTTTCTATCTGCAAAAGGAAATCACAAGTTTAGTTCAAAGTAATCTTGACATAGTTGGATATTTTACTAGATTTAAGAGATTGTGGGATGAGTTAGATTCACTAAATATTGATGTAATGTGTTCTTGTGTTTGTTTATGTGATGGGAAAATAAAACTAACAAAATCTTTGCTAGATCAAAGGCTTATGCAGCTTTTAATGGGATTAAATAAGGTATATTCACAGCTTTTACCAAAATCCACTTCCCACTCTTTATCATAGGTACTCTTTCTTGCTAAAAGATGAAAATCAAAGGGAAGTGTTAGCTAATGCTCAGTTTCCTAGTGAGACTGCTTCATTCATGGATGGAAAACAGGAAAGAACATTTTCAAGATCTGAAAACACAACCTCAGAGGGGTGGCTCTCAATTTAAAAAAACCAGGTCCTAATCAAAATTTTACACAATCTAGCATGAATCAAAGGTTTGGACAATCCAACTCTAATAAAAAACCTGGGAAGTTTAATCCAGGTCAAAGGTTTATGGAAGTAAACCCTACTCAGAAATAAGGAAAGAAGATGAAGTATAACCCCAATGTGACTGACACCTATTGTTTCAAAATAGGACATGAAGAGATAGATTGTTTCAGACTCATAGGATTTCCAGATGATTTTCAATTTACCAATTCAAAGGGAAATCAAGAAGGAGCAAGGGGAAATGCAGCAGTAGCAGGGGAAATATGTGATGATAGTGAGGTTGAACTAAATATATACAGTTGCATAGATGGGGGAGAGTTCAATCCAAGGCAACTATCACATATAATGAACATATTCAAGCAAGCTCAAATAGGCCTCAGGAGCACAGATTAATGCTAATGCAGTGGCTGGTACTATTCTCAAATACACATGCAGGATCATGTTTTAAGACTTTTGATCATAATACTTGGATTATTGACATAGGAACTTCTAAGCATATGTGCCATAATTCTAATTCATTTGTGAGTCTCACTTCCCTTCCTGTCCCTATAGCTATAAGTTTGCCTAATTCTTTCAAAAGCACTATGACACACATAGGAAGCATTAATATGCAGCCTAACTTAACACTAAACGGTGTCCTTTGTGTTCCAGATTTCAAATATAGTTTGTTATCCATTAACAAATTATGTTGTCAATTTCAGTGTTCTGCATATTTTAATTCTTTTGGGTGTATGTTTCAATCCCCTTCTATCAAGAGGGGACAAGCTTTTGGTGAAGTGAGGAAAGGTCTCTATGTTTTGGATCAAGCTAGTCCTCTAGTTAAGAAGTCTATTAAGGAAAATGTAATTCAAAAGAAAGAAATTTCTAATCATGTTTCTAATTTCTTGTCTAAGTCTAGTTGCATTTCTATTTATTTTGTCTCCAATGTAATCCTTTGGCACTCCAGATTGGGTCATTTTCCCTTGTCAGTAAAGATAAATTTCAACTTTATCAAACTTCCTTCAAATCTAGATTTCATTTGTGATGTGTGTCCACAAGCCAGGCAAACTAGACATTCCTTTCCAACTAGTACCATTAAATCAAAAGGAATATTTGAATTGATTCATATAGATACTTGGGGTCCCTATAAATATGCTGCCTACAATGGATTTTCAAGTATTTTCTAACGGTAGCGAATGATTATAGTAGAGGTACTTGGATATTTTTACTAACTACAATAAGTAATTCCTTTTCTCTACTAAAATGTTTCTTATGCATGGTAGAAAGGCAATTTAATGTGAAGGTGAAGTGCATTAGGTCTGACAATGACCTAGAGTTTGGAAAGGGATCAGAACAATCAATTTGTTTTTCAAAAAGGAAGGCATCCTACATTAAACATCTTGTATTGCTACCCCTCAACAAAATGGAATTGTTGAGAGGAAGCATAGATGGTTATTGGATATTGCAAGAGGACTTATTTTTCAATCAAAGGTTCCCATTCAATTTCAAGGGAAGTGCATCTTGATCGCTACACATTTGATAAACTTATTGCCTTCCAAAGTTCTTCAAGGTAAAACTCCTTATGAGCTCTTGTTTGGAAAAAACATGAATATGAAACTCTCAAATGGTTTGGGTGTCTGTGCTATGCATCTACTTTGGCTCAACACAGGGGGAATTTTGAACCTATAGCTACAACATGTATGTTTATGGGATACCCTCAAAAGCAAAAAGGATACAAATTGCTTGATTGAAAAACTAAGAGAATGCTTATCTCCAGAGATGTAATTTTCCATGAAAGTTATTTTCCTTTTGTAAATAAACCTATTACTCCATCACCCATATTTCCAAAAACATCAAGGATTTTTTTTGCAACAACATTGTTCTCACTGATTTCACATGAGAATCTCTTCTACCTCCTGTTAATACTAGTGCTTATTCTTTTAATGCTCTTTCTATGCCTAATCAGTAGTTTTTTACATGTCTAAGTGTTCTATTTGAACCTACTAGCAATAAACAAGCCTGTAGTCACCCAAGATGGAGAAAAGCAATGGATGAAAAAATACAAGCTCTCAAGCAAAATTAGACTTCGGAAGTGGTAAATTTGCCTATTGGTAAGAAACCACTTCCATGTAAGTGGATCTACAAGGTCAAACACAACTGTGATGGGAGTGTGGAGAGATTGAAGGCTAGGTTGGTGATAAGGGAGGGCATTCAAAAAGAAGGAATTGACTACACGGAGACATTCTTACCTGTGGTCAAAATGACCACCATAAGATGTCTTCTAGTGGCTGTGAAGGGGGGCTGGAGTGTTTCTCAACATGATGTAAACAATGCCTTCCTGCATTGTGATTTGCAGGAGGAGGTTTACATGCAATTTCTACCAGGAGTTGAGCCTGATAATCATGCACTAGTTTGTTTATTAAGAAAGTCACTTTATGGCTTAAAACAAGCCTCTAGTTAGTGCTATGCCAGACTTGCTGGGGCATTGTAGTTCAAAGGTTATTCTAGTTTGTTATGTGATTACTCATTGTTTTATAAACAAACAGGTGATCTTATTTCACTAATAGAAGTTTATGTGGATGCCATTTTTGACTGGGAATGATGATTTTGAAATTTCAACCATCACTACATTTCTCAATTCAAAATTTAAGGTCAAGAACCTAGGATACATTCATTACTTCCTAGGAATGGAGATTTTCAGAGAAAAGTAGGGATTTTTAATTACACATAGAAAGTTTACCATGGATCTATTACAGGAGTTTAATTCATCTAGGCCTGCCATTCCCTCTCCTTTGGACCATTCATGCAATATAATATACATCAAAGTGATTCCCTACCATTAGAAAATCCTACTTTGTACATACACCTACTTGGAAAACTAAACTACCTCACTCATACTTGACCAGACTTATCCTTTCCAGTACTGATCCTGAGTCAGTTTATGCAAAGTCCCAGTCTTTCCCATTATAATGCAGCACTTCGAGTAAATCCAACACAAGGTGTTCTTCTCTTTGTTGATCAATCTTTTGATTTGTTAGCTTTTTGTGATGCGGATTGGGCATCCTACAAGGATACAAGAATATTTGTAAGTGGGTTTAACATCACTCTAGGAGGTGTGCCTATTTCATGAAAATCAATGAAGCAAGTCTCAATATCTCTATCCTCTTCACAAGTAGAATAGAGATCTATGCGTCGAGTGACAGCTGAGATTACCTGGTTGGTTGGACTCTTGGATGATTTTCCCGCACCACCGATTCTTCCAATTCCTAAATGAGATGATAAGATGTACTAGTGGAGGAATAAATTTGGTTAAAGAATAAATCAATAGAACTAGGACAAGTATAAATAGTATTTTCTTTTTCTGTTTCTTTATTCATAAAACAGTGGTATAAATACACATGAAGGTGATGAATACAATCAGTGGAAAAATTTTGCAAATCATTCTTCAACTTTCTTTCATTAAATCCACAAAATGTGGCACTATATCAAAAGAATAGAGAGAAAACAAGGAAATCACTGATCCTAATTTCGCATGATATATCGAATAAAAAAACTAAGGGAACTGTTTATATACACTTTAAAAAGAGCCTTGAACAAACTGGGAAAGGTCCCCTTCATATCACCCTACAAACTCTAAAACCATTCTACGGTTCATGGAATCTTCTTGGTAGCTGTCGTCTTCAAAGTAAATCCTTCTGAACTGGTCCCACGATTGCATTATCGATTAATATCCTCTTATACTTCTTTTCCAACATGTTAGTTTTGTTCGAACCAATGAATAGGTGCATGAGATCATGTGGCCTGAAGGAGTGTAGTGCATCATAAGGTTTAAAACTATCCACATGCAAGTGAAAAAATTATCTTGCTTTTTCTCTTTCCTTTCCATATGTGTTTGTGACTTAGATAAGGTCTCATGTGCTGCTATTCATGCACCATGATCACTAGTTAGAGTTGTATAAGCCATTTCCATCTTCTTAATGTTATGCCAAGGCCTTTTTATGATCATCAAGGTACACATTTTTGAACACTAGAGATTCTAACAAGTGTCACAATTGTGACATCTGGTTCACAATTATGATTTGAGGCCTAATGTTGAAATTGCAACATCAAGGCTAGTTTCAGCAGTTGTCTTTTTTCTTTACTTTTTTGCTTTCTTTTGTCCAATTTAACTTCTTTTCATCTCCAAGAATATTCCACACCAATTATACATGTAACAAGGTAAGTACACACCATCACATCTTAATAATAGCAGCAAATGACCCAAAAACTAAAGTAAAGAGACACACATACATGGTAAAATCCTTATACATCATATCTCCCTTAGTCGAATTTACTCTGAAGAATATGGTTTTCCAATGGTTCGGTGAGTGGGAGGCGAGCTTTCAAAAGCTCAAGACTTTTTTGACTTTGGCTCCTATCTTGACCTTACCTATGGAAAGTTAAGGTTTTACTGTATATTGTGATGATTCAAAGATTGATCATGTTTATGTCTTAATGTAGAATGGTAGTGTTATTACATATGCTATGAGAAAATTAAAAATCCATGAGAAGAACTACCCTACTCATGATTTATAGTTGAAAATAGTGGCATTTGCTTTGAGAATTTGAAGGTATTATCTCTATAGAGTACATTGTGAGATTTTCATGGACTAGTGTGTTGTAGAGTATATATTCAACCACAAAGACTTGAAAATAAGAAATCCAAGGTGGTTGGAGCTACCCAAGGATTATGACATGATGGTCCTTTACCATCCGAGAAAGGCCAAAATATTGGTAGATGCCTTAAGTAGAAAAGCAGGTGAGTATTGGCATCCTAGTTTTGTTACTACTGGAGGGGTTTCCTTTGGCCATTGATGTCATGTGTCAGTAAATAGCTTTGTGAGACTTGATATTTCTAAGTCGGAAAGAGTTCTCACTTGTGTTGAGGCAAAATCACTCTTCATTGAAGAGATTAAGGCCACACTGTTTGAAGATGAGAAATTATGCTTGAGTCAAGATAAAGTTTTGATAGGTGAAGCAAAAAGGAAATTCAAGGCCAAGAGGGCGTTTTGAGGATTATGGTCAGATTTGTGTTTCGAGAGTTAATGATTTGAGTAGGTTGATCATGGAATATGCTCATAGTTCTAGGTAATCTAATTCATCTTGGAGTGGCGAAGATGTAAAATGACTTGAAACAACACTATTGTTGGTGTATGATGAAGAGGTACATCATGGAGTTTGTGTGCAAGTGATTGAATTTCCATCCTGTAAAGTAAAAGTACCAAAGACCAGGTTATATAACTCAGATTATTGCTATTTCTAAATGAGGAAGGTTTATGTTGCTTGGATCCTCATGGCCATTTTGTTCTTGTTTAGACTATTTAAAAATCGTAGAGGTTGGCAAAAATCTACATCGATAAGATTGTTTGCTTACATGATACATGTCCAATTTCCATCATTTGAGACTAAGGTACTCAATTTACATTGAATTTCATGAGGTCTACGCAAAAGGACTTGGGTATCCTGGTGGAGCTAAATACAACATTTAACCCTAAGATGTATGGTCAGCCTGAAAGGACAATCAATGTAATGGAGCTTATGTTATTGACTTTGGAGGTAATTGGGACTAGTTGTTTTCTTTGGTAGAGTTTTCTTTGAAGGTCATTCAGATGAATCTTTTTAAGTCCTTTGATTGTAAGAGGTATAGGTCTCAAGTTTATTGGTTTGATTCTTTTGAGGTAAATACTGGTTGAGTGATTCTTTGGACAAGGTGAAAGTGATTCTTGATATACTTCTTACAGTGTAGAGCATGCAATAGAGATATGCATATCAAAGAGTTCATGACTTATATTTCATGATTGACGAGAAGGTTCTATTGAAGGAATCACCTATGAAAGGTGTTATGTGATTTAAGAGAAAGGTGAAGCTCAGACTTAGGTTTATTAGCCCATTTGAGGTGATACATCACATTGGTTATTTGGCTTTACCTCCAAACCTATTAGTTGTTCATCAGGTGTTTCATGTTTTGATGACGAGGAAATACTAAATGATTGTTCTCATATGTTCCTGTGGGATTTAGTGTAGTTAAATCAAAATATGTCATATGAGAAGGAGCTGGAAGCCATTTGGGATAGACAGTTCAAAAAGCTAAGTTTGAAAGAGATAGCATATGTGAATGCCAAGTCGAGATATCATTTGGTGGAGGAAGCCAATTGGGAGACCCAGTTATACATGTGGAGCAGATATCCTTAGATTTTTGCTAGTCTAGATACTTTTTCTCCTTATGTTTAAAGACGAACATGTGATTTAGTAAGGAATGATGTGTAACAATCCTACTAGTCGTTTTGGGTAAGCTCATCATAAAAGAAATTAGGTGAGAAAAAATTTGGGCCGATGAATTCAAAATTCAAGGTTAGTCTAGGCTCAGACGAAATCAAAATGAGGTGAAGTCTAGGACAATTTGATAAGGATCGGGTATAACATGTCTAAGTTTGAGTTGGGTCTCCTTTTAGGTAAGACGTTAAGAAGTTCATATGACTTTTCATAATTGAATTGGGGCAAGTAAAACTCATGATATCTAACTTGGCATGAAGGGGCTGGTCTAGAATATCAATATTTGAAGGTATGTTGTGAAATAGGACAAAATGGGAGGATTCCTGAGTTTTTGTCCTATGTTAGACGCTATAATGGATGACATGGCGATACATTGACTACCACTATATCGAAGAAATTTCCTCTATAGCAGAGGTCAAGGGTTGTCCACCTCGCTATAGCGGGTGACTTTCGCTATGGCTGTGCTGTTATAGAGGGACTAGGCTGCCATGGTGGAGTAAGTCACGGTAAATGTAGAAATTTTCCCAAATAATGTTCATTCTTACTCTGGAATGTTTTTGGGAAGGACAGAGGCGATTTTGGGAATATTTCCGTAGCTTTTCATCAAATTCTTCATAAAGTATAATATTGTGGTACCTAATTTTGATGAGCCGTATGTTAATTCTGGAAGATCAGGGCGTAAACCTGCTGATTATACTATTTTTCATCATCATCGTATTGAAGTATTTTGTAAATGTAACACCTCGGATTTTAAAAGAAGGAAAAATTCCAAAATTTCATAATACAGTCCCTTTAGGCGAGGCTCGTCATGATCGCCAAATGACTCGGCGATCCACCGAAAGGCGCCTTCTCGCCGTTTTGGACTTGAAATGTTCATCCAATGTTCTGTGCATTTAGGTGAGCTGGGTCGAGCTCACCATTCCATTCGGCGTGTCGCCGAAATTCCCATTTTATCGCCGAGTTGACTTAGTCCAGGAGCCAACTTGCTAGAGCTTTTGGCAAGCTAGAAGCTCACTCGGCGAGTCGCCGAGTGGCTTTTGTGAGCTACAACGTTTTCAGTTTTCGCTTTGCAATTTTTTTTAAAAGGGCTTTTAATTTTTGCTTTTCTCTAAGGGTTTAATGCCTAATCTAGGTCGGTTACCCTTTCATTTTAGACCTTATATAAACCTTTTTAAGCCTAAATCTAAGTCTTTTAATCACTCTTCAAAGCTCTCCCTCCAATAATTCTTTCTCTAAGAATGAAGAAGAAGAAGAATATAGGGTTTGAAGATTCAAGTCTCCTAATTCTCAATTGATTTCAAGGTTTTAGCATTGACGTATGATAGCTTTCACCTATGAAGTCCTTTCCTCCATAGAGTCCCTAAATTCCCCAATTTTCAAAGTAAAAATTCTCCAATTGAAATTAGGGTTTTTTCCAACCTCATGGGTTCTTTCAAATTATGATCTAATTGATTGAATTATGTTTAATTATGCATGAATTGAATTAAATTGCATGTTTTAAGATGAATCCCCATGAAACCATGTGAAATCCATGATTTCTAGATTATGATTTATGATGAGGTTTTGAATTATGAAAAGAGGGAATTTATGAAATTATGCATGTTCTTCATGAATTGAAACAAATGCTTGAGGATGCTTTGAAAATGAAGCACCAATGTTGTTGATTGTTATTGTTGGGTTGTGAAAGGATTTCTCACACATTACTCATGATATGAATGGAAAAAATGAGTTTTTCTCATATAAAGGATTCATAAGGGTTGAAAGGTTTTCTCAACTAAACTTGAATAAAGAATTAAGGAGCTATTCTAATGATAGACAAGAGGCGATTACCAATGTCTACTAATGATGAGATAAAGTATGAATTATCATTAATTGGCTATTTCTTGGGATTTAAGCTTAGCACCAAGAGGATATCAAGATGGAAGCACTCCCGTTAGTAGAGGCCGGGTTTCTAGTAGCAATCTCCTTATCCCTTAACTATGTTCTACCATAGGAAGATTTTCTTAGATAGACATTAGCTAGTGGATCCACTTAAGCTAGAAGATATGGTTCTTACCTTGGCAAGTAAGGACACCTCTTTTCAGTGTGGGGTAGACACCAGACTCCATGTTATAGCTCACATGGTCTATGTCGGTTAAGGCTAAATTCCCAGATAATGAACTAAGGTTGTTTCCAAAGAAGAAGGTATTTCAAGTATGTTTCCTTAAAGATGAATTGTCTGCATTGACAATGACCCCTTTTAACTCATGTTTTCGTCATGTTACTTTATGATTTGAATTGGTCATTTCATCTCGTGATTATATCCTTTTGGCATGATTTTATATCTATATGCATAGTTATCAAGTATGGTACATGTTTGTACTAACGCATACTCTTGCCTACATTATTTTCCAAATGTAAGGCATGACGACTCCTCCACATCCATTCGTGACTAGAGCTTGTATTAGAAGAACTTTGAAGACTTGGTGAGTCCTCACACTTCGAGGACAAGACCACGTTTATCTTTCTTGTCTTTTACTTTTTAACTTGTATGGGTTATGTCCCAGCTTTCATTTTATTCTTATATTAGATGGCTTTGAGACTATGTTAGACTTCCGCTATATTTTTATCAACTCATGAAATGAAATGAACTTTTAAACTCTTTTATACTATGATCTTGTATGATGTATACTAAGTGGCTTGTCTAGGGCCTTTCGGGGTCTTGTACGCCATGTCACGTCTAGGGGGTACTTTAGGTCGTGACAGTAAATTAATTGATTGGCAATTGCAAGAACTCAATGATCATTTTGATGAGGTACAATTGAGTTGCTTTATGGAGTTGCTTGTTTGAATCCGGTAGACTCATTTTGTAATGACCTTGAAGGTCTTTTTTGGTCATTTTTGTAAAATGACCATTTTACCCCTACCGAGAGTTGCCCCGAGTCATGTTTGATTGGTATTCGAAATTGGTTTTGTGAAGTTTCTTGTTAAATTAAAGATTTTGGAAAATTTTGATTTCTAAAGGCTTAAGTTGCCAAATTGTAATTTTTGCGGTCATTCAGAGTTTCGGGTCTCAGATGGGAATTCCATAGATTTCATCAGTTCCGGAATATAGAATTTGGTCTAGGAGAGTTGACGGAATGAGTTCTTGGGCTGTATCATGGATTTGAGGTCTTAAGTTGCAAAATTGTGAAATTTTCAGCTTAGAGTTGACTTTGGTCAATGTTGTGACATCGGATGTTCGAATGTGGGTTCTGATGACTCCGTTAGATTCATGGGATGATTTTAGGCCTAGGAGTGGTCTTGGTTGATTTTTTTTATAGGTCCCGAGTTTGCTTTGAGTTTTGAGGCTCAAGTTAGTTTTATTGTGTTTTATCGGGTTACGAGTCAAGAAAACCTCAAATTTGATTACCAACGGTTCCATTGAGTCCAGAACGTTGATTTTAGTAGGGTAGCATATAAGGTTTGTGTGCACGGGTTCCGAAAGAATCCTGAGGGTCCATTCGGAGACTTATTGAACTGCTGATTTTGCTGTATCTGGTGCCTGCATTTTTGACCTCCGCGTCCGCGGAGGGTCACTGGCGCGTTCGCGAGGGTTACTCTATTTGGTCTGTGCATTCGCGGAGTGATGCCACATTCGCAGAGGGGCGAGAGTTTAGTCTTCGAGTTCGTGGAGGGGGTTTCGCGTTCGCGTAGTACTGAATTGTTGAACTCCGTGTTCGTGGAGGTCATTTTTGACCTGAAACAGTGTAAAGTCAGGAAATTTCTCATTTTCACCATTTTTGCCATTTTGAAGCTTTGGGAGGCGATTTGGAAGAGGAATTTTCGTTGAAACCTATTGGGTAACTGATTTTAACCTTGAACTTTGATTACCCATTGATTTAAACATGATTTAAACTTGGAAGTTGGGATTTTAAAGTGATTTTTTGGGGGTTTTGATAGAACTCTGAATTTTTGATAAAATGGAAATGGTGGACTGATTTGAACTCCGTTTTTCAGATGGTTTTCACCAATGAATTTCTAATGCCATGAGAGACCTTTTCATGTAAGAAATTCATGATTCAAACCCTGTTTTCGAAATTGGATTTTTGGATTGTTTTACCTTTTCTTTCCGAAATCAATCCAATTTGATCGATGGGGTAATAAAAAGGCTTATGTGCTAATGTTGTGAACTAACTGGAGTTGTAGTGATCTTGTGTGTTGTGTTGTGATTGGAAAAATGCTATGAAAGCCTTGATGAAATCATGAAATTGATGAATATGTCTTTTGCTCATTTTGAACTATGGGATTAAACTTGAATATCTTGCTTAGAGATTGATCCTACTTGTGATAACGAGATTAGTGAAATGGAGAGTAGGCAATTGATCATTTTGTACATGATTTGACCGTTAATATTGATATAGTGTTGATAGTGTGGCGTGATTTACATTGATATGGATTGCGTTGTGACTGTGAACACTATCATTGCTCATTATTTGTGTTAACATGCTTGTGCGCATTGGTTCTGAGACACTATGATGAGACACTTTTATGATTATGCCGAGGTTTCTGCCGGCGATATATGATGTCGAGGTGCTTGCGGTGATATGTGATGCCGAGGTTTCTGCCGGTGATATGAGATGCCGAGGTTTATGCCTGTGATATGAGGTGTCAAGGTCTTTTCCGACGGATACATGGTCCATGTGTGGCCCCCATGGGTTCTGGTCTGAGATTCAGTGGATGTGTATCGTAGGACAGACATGCATCATTCTACTTGACATTGCATTGCATTTCATTGTCCCTTTCTTGACATTGTGGAGTTGTGTTTATGTCCCGTGACACTATATTTGATGTATTCGATGCTTATGTGTTCTATTGTGGATATTTGTGGGCTGTTGTTGATTTATGTGCGATATGAACTGCGTAGTGTAGGTAGGGCTAATTTCTGTGTAGTTTGTAGCTGTGGAGGTTCAGTTGGAAGGAAAGGGGTTCATGAGTTTAGTTAGGTTGACCTTATTTTATTTGTTGACTTGAAGGGTACCGTGTTTTTTGTACTCACCCCTGCTTTTACACCTGTGTAGGTTACGAGCCCGGACCGTGATTCTGATCTCTCTTCTTTCTTCCGAGGCTTCTGTGGATACTTGAGAGGTAGCTGTTAGATGTCGGTGATCCCTCTAGATCCTTTTTTTATATTTTATTTTATTTGAGACATAAAGATATTGAGACTTGTACTTATCTATTTAACTTTTGTATTAGCAGCTTGTACATGTGACAACCAGTTCTGGGAAGGTTTTGTTTAAGTGATAGACTTCCTCTTAAGTTATTTCTCTTCTTTATTTATGTTATTTTCCACTGTTTGATTTTTAGGCTAACTTGTCCTGGTGGGATAGGATAGGTGCCATCACACCCGATTTTAGGGTCGTGACACATTTTCATGTATTGATATCAAGAAAATAATGAGAATGGCTTAATTATATCCTGATGACTTTAATGAACTTAGCATGTGTGCACTTGAGAATGAACTTGCAAATTACATTATTGATGTCAGTGATATCGATAAAAGGTTCTCTGATTTACATGGACTCTGTGATCTTTCAAAAAGATTAGTTCAGACAAAAAAGCATTCATGTTATCCTCTTGTATTTCATTTGGTGAAATTTGCTTTGCTTCTGCCAGTTGTCACTACATCTGTTGAAAGAGTTTTTTGGCAATGAAATTTATTATAAATGAGTTGTGAAGTCGAATGAATGATCAGTTCTTGAGCGGTTGCATGGTTCCTTTTATGGAAAAGGATGTGTTTAATGATGTTTCAACGGATGATATTATTTTGACTTTTCAAGCAATGAAACCTCGTCGAATAGTATTGTAAACGTACTTGAGAAGTATTAGCACTGACCTCTTTTTTGAGTTTGTAGTTGGCACTCTAGTCCTAGAGTGAGACATTGTGAAGTGCTAATTTTTTTTGTTCTAGTGAGCACCATTTTTTGCTCTACTTAGCATCTTAGTTAAAGATTGACACATTGTAAAGGGGTAACTTTTTGTTTTACTGTAATCACTCATGTTAGTTTCGGGTCTCTTGTAATGAAACTAACTTTTTGTACATATAAACTATATGCTACTACTTCCTTAAAATTTTGTTTTGTTGGCTTATTTACACATTTATACTTTTATTTTTCGAACTCCCATGGTGTTTACTATATACCAGAGGAAATAGTTGTATTCAGATTATTGTCCAGTGTATATGCAAATGCATTTCATTACATCATCATGACATTACATATTAATTTTGGGAGTTGAAGTGGCTAAGTGATTACGAAAGTGGCTTCATAGAATCTCTGATTGTATTTTTAGTCAAATATTGTTCTTGCACTAATTGCTGATGTTGTCTTTAAATGTTATGTATTGGTCTTTTTCTTTAGGTGTGATCAGTACTATGATTTAAAACATGTTAAATTGGCTCAAATTAATCAAATACAACACTTTCATTCATGTTCCTTATTCATCATAAAATTCTTTTGTGTTTAAACAATGTAATATTTTTTGTGGCACATACACACTAGAATATTACAAGAAAATTTCTATACCAAATGCTACTTAATGCACTTGTTTAATAAAATGGGGATAAAAAATCTAGACTAAATTCACATCAAATAAAATATAAAGAGATAAAATTCTTCTTATCAAAAAAATAATTATTCTTTAGACTTAAAATTTAAATTCATGTCTCACAATATAGATTTCATCAGATGTCCTCAAAGAGGCCATGAATATCTCTAATCAAAATATAAAAAAAGAATTTCAATGATCTCATTAAAGCTACATTGGTAAATTTGCAGGATACATTAGATAACATAAAGTTTCAGACCAATAAAAGAGCTAAATTAAAAGCATTACATTGATAATTTTGAAGGATTTAGAATAATAGCAAAAGGTCATAAAGCAACAAAAACAATAGAGCAACAACCGTGTTGATCTCCATAAAACTAAGGCGAAATGGTAGGATGGACCCTTGTACTTGTATGAGCTTGTATTATGGACTCTTCTACTTAATCCTTTGCCAACTAAACTCTTAAACTCAATTAAAACAAGATTTTTAAACCCCTCCAACCATGTGTGTAGCTCATTCTTCCTTACATAAATGACATGACATATCCACGTAAGATATATTTATGTCATGTCATAATTATTTCATAGCTATTAACCAAAAATGTTACTCAATAAAAGACAAAAATAATATTTTTTCTGTTTTAAAAAATAAAATAAAATAGTTATTTCTCTCACCTTTCCTCTACCTCCCTCAACCCACAACCACCGTTAACACCACCTCCATTCCCCTAATTTTTTTCTTCTTCAGGGTCGTCATCGTCTATAGCCTTTGATGACATCAATTTTTCAACTGATCTCATCTCCATTCAAGACTGTAAAGATGAGGCTCTTCAAGTTATAGAAATCATAATTTTTTTCTTGAAGTTTCCATCGTTTGCAATTCTTAATCGTATTCTTTTGACCAAAGTATACATCCACCATTTGAACCACCATAAATTACTTTTCTCCATTGATTCCAATGAAACACCCTTAAAATATCCTCAATATATCCCTCCCTCTAATTGAATATGTACTGAAGGCTCCCATGATCAGTGAAAACCTCGCAATGCACACCATAGAAGTAGTGACGCCACAACTTTAGTACAAAAACCACTGCCGCCAACTCTAAGTCATGGGTAGGATAGTTCTTCTCATGAGTCTTCAACTGTCTAGAAGCATAAGAAATAACCTTCCCCTATTTCATCAACACACCACCTAAGCCGACTCCCGAAGCATTACAATACACAGTAAAGATTACACCCTCCTCGGATAGAGTCAAAACAGGAGCTGAAGTCAATAAAGTCTATAGCTTTTGAAAGTTCACCTCACACTCGTCAGACCACCAGAAACCCACACTCTTCTGAGTCAATCTAGTCAATGGGGCCGCAACAAAAGAGAAACCCTGCACAAGCCTCCTATAGTTACCAGCCAAACCCCACAAAACAATGAATCTCAGTAGGAGAAGTAGGTGTCATCCAACCTCTAATTGCCTCAATCTAGACCGGTTCTACCCTAATACCCTCCTTGGACTCCACATGTCCCAAGAATGCCACTAAATAAAGCCAGAACTCGTACTTTGAGAATTTCACATACAACTTCTCATCACTCAACCTCTGAAGAACTATCCTCAAGTGGCAAACATGATTACCCTTAGTCTCGGTATACACCAAGATTTCATCAATGTATACAATCTCAAATGAATACAAATACGGGTGAAAACCCTCGTTTATCAACTCCATTAACATTGCTAGGGCGTTACTCAACCCAAAAGACATCACCAAGAAATCATAATGGTCTGCCAGGTCCAAAAAGTTGTCTTAGGGACATCCAGTGCCCTAATCCTCAACTGATGATAATAGGACCTAACCTCTATCTTTGAAAACAACGTCGCTCCCTGAAGCTGTTGATCAATCAAATCATCATTGCACGAAAGAGAATACTTATTCTTAACCGTCATCTTATTCAACTGTCTACAATCAATGCATATCCTCAAAGACCCATCCTTCTTCTTCGCAAATAAAATTGGTACACCCCAAGGTGACACACTAGGATGAATAAACCCCTTAATCAACAAATCCAACAACTGTTCCTTCAACTCCACTAGGCCATGTGATATGGAAAAATAAAGATGGGCTTAGTGTCTGACTCTAAATCAATTAAAAAATCAATATCTCTATCAGGAGTAACACCTGAAAGGTCAGTAGGGAACACCTCTAGCCTGAATTATACCTCTACCTTTGCAGGTGTTCCCTACTGACCTTATAGGTGTTCCTCCTGATGGAGATATTGATTTTTCTATTGAATTAGAGCCGGGTACTAAGACCATCTCTATTCCTCCATATCACATGGACCCAACAAAGTTAAGGAATTGAAAGAACAGTTGTAAGATCTATTGAGTAAGGGATTTATTTGCCCCAGTGTGTCCCCTTGGGTTGCAACGATTTTATTTATGAAGAAGGATGGGTCTATGAGGATGTGAATTGATTATAGACAGTTGAACGAGATGACTATTAAGAACAAGTATCCTCTTTCGTGCATTGATGATTTGTTTGATCATTTTCATAGAACAACATTGTTTTCCAAGATAGACTTGACGTCCGGTTATCATAAGTTTAGGATTAGGGCATCAGATGTCCCTAAGATAGCTTTTCAGACCCGATATGTCATTTATGAGTTCTTGGTGATGTCTTTTAAGTTGTCTAAGGCCCCAACGATGTTTATGGAGTTGATGAACAATGTGTTTTGCCCGTATTTGGATTCCTTTGTGATTGTATTCATTGATGAAATCTTGATGTATTTTAAGACTGAGGGTGATCATGTTCTCCACTTGAGGATAGTGCTTCAGTTTAGGGATGAGAAGTTGTATGCAACATTTTCAAAGTGTGAGTTCTATCTTGATTCGATGGCATTCTTGGGACACGTAGTGTCCAAGGCGGGTATTAGGGTGAATTCAACAAAGATTGAGAAAGCTTAAGTCTTTATTGAGTTTAGCTCTTGTTTTGACACTATCCAAGGAGGGTGTGGGCTTTACTGTGTATTGTGATGCTTCAGGAGTCAGCTTAGGTGGCGTGTTGATGCAAAAGGGGAAGGTGATTTCCTATGCTTCTAGACAGTTGAAGACTCATGAGAAGAATTATTCTACCCATGACTTTGATTTGGCGGCAATGGTTTTTGTGCTAAAGTTATGGCATCACTACTTGTATTCATTGCAATGTCTTTACCGATTCTAGGAGCCTACAGTACATATTTAGTGAGAGGGAGGGATCTAAACTTGTGACAGCGTAGGTGGCTTGAGTTGTTAAAGGACTATGACATGACTATTTGTACCATCCAGGGATGGTCAATGTTGTAGCTGATACACTCAGTAGGAAGTTTCTAGCATGGGGAGTCTTGCTTCGATACGAGTTGAGGAATGACCGTTAGCTAGAGATGTTCAGAGGTTAGTTAATAGTCTTGTTCGGTTGCAGATTCGGAGGAGGGTGGTGTTATTGCCTTTGTTGAGGCCCAATCCTCCTTGATTAAGCATATTAGATGAGACAATTTGATGATGAGAAACTGTGTATTACACGTGACACCAGGTTTTGGGGGTGATTTAGTTATATATTATTTCTGCATGCTTATGTTATGTTTAGTTCTTTATTTTGTTCTTACTTTCGCATTTACCTTCTCAAGGTTTGATTAGGCTGACATATCTTGGTGGGATTAGATAGGTGTCATCACACCCAGTTTTTGGGTCGTGACATATTTTTATACAATTTCACCGAACAGATTTCACCTAATTTCACAAATACATCTAACAATCACTTTTCTTCTTTCAAGACTATTGAATCTTTGTCACCTTATGGGTTGTGAATTACCCAGAAAAATAGAAAGAAAAAATAGATCTACAAAAACACATTTTCGTTTCTCTAAGAAGAAAGAATATATAAAAAAAGAAAAGAGAAAAAAAAGAAATTGGAGAGGGTTGGGAAAGGGAAAAGAGAGAAATGGGGGTTGGATGGGGAAGAACGCATGGGGTGATTAGAAAGAGAAAAAGAAGTGGGGAGGGGTGTGGAGGGAAAAAAAAAGAAGTTAAAATTTTATTTTCTATTTTCTTATTTTTGGTTTTTTTATTTCTTTCTTTTTTTAAAAAATAAAAATTTTAGTCTAAATTGTTCACACTTATTCTACGCGTGTAACACACATTTTTGCCAACTCAATAATTAAGTTGCTACATAAGCATGGTCAGTGGTCAGAAGGGCTTAAAACATTGAGTTTTATTGAGTTTGAGGGTTCAATTGGCAAATGAATAAGTAGAAGGGTCCGAATACAAACCCATACAGATACAAGGGTCCATCAGATCATTTCACCTAAAACTAATTATTTTCTACTTCTTCCCACTACTATATTCTTAACCAAATTTGTTTACATCTAAAAAAAACATCATCATTTTAATTTGATAAATTCCAATATGATTTAATTTTTTAATTTTTTAAAAAACTTTTAAATATAAACAAATGTCTCAGACTTTGATATCTTTAAAGGTTGATGTTTGGGATATTTACATACATACTTAAAGGTACACATAAAATAATTAATTAAATGAGTTCACAAATATCTTGTAGAATAGAAACACCAAAAAGAAGAAATAAAAAAAAAAGTAGATCAATAGCTTATTTACAAATCCTCTGATCCAATTAGATCCTCCTTATGTTGTCAAAAAAAAAACTTATAAGAATGCCACTTTTTGTCAAAAAAAAAAAAACTTCACTGGTGCTTCAAAAGGGAATTCTGATCTTAGTGCAACAATTTTTTATACAAGGAATCACATGGGCAATCTAATGGGGGCTAAAGGAGTGAGTATTTTTATTCAACTAATCTAGTGGCTAAGAAAGGACAAATAGAAAAGGTCTTCAAGATAATTGGTTTTACCAAGTCTTTGTAGAGTCAAATTCATTGGTAATGATTTAAATTATATATAGGGAATGGGAAATCCCTTGCCATATGAAAATGGAGGTCAACTACATCAAAAGAATCATGAATGATCTATTAGTAAGAGCTAGCACAACACTTCTTCCGGGAGGATAATAATCTTGCTGATTATTTTGGTAATTTGAATTTTTGATTTTGCCTATTCTTATGAATTTAACTCATTTCAGAAAGTCCCAACAACATGCAAAAAATAATTAATTTAGACAAAAGGGCCATACCTTACACCAGAGTTCAAAAAATAGAACCCTAGGGTTAAGCAACTAGCTAATCACAAGTTTCAACACCACAATATGTACAACATCAGGACAGTAGCAAAGTAACCAGTATGATCATCAGGAAGAACACGAAAAAATTGTAGGTAAAGATTTAATGCATTCTACTAAAGTCTAAAGTAATTTCAGTTGGTATAGCATCACGCACCTGGCAAAAGCATAGAGGTGTCTAAAGTGGTACTCAGCTAAGAAACAGTAGTTACAAGATATGTAAAACCTTCAGAATGCTCATATAACACCTTCTCCAAGTAATACACGCCTTATATTTACATGCATTAGTAAAGTAAAAAATTTAAGTATAAACTTTAGATGGTCTAATGTTTAGACGGTGGTATTAATATCCATATGAGATTCAGGCATCAAAGAAAAGACTTGATAAATGGTAAACTATCTAAAAGCTTCGGAGATGTATCTGAAGGTGGTTGTGACAGATTTGAGAAAAAGAAGCTAAACTCAATAGCTTCAGTAGTATTGGAACAAGATTATACACACCTGAATCAAATCCAACAAGCCAAAGCATAAAGACACAGATCTATCAACAAAAGAATGAAATACGAAAGACTAAGAAGATCTCCTTACCTGAGCTCAGAAGAAGATGGAGACTCACAATCATGTTGTGCCAACCCAGCTCCGACCAACCATAGCCCAGATCTCTTCACCTCAAAGATGACTCACCCACTACAGGAGTAGATCAGTGTGGACAAGCGGCGATGAAAAAAAAGGAGGAGAAGAGTAAGAGTCAGTCAAGAAACGCTTCGAGAACCTTGTATATTTTCCTTTTATTAATTGTAGTGCTTTCTATTATTTAGATGGGCCGGGTTTGGTCCATTTCTTTGATTCTAAACAGATTTAGTTTAAGGACCCGATTTTGAATTTAAAAAAATAAGAGTATTGATCTCCGAATGATTTTTTGATATTGAATGAATCCATGAGATCCGAACTATTTTTTTAATTATGGAACGTTTAATTTTAACTAATCTTGATCTCATATGCATGCTTTTGTTACAACTTTATGACAAGCTATTTGATGGAGGCCAGAGGGACAAAAAAAATTAAAGAAATGTAAGAAACTAAAAATATTGTAAAAGACTTTGCCGTGGAAAAATCAATTATGTGAGCTACATATAGATAAGAAATAATAAAAGCACTTTGGGAACCTTTCAAAACTCCTTAATATTATTTGTCTGATATTCTCAAAAATTCTATGTAACTTTTCAGGTGAGTAACACATACATCGTATATTAAATCGTCCTAAGGAATTTTAAAAAACACCCAAAAAGTTAAAAAAATAAAAATAAAATTCATTTATACATTAATTGGAAAATGGAAGACCTAAATTGAATACTCACGAATGTGCCTTTTTCTCTTTTTGTATTCATACAATGAATGCATGAATAATTTTGCCCTTTCCTATTCATACCATGAATGTGCTATAATAATTATTAATTACTTATAATGTATATTTACTTTTAATTTGGTATGTGAAATATTTTACGTTTTTAATCATTACTATTAATGATTAAGCTAGTTTATAAGGGTTATGAAGAAATACTTTATTTATTTTTAAAAGGGTATTACGGTCACTCAACTTTATAGAGTTGTTTTTGTCTTTAAATATTTTAGCTAGGAGTTTTCCACTTTAAGTATAGTATAATAATATATTAACGAAAAATATTTGATTAAAATGATGGGTTGTTCAGCTTCAGATGATACTGCAGTGATCCTTTATAGATCTCCATAGTGTGAAGGGGTAGAGGACGCTTTGTAAATTATAAAGGTCATCTCTTCAACATTAACCCTCATTGTCATCTTTATGGCCTTAGAATCAATCAGTGCTCCTCTAGTAGCTAAGAATGGATGTTCGAGAATAACTGGCATCCTAGCATCTGCTTTAAAGTCTAGAATTATAAAATTGGCAAGGATTAATGACCTTTCCCACACTTATGAGCACGTCCTCAACTACTTTATCTGGTGCAAGATAAGATCTATCTAACTTAAGAAAAGATTTATCTACTAATAATAAGGTGATGTCGGTTGGGCATGGTTCTTCTGAGCCAAGTTCCTTGAACACGCATAAGGGAATTAAATTTATGCTTGCCCCCAAATAACATAACGCGTGTCCAACATCCTTTTCACTAAATTTTTATAGAGAGGATGAAACTCCCAAAATCATCAAGATTTTTTTGAAGCTTGCTCATCACTCTCAACTAGTACTCATCAGTAAGTGTTATTATTTTAATATTGTCAATGCCTCTCTTGCATGCCACTATATCTTCTAGATATTTTGCATATTTTGGCATGTATCTCAATCCGTCTATTATTGGTATATTGCTATGTAGTGTAACATCTCAAAAATTGGAAAGTCAAATTGAAAGGTAAAAGTTCATTTTGAGCACTGAGGCGGTGTCCTATGGAAGCCACTTACGGAGAGTAGGAAGTCCTAAGGGCCATAGAAGGCATTCGTAGATATTGAGTTGAGTTTGGGAAATTTCAAGTCTCTGAAGAATGACCTATCCAAGATGAATCGTACGCTGTTCTACGGACCGTAGAAGCGGTTCGTAGGAGTGATCTAGACTTGGTGAAATTTTAGGCTTGAACCAGGATTTTACGAGTTGGCTCTACGATCCATAGAAAGTCAAACGGGCCATAGGAAGATCTCGTGGCATTGATTAGAATTTTGAGTCCCATTAATCGATTCTACGACTGACCAGGATAGTCCGTAGGAGTTCCTACAGACTGTTGGTCAAAGTCGTAGGGCACTCCGATAAATTTTATTTAAGGGTGTTCTTGTTCCACAATTCCATAACCCCATGTGGTGTCATTTTAACCACTTCAAATGGGCCACACCACTTGGACCTCATCTTTCCAAGAAACAATTTCAACCTGGAATTAATTAATAGTTCTTGTTGGCCTAGCTCAAAAGCACTAGAGATAATGTGCTTTTCTTGCCGGTGCTTTTTCTTCTCCTTGTACAACTTTGCTTTCTTATAAGCATGGAGCCTTAACTCCTCAAGTTCATGTAGCTGTCCTATTCTCTTCTTTCTGGCTAACTTTGGATCAAGATTTAACTTCTTTATCACCAAATAAGTTTGATTATCTAGCTCAACTTGAATATGACAAGCATTACCAAACACCATTCGATAAGGAGGTGTCCCAATCGGTGTTTTGTAAGTTGTTTATATGCCCACAAAGCATCATCTAATTTCATAGCCCAATCTTTCCTTTGTGCATGTACAGTCTTCTGTAAGATCTGCTTTACCTCTCTGTTTGACACCTTTACTTAGCTACTAGTCTGTGGGTGATATGTTGTCTCCACCTTGAGCCACATTCCTTACTTAGCCAACACATTCTTCACCCAACTATTCACAAAGTGAGGCCCTCCATCACTTCTAATGGCTCTTTAAGTTCCAAAACGAGTGAATATGTGTTTCTTTATGAATTTGATGACCACTTTTGAATCATTAGTAGGGAGAGTCACAGCCTCAACCCACTTTGACACATAGTCTACAACAACAACGATATATTGGTTACCATTGAGGGTGGAAAGGGACACATGTAGTCCACTCCTCACATATCAAATATCTTCACCCCAAGAATATTGTTCAAAGGTATCTCATGCTTCCTTAAAATAGTTCTCATCCTTTGGCATTGATCATATTTCTTTACATAGCTTGTGGCGTCCTTAAACAACATTGTCCAGAAGAACCCAACGGTAGCACTTTGTGAGCCAGGTGGTCACCTCTATGATGACCTCTATACAGAGAGGCATGGCAACTATCTAGCACCTGAGTTACTTTATTCTCCTGAATACATCTTCTTATCACTCTATAAAGGCCATGTTTAAATAGAAAGGTCCCATCCCATATGTAGAATTAGGAGTCATGATTCAACTTATTTTCTGGAGTTGCTTCAGGAGGATACAATCCACTCACGAGGAGATTAACAATATCAGCATACCACAACAACTCAGCAACATTCAAAGCTAGAAACTGTTCATCCAGAAAAACCTCACAAATTCAGCCTTCATTATGCATATAAGACGAACTCTCTAGTCTGGACAAGTGGTCTGTAATTTGATTCTCTAACCGTTTTCTATCCTTGATCTCCGGATCAAATTCCTACAGTAGTAAGATCCACCTAATAAGCCTTGGCTTTGCATCCTTCTTTTTGAACAGGTACCTAATAATTGCATGGTCAATATACACAATCACTTTGGTTCCCACCAAATATGACAAAAACTTTTCGAATGCGAAGACTAAAGCAAGCATCTCCCTTTCAATCACAGTGTAGTTCACTTGAGCAGAGTCCAAAGTTTTGTTGGCATAGTAGATGGAATGGAAAACTTTATCCTTCCTCTGCCCAAGCACTGCATCCATAGCTAAGTCACTAGCATCACCTATCAGTTCAAAAGGTATCTCCCAATTCAATGCAGTAAGGATAGAAGACTCTATCAAACTCTTCTTCAGTACCTCAAAAGCTTTTATGCAACTCTCATCAAATTGAAATTTCACTTCCTTCTCCAATAGACTGCACTGCACATAGGTCTGGAAGTCTTAGAAAAATCCTTGATGAATCGCATGTAGAAACCTACATAGCCAAGAAACTTCTTACCCCTTTCACTAAGACTAGAGATGGACGCTTCTGTATGACTTCAACATTTGCACAATCAATCTTTAGTCCCTATTTTGATAATTTATGACCCAGATCAATGCCTTCCCTGACCAAGAAATGGAATTTGTCTTAATTGAGCACTAAATTGGTCTCCTTATAGTGAGCAAGAACCCTGCCAAGATTTCCAAACACACCTCAAATGACTCACAAAACATAGAAAAGTCATCCATGAAGACCTACATAAAATCCTCCACCATATCATGAAAGATGTCCATCATACATATTTGAAAAATGGTCGGCGCATTGCAAAGTCCAAACGGCATACGCTTGAAAGCATATGAGACATAAGAACAAGTAAAATTTGTTTTCTCTTGATCCTCAAGAGTGATCACAATATTATTATAACCTAAGTACCCATCCTAAAAAAAAGTAGTATTCTTGCCCTTCTAACTTATCCAACATTTGATCAATGAAGGATACAAGATAGTGGTCCTTTTGTGTAGCATCATTCAGCTAGCAGTATTCCATGCAAATATGCCAGCCTGTGACTATTCTTGTTTGGACCAACTTATTTTTCTTATTAATGACTACAGCCATGCCACCCTTTTTCGGTACACATTGCACTAAACTTACCCACTTGCTATCTAAAATGGGGTATAGTATATCTTCATCCAGCCACTTAATCACTTCTTTTCTTACCACATATTTCATTAACACATTCAATCTTCTCTAGTATTGCGCACTGGGTCTGTGTCCTTCTTCCAAGTAGATCTTATGCAAGCATAGAGCTGGACCAATATCATGAATATCTTACATCTGCAATCCGATTTCTTTCTTTCTTTTTTTGAACACAACAAAGGCTGCACTAACCTGTGTTTCAGATAAGCCTACACAAAGAATTGTTGGCAAAGTTTCATTCTCACCTAGGAAAGCACACTTGAGATGATAGGGGAGGGATGTCAACTCAATCTTAAGGGCTTCTTCAATTGATGAATTCAGTGGAGATCCCAACACTCCTTTTAGTGGCTCCCAGTCACCTCTCTTCATGAACACACTTGCTACATCCAGAGTTTGCACTAACTCCTATGTTTCTGCATCCCTAAAATTATCATAACCCATCAATACTCTCTCAAGTAGGCCTCTAGAGGATATATAGTGTGCTTCCACAGCAAGAATAATCACAGTGATGGTCGATAAATCTTCATAGACCGCAAGAACCTTCATTGCCCTATATACATCAAATACTTCAACCTTGTCATGTGCTCTCATTGTCAATTCTCCAGCAGCAACATCTATCAATGCGCCACATGTAGCTAAGAAAGGTCATCAAAAATATAAATGGGACTTCAGAATCTTTCCCAAAGTTCAACACTACAAAACCTATACAGAATATCAAAGATCCCACCTGCACTAACACATCTTCCACAATACCCTCTGGTCTAGCAACTGAGTGACTAGCAAGCTATAAAATGATAGTGGTGGGATTTGGACTACCTAACCCCAACTTTTTGAACAATGAGGTGGCCATTAGATTGATGTTGGCCCCTAGATCACACAACCCCGGGGCATGAATGCTTTTCCCTATAGTCCTATAGTAATCTACACTATGAAGCTATCTGGATCTTTCAGCTTGGTAGGAAACCTCTTTTGGATTCTAGAACAACACTCCTTAGTAAATACCACTATTACATATTCAATTAGCCTCCTTTTGTTCACGACAATATCTTTCACATACTTTGCATATTTTGGGATTCCTTGCAAAATATCAACAAGAGGCAGGTTAATGTAAAATTATTTAAGTAAAGAGAAAAACTTACCAAAGCATTCATCCTCCTTCTACTTTTTGAACTTTTGTGGAAACGGATGATGTGGTTTCACACATTTCACCACACTATCCTCTTTTGAGCCTTTGTCAGGTTCACTATTATGCTTATCCATTTTACCACCTCTAGAGCTTCTTTTCATGGAGCTAACTCCTCCAATTCTTTTCCACTCCTAGTAAGTATTATGTTCACCTACTTCGGATTAGGATAAGTATTACTCAACAGGCTTTCTTGAGGACGAGAGTTTTGCGCACTAACTAGCTGCCCCAATTACATTTCAAGATTCCTAGTTGCCATTTGATTGTTTTGCCAATCTGCATATATAGCTTGGCTTGATCTGCCATTATTTGCTTGAGCATTTCTTCAACACTCATATTTCCTTACTTAGCACTTTGCTTATTACCTTGACCCTGTTTCTGGTATTGCTGCCCATTTTCTTAAGGCCTATATTGATTTTGATGTTTATTCTGATTTTAATTGCATCCCTATGAAAAATTTGGATGCTTTCTCTGGCTTTGATTGTAAGTGTTCTCATATTTCTGCATGTCACACCACCTCCCTAAGCATTACCCACAAAGTTCACAGAATTTGGATTTGACCTATAGAAATCATTAACATGATCTCCATTACCACAAACATCACACAACAGCTGAATCTGTTACACATCATTTATTATAACATATTGATGCCCCAAGTTCATGTAGCTGAAGTGAGTGTTCAGCTGATTCTGCATTGCAACAATTTGCGTAGCTATGGCTGTCAACCCGTCTGCATCTAACATTCATATAGTCTTTCGTACCACATTTTGAGAGCCTCTTCCATTCCACTTAGGATTTCCCTGTGAGATTATATTCAATAATGTAAACAGCTCCTCATGTGTCTTCTCCAAGGCCTGTCCTCCTGTAGTAGAATCAAGTAAGATTTTTGTGTTTGGCTCAAGATCCTCAATGAAGGCATGAGCCAATACTTCATGAGATTAGTGGAGATGTAGGCATCTTATCAATTATGACTTGAATCTATCCCTAGCTAGGTACAAATTATCTCCCCCCCCACTTCTATTTAAAGCTCAGGATGGGAAGTGACATTAATGATCCTATTTTCCAATCTTAACTTGTTTCGTCAAGAGAGTCAAAATATGAGTGAGTTCTTAATTTTTGCAACAATATAAAAAAGCAGTCTTTACGAAAGAATATTAATACATAACAAGCACGCCTTTATGCAAAGATTTTAATATAAAGAATTCATTATCCTTATCCTTACTCTAAGTTCCATAACCCTAGTTATGAGATTTAGCTATTTATAACTCGTTGCGAATGATAATAAAAGTAATTGAAATAACTAAAGAACATTAAGATGAAAAGAAATAAACTAAACTTTTGATTAATTCAACAAGATCTTGAAAGAGTATCTTACGTACCATAATAATCTTCTATGCATCAAAATAATAAGTAAACATAAGAACAAATTTAGAGTAGTGGAGATAAAGTGGAAGATACAAAAAACTACATTTATAATAATAAAGAGAATCTATTCAAATTCATTTTCAAAAATAGGATTATCAACTATACTTGACTAGAAAAACCAGTCAATCTACTATGTTGGTCTCCACCCTGTAACTTGACAAATCATAAGAGAAGAAGAAATCATTGTGTTCATAACTCAATTCACTGCTTTTATAGAGAAGGTGGAGCGTCCTTGGCTCAGCATTATAGGACAAAGGGCTTTCACTCTACTACAGTGCTAAATATGCGAATAGGTAGAACTCATAAAAATGCATAAAAAAATCAATTCAGAGAAAATCCCACCCTTGGCCGAATTGGGAGGCTATTCTTTGTAGCCTTCTGCTATAGCAAGCTGTACACCACTGTAGCGAGGCCGCCATAACAGAAATGTCCCCGCTATAGCGGCCTCTTCTATAGCTTAGAACTCACAAAAATGCAAAGTGAAATCAATTTGAAGAAAATCTCACCCTTGCAGGGACTGGGAGGCTACTGCCTGCAGCCTCCCGCTATAGAGGACTGCACACCACTATAGTAAGGCTACCATAGCGGGAATTTCCCAGCTACAGCGACCTCCGCTATAGAGGAAGAAAGGCCGCTATAGTGGCCTTCATCGTTCCAGAAAATCAAGAGGTGCTTCAATGGCGCCTCTTGACCCAATCTACATTCGAACCAAGAACAAAACCTTCATCTTCCCCCACCATTTCGCACCCAGTTTTGGTCTTATACCCCATAATTCTTACGCCTAGAATTTTGTAGAAGCATTGTAAATGTAACCAAAGCTCAAATGCTTCAACGATTTCAACAAATCAAAGGAAAACTTTCAAAATTCAAAAACCAACCCTGTCTCCTATTCTAATCATCCAATTTCTAGCATGCTACAATTAGAATGCGTGTAATGAAGTAAAGAGAGTAAGGAAAGTGATTATTACCTTAGTTTTGACGTTAGGATCAGAGTGATCGGGGAAAAAAGTGAGAGAATAGGTGAAAACCCCATTTCTCTCCCCCATAAAATTGTTTCCTATCTCCCGCTATAGCAGCAAGACAACCGCTATAGTGGCACTGTTATAGCAGAAATTTTCTTGCTATAGCGGGGTCCATGTCCGTGGGTGGGAAATATTTTTGTTGTTTCATCTAATTAACCCTCCTGACTTGGTTATTAGCAAGAGCACTTGGGAGGTCGGAGTTTTCTATGGTTCATGTACACCATAAATCCCCCTTAACGTTGTCAAAATTAGGTTATAGTAGTATTTCACAGCCGGTCATTCTTTCCTTATGTCTTAAAAATTATTTGGAAATGAAAATTTGATAAATTGGTATATATTGTAATGACCTATTCCATCATTATTCAAAAGGCACCTTGTGCGGAACCCCAAAAGTTTTTGAAATACACCGCCAAATTAAATTGGGGTGACATGACAAACAATTTGGAATTTGAATTTGATTTGGGCTGACGTCATCCCACTATGATTCTGATGTTGTAGCAGCGTATCAGTTGATATACCGGGGCAGATGAGACTAGAACCTAGAAAACATGGATTTCATAATTTTACTCCTCTTCTTCAGTGTTAAAATAGATGAGGGTTACTCAAAAATCCTCCTAAGCTGGTCCAAGCTTGGTAAAAATGGTGCAGAGGGATTTTAGCATAAAGAGGGTCAAAACCCATAGATTTCCCACCTTCTTTCATCAAGATTCGCCCCAAGGAGCCAGAAGTTCATGTCCAGAGTTTTTCAACAGTTGCTTGGCATCCAGGTAGGTTAGACTTAATCGTGTATGTAGACCTATCTCTAAATACATAATACATTGTAGTTTGATGGAAAATTTTATGCCTAGGCCTTTAAGCATGGAGTCTGGATGCTTAAATATTGATTATTATTGTTTGCAATAGTAAGTTATTGATTAATTAATGTTGCCCTTTTGATAATTGTTGGGTGTTATCATATGAGTGGTAAGTTGTGGGTAAAATGACTTTGAGCAAGATAATTGTTGGGGAAGGGTCATTTGGGGTAGTTCGTTTCCCATTTACATTATGTATGCATGTTAACTGTTTCACTAGTATTATTTTTACAATACATGGTTAGGGAAGTGTAAAGGGAGGAAGGTGAAGTGATGTCATGTTGCCAATCTCATGCGATGAATTTTTCATGTTTGCTTTGTGGTTTTACAAGTATGATTGTATTCATTGTGAATATGATTATGTTATGTAAATATTATTGGTTGGCTTGGGATCATGCTTGGTACATATTATCGATTGGCTCGGGTACCATGCCCGATACATATTCTCGATTTGCTCGGATACAATGCCTGGTACAAAATATCACTTAGTTTGCTCAGGTAACACACCTACTATAAGATATCTATCGGTTGGCTCGGGTACCACTCTGGTTCAAATTTCATATCGATTGGCTCGGGTACCACGTATGGTACAAATTTCAAATTGATTGGCTCGGATACTAGGCCTAGTACATGTTTGATTATTCTCTATGTGTTGGTTGTGTGAGTGGACCACATTTATTTAATATGTTGTATGTATCACATGTTGGTCCATGAGTGGTCGGATTGGTGTATTTAAATGGTGGGATGGTTCTTGTGTAGACCAGGAATTGCATGTTAAACATCATAGATGATATTTCAAAGATCTTTGGGTGGTATGGGTTACTTGAGGAGGGTGTTGAATCATGTGTGGGTTAAGTCAAGAGGAAATGCAGGAGTTTTACTAGCGGTCTACAAAATAGACAAGGGTCAGGGTGTTGGCAGGTGGTCAAAAGAGAGGAAATGAATCGGCTAATAGAGTTAGTTGGTGGATTCAAAATCAAGAATGGATTCAGTAGGAAAGACTCTAGTGTTAGAAAAGTGGGTGGTTTCTAAAATTCATTATATGGTAAAAGGGATTAGGCGATGATCGGTTAGGAAGGTGAAATGGCTCTTAAGGGAGGAGTTGGCAGTGGAAACAAAGTAGGGAGGCTTGGGATAGAGTGCATGGTTTCAAGAGTAGTATTACTTGGTAATAAGGGCGGTGGTTAAAGGATTGGGGTTGAATAGTTTTAAGTTATATGCTTCATCTTATTAATTACGTGATATTATGTGGTGGATTTGGGTGGACAGATTATGCCTACCAATACCTTTTGTTTGTACTGATATAACTCTTTCTATGCCACTTAGCAATAATCTAGTTGCAGGGTCAATGATGTTCCTTAGGTGAAGACGATGATGATCTCCGGCAGATTCTACTGATCTTTCCTTTACAGTGGAAGTTGTCTTATTTACAAATATTGTATTCTCTTAAGTCCCTTGTACCTATTTAAACTAGTTCCTAGGGAGAGTTCCATGTATTTTACAAAAGTATTTTATTTTAATCAAGGCTAAGAGAATTTATTTTATTTAAATAAGGAGATATACATTATTTTTGTTTACTTCTGCATTATTAGTATTAAATTGGGTGGTAGGGATTCTCCTATCTAGGTGTTAGAGTAGGTGCCCGTACGGTCCGGTGTAACTTGACACGCCAAATTGCTTATAAACAGGATGCAAAAATTGAATCAGATCAGTTTGGTGTTCTGTCAACCCTCTTGCTAGTGAAGTCCATCCAATAAGCCCAAAATATCTCCTTATTGGCCGATGTAACTCGTCTCTAAAGAATAAATCAGGAAATGAGGAACTGCTAACCATTCCCCTGAGTTACTATATTTGTCATCTTAGAGGAAGGCATACCCTTCGTGAGATTCCCCGATAATGCTAGTCGGGTAGAGGTACCATCACTATCAGGGGATAAAGTTCTTTTTTTAGAGGGCCTTCCATATTCGTGGTGGGGCGAAAAAGGCTAGTGTTTTCCATGCTCGGCTTGAAGAGTTTGGTTGGGGCCCTTTGATGGAGGCTCCCCCTTCCGTGCATTAAGGCTAGGTAAGGGAGGTCTATGCGCTCCTTCCTACTATGTGTTGGGATGACCCCAACCCCACTATTTGCATCCAAGGAGTGGACATCCCTGTGAATGTTTAGATTGTCAACGAGGTGTTAGCAGTTCCTGAGGTCTCCAATGATGTTTTTGAGGCCAAATTATGGGGGATGGACATGAAATGGTTACGGGATACACTGATTGACGAGGAGTTCAGGAATCAGGTCTACTGGCCAACCACCAAGAGCATTACTAGCCTCTACTTCATTGTCGATTCTAGGAAGGCCAACACTAGTGTCCCAGAGGATCCATCCATTGGGCAACCTTACCGACATACCTATCCCCGAGCTCTAGTGGTGGTCAGCATGATACAGGGGAAAAAACTAATATGGGGGCACAGATAGTGTGGGAGTGGAAGGACATCTATTAGGTCAACAAGAAGACCATTTTTCTTCCTTGACTGGTGATAGCGCTATGCAAGCAGGTTGGGGTGCCCTTGATTGATGCCAACATAGAGCTACACTTGGATACACCCCCGTTTACCATTCTCGAGTGAGATCGGCTGCTTCCAAGGGAAATAAGAGACAAAGGGTGGGTGACGTAGAGAAGTTAGGTCGTAGCGGGGTCAGATAATGAGGAGGGTGATAATGATGATAAGGATGTTCCTGCCATTTCCCCTTCCTCCCAGACCCAATACCTGCTCTTCAGTGGCTTCCTGGATGAGGATATGACCGTTGTTTAGAGGTCCATAGAGAACACCCTTGTAGGAGCTACAGCTCCACCTCCTTCTGCTCAGGATTATGCAGCACTTCACAAGTAGTTGGATGCGAAGAAGAAAAAGGGACGCTCCCAGGATTGCATGTTAACCCGGATGTATAAGACCATTAAGGTCATGTTTAGTTGTGTTTCCCCTGAGCAAGAGCTCCCCATCCTACAGTGGAGGACGTTAGGAGTTCCCCTTCTTGAGCAATGTTAAAGAAGAGGATCCCACCTCTGATGGTGCCGGGACTTCCAGCTAGGACCTCCCCTCTCTCTTGGTATATTTTAAACTTGTTTTGGGTTGTTACCCTCGTTTACGGCATGTACTAGACATCATTTTATTTTCCTATTTCCCTTCTTATTAGCACATAGATGTTGTTTTCTAAGCTCCCCAAGAATGAAAAATGAAATAGGGGAAAGTGGGGCAAGGATTCCATCGTGCCCTCCCTGCTATAGCGGCTGACACACCGGTACAACGATTGACCTATAGCGGAAAAATTCCTACCACAATAGGAGCGGTATTGCGGGTCAACCTCGATATGGCGGTTCCAATGAGGTCAGCCTAGAAATTTGAAATTTTCTGCAATGTCCCCTCATTCCCCAATCCCCATTATCAATACTAACTCTTGAAATCGCTCATAGTCTCAAATATAAGACTAAACCCAACAATGCATAAATAAGAAGTTCACATCACCTTTAACATAAAATCAATCTTTCAGCATATCATAAAATTGTTCATCATATCACGTTTCCTCTATCGTTCAAGAATAGCCTTTTTCCCCATAGTTCCCAACCAATCCCAACTGTCTTGAAATCAGAGTGTCCCTAGATCACAATTATCCTTGTTTACTTATCTATGGTAAATGCATGCTTAAAATTTAGCCCAAACTCATTTTATACACAGAGCAAATTATTTCTAAACTATCACCCTAACAATGAGATGGTCTGGACTACAATTTCATAGTCATACAAGTAAGTACATTTCCCACATTTGCATTTATTCAGGAAATACTAGGCATATAATCACAATCATCAAGATTTATCACTAAATTAAATCACGCTCATTTAATTTTGTTCGCATCATGGATGCCAATTAGCTGACCATCCATGCATTTACATAGCCTATAAGGCCAGATACAAATTGGAACCTTTCCGATTCTAACCTTCCTTGTTTGTGTCTCTTCATTCGTGACAATGACATCCAATTTACTTTGTTGAGATAAGAATTGAAATTCGGAGATACCAACTAGACTCAACGCATACAAGCAAGCAACAGTCCACACGAAAGGAGTAAAGAAGTGGGCAATTTCCAAGAATGTTTCATAGCTCCCTGAAGATTAAAAGTTGACGTCAACACACTAATCTTCAAGACTCTATTCGAAATTTGCTCTTATACTAGGAGACCGGTAACCTAGCTCTGATACAAATTTCTAACAATCCAACCCACCGAGCCATGTGGGCACCTACACTAACACCTATATATGAGAATCCTTACCACCAAATTTAATACTGACAGTGGAGAAGTAAACCAAAATACAATATATCTCCTTGTTTAAATAAAGAAATTCTCTCAACCTTAATTAAAATAAAGTACATTTGTAAAATATACGAAACCCTCCCTAGGAACTTCTCTAAACATATGCAAGAGCTTCTAAGGGATAAAATATTTGTAAATAAGACATAACTCACACCATAAAGAAAAGATGAGTAGAAGTAATCATAGATCATCATCGTCTTCACCTAAGAAACATCACTGACCCTGGAACCTGACTAATAGTATATAATTAAACAAAAAAAATATATAACTTGAAAATATACAACCGCGATCCTTTAACCATTGCTCTTACAGCCATGTAATGCTACTCTTGAACCCATACAATATATCCCAAGCCCCCCTACTTCATTTCCATTGCCAAATTCCCCTTATGAGTGCTATGAACCAAAAAGGGCCATGATGGCGCATACTATGAACCCTCCAGTAGGCAAGCCAAAACCCAAACAAGATAAAAGATGAAGACATAAAATATCTTAAAAAGGAAAGAGCGGAAGTAGATTATAAAGATATAGAATGGGCCATAGTATAAAAATGTAAATACGATACACAATATACAAAAAAGGGCCGAAAGTGACCATGAACTACAAACTAACACAAGAACCAATCTCTGAACTTGGTGTCACCGGAACAAGAGTATCTAAGTACAAAAAGGCTATATATACAAGTTTGTTGTAACACCTCGGACATCGAGAAAGACTAAAGAGGGTTAACGGGCAAGTCCAGGAACCCAAAATGGACCATGGACCCTTCACGGAACCCTAAACAGTTCGTATAGGGATCCACGGCCCGTTTAGAGGGAGGTAGCCAACCGTCCGGGGCTGCCAAAATGAGACCCACCTGGATGGATCCTAAAGGAACCGTTTAAGATTGGACGACCCATTTAGGGCAAGCTTCCCGACTGTCCAGGTATGCCAAGGTGTGGGTCACCTGGACAGGACCCTAAACAGCCCGTGGTGTCTTGGACGATCCATTTAGGGATCCGTAAAAGTCACCCATCAGCTTTTAAGTTTAAGGTCAACTTCAATGACCATATCTCTCTGCACATAATAATATAGGTGGCTCATAACCTATCAAATTAAAGTTCTTTGAGTCTTCTTTCTAACGCCACCAAGTTTTCCTCATTTCGAGTTCGGAGTAAAACGTTATGCCCGTTTTAGTAAAGCCCTGTCAGACAGTCGAAGCTTCACGGACAACTATACGGCCGGTGAAGTTCTTCATGGACCATGTAGCCCTAAAACAGTCTGTTAAGACTCTCTTTTAAGTTAGGGTCATTTTAGTCTTTCCCCAAAGTGTTTGGTACCTAAACTACGTCGTTTTAAACCCTATTTAAAGACCTATATAAGTGAATTAAGGCCCAAAAAAACTACTCATTCTAAATCATTCACCTAATTCCTAAATTTCCCTCCAAGTTCTTTCCCCAAAATTTCTCTCTCTAAAGCTTGAAGAAAAGTTTAGGGTTTCAAGATCAAGTCTCCAAATTCACCATTGATTATGGGCTTTTGACATCAAGGTATGATAGTATTCACTTATGGAGTCCTTTCCTCCATAGGGTTCCTAAATTCTCCAATTTTTACAAGTTAGATTCTCCAATCAAAGTTAGGTTTTCTTCAACCTTCATGGTTTCTTTTCAATTATGATCCAATTTATTGTTTTCTATCTTTTTATGCATGAATTGAAGAAATTACATGTTTTTAAGTTGAATTCACATGAACCCATGCTTAATCCATGATTTCTAGACTATGATCATATGATGAAGTTTATGAGCTATGAAAGATGAATTTTTGAAGATATGCATGTTCTTTTATGAAATTGATATAAATGATTTAAGGTTGCTTTGAGAGTAAAGAATCAATGTTGTTGTGGTGAAATGATTTCTCACATACTACTTAAAACATGATTGTGAATGGGTTTTCTCACAAAAAGGATTCATAAGGTTGAAAGGTTTTCTCACCTAAGTTGAATCAAGATTAAGGAGCTATTCTAAATGAACTCTAGCTTGGATTGGTTACTACTTGTGCCTTTCCATTGATAATAAGACAAACTATGATTTATCACTATTCCGTGGATTTATACTTAACACTGAGAGGATATTGAGATGGAAGCTCTCCCGTTAGTTGAGGTCAGGTTTCTAGTAGCAATCTCCCTTTCCCATAACTATGTGCCACCATAGGTTGTCTTAGATAGACATTAGCTAGTGGATCCACCTAAGCTAGAAGTTTATGGTTCTTACCTTGGCAAGTAAGGACATCTATTTTCGGTGTGGGATAGACACCGGATTCCATGTTATAGCTCACATGGTCTATGTCGGTTAAAGGTAAACTTCTCAATTTAATGAACTAAGGTTACTTCTAAAGTATATCTCAAGTGTTTTATAAGATGTTTAGCTTGCATTGACCATGATTACAACTTATGTTTCCTAACATGTTATTTTATAAATTAGCTTGGTCTTTGCATGTCATATAAAGTCTTTTTAGCTTGATTTCATAACTTTTATGCATTGCTATCATACTTGGTACATTCCATGTACTAATGCATACTTGTTCCTACATTGTTTCACTAATGTAGGGTCCGACGCTCCTAATCCCCATTCTCGTGACTAGTTGGTTCTTTTGGGTTGTTGAAGATTGGTGAGTCCTCATGATCCGAGGGCCAAGAGTCTTTTATTTCTTTATGTCATTTTCAATTCCAGACTTTGTATGTGATGTATGGGTTACGTCCCAATCACTTTCCTTATGATGTAATAAATGGCTTTGAGACTTATGTTAGACTTATGTTTTAGTCACTCTTTTTTATAAAAGACTATGAATTTTGAAATATTTCTTTCTATTATCTAGTATGATGTATGCTAAGTGGCTTGTGTAGGGCCTCTCGGGGGTCTATACACCATGCTACGCCAAGGGTATACTTTGGGTCGTGACATTTGTCTGATCCAAAATACAAAAATAAAGACATGTAGAAAAGAAGGAAAAGCATCAAGCCTCTGGACGCCAAGAGCTCACAATAATTCGAATCTGCAATGGTCACGGGAGATCCAATGCTCATTGACGGTAGCTCGTACTGGGAGTTGCATCAGAAAAAAATGCAGGAATGTAGTATACATACTAAAACACAGGGTACTTAGTAGGCATCATAGGCTGAGCAAGCTCAGAAAGATCAAATATATAAAGAGAAGCATGATAGTTCCAACATAAAAAAGTGAAAGGTTCTAAGTTACATTAACCAACTACTGAGAAAGAGGGAACAACCACACAAGATAGTGAGCAAGAAACATTCAAGTACAAAACAGCCATAACACACACAACAAGTCAGACAAACAGGATGATGCAATGCAAGTGATAAATGCAGGAAAAATAGAAGTCTGGAAGATTCCTCAGACTGCCCGGAATGATACCTCAAACTCATTAACAAGTGCAATGCAGTGGAATATAACCCAAATCTCAGTCAATAGGCCGCCCGAATGATACCTCAAATTTATCAGTACAAAATTAGCCAATATGCAATCAAAACTCATAAACCAAGTATTTTGCCATTTTAAGTAATAAAACCTCCAAAATGATGCATTTTCCCCATAAAACTTGTTTTCCTTATTTTAAAGAATGATCCGCCTCATTGGGCCTCAACAAGCGGGGAAAACTTAGCGAAAACCACTTCCATTTCTCAAGTATAGATCTTGCCAAGATTTTTCAAGAATAAAACAGGTCAAATGCGAGTACCCAAAGCACAAAATCATACCAAAAAAAACAACCAACCAATCAGCAATAACATATCAAACAACCATTCGGGTAACACCCAACACAACACAGATGTACTAACCTAGAAATCCAGCTAGTCCAAGCTCACGGCCCCAGGCACGACAAAAAATAACATTAAAGAACAAAAGTCTAAAGGCTCGAAATTACAACACAAGCACACAATCATATCCAAAACAAAGAAACACGTGGAAACCTAAGTTTCACGCCACCAAGAAGCATTTCAAAGGATACCAAACGAGATCAAAATCAAGGATCAACCTAGATTAAGGCTTTTCCGACTAAAACTAGCTAAACAACCCATAGTGCCCATAAAGAGTCTAAGGATCATGCAAGCCTACGAACTACTCCAAAACTATACCTAACAATCAAAACAACTCAATATATAACATAAACTAACCGAGTCAAGTCTAAGAGAAGTAAAACCATAACCTACCTTGCGGTCGAAACCGCACCTAAACCGCTAAATAAGAGTTTTTCCCTTCCAAAGGGTCTCTGAACAATGCCACGCTATCGAAAACATATCAAGAACGCCAAAACAAGATAAACGATACCCATATTAAAGAATTCAAAAACGTAAAAATGAGATAAAAATTTTAATTGTGGGACCCGCATGCGGAATCACAAAATTGACTACATTACAAGGTCCCAAACAACTCAAGGAACTTGTGCCCTGAAAATGGGCAAAATCTGAGCAACAATCTAGCCAAAGTAGCCCCCACTAATTTTAAAGCTCAAGTAATCAAAAATGGAGAATTAAGAGAGAAATTAATGGAAACTTATGATTTTAATGGAAGAATTATCACCCCCAAGGCATTCCCATGCAATCCCCCGGCAAACCCAACTATTACCACTGAAACTCTCAAGGAAAGAGCTCCCAAATTCGCCTAGGACTTAGTTCTTTTAAGAAATGAAGTGTGAAAAACGGACTAATTTAGTTTCTAACTGTCAGTCATTTACTCTACATAAACGTGGAGCCCTATCTTCAAATGCAGAGGCCAATTCCACTGACCACCCGCGAATGCGACAACAAGCCCGTGAATATGGATGCGAAGGGTAGTACACTCCACGAACGTTGAGAATAATCAGCCAACACTCCATGAACGCAACCAATGGCCCGCGAATGCAGGGAGCAAACCTCCAACACCTCTGTAAACGTGGCACAAGGCACACAAACGTAGAGAACAAAAGGTGATGCACCAGCAGCACTGCGTCGGCACAAAACCAAGTTGGGAAAATGCCTCGATGGGGGCTCAGAATTCATTTGGAAATCGGTGAACGCAAACAAACTATACTACCCTACCAAAAATGACATTCTAGACTCAAAGAAATCGATGAAACCACCAACGAAGGTCGTCTTGTTGGAATGCTTACCCAAGTAAACACTTACAACGAAAGCACACAACAAAATGACAAATACCACAAAATCATCCCGATCACCTTGGGATCCAAACCAAAGGTCGTTCTAGACCAAATTTTGCATTTCAAAGCTAAACACACTAATAGAAATCTCATCCGAGTATGCTTATCAAGAAGTTTGACCAAAGTCAAACTTTGGCCAAACTTTCAAAACTAAAAGGCCTAACGGCTCCAACTCACACTGAAAGCCTCAAAACCCAAACCAACCATGCCACTAGCCCAAAATTGCCCTTTCAAAGCTGATGGAACTCACTACCTCATCCGACATTTGATTCTCTGGATATTGAATAAAGTCAACTCTTTCACTTTAAGAACCTCCAAAAGAGTAAAACTTGCTCCAAACTCTCCCAACCACCACAGGAAGTGTACCACCCAATCTAACGCCACACAAATACCACAAGGAAGCTACAGGGAGGGGCAAAACAATAAAAGCATACAAAAATATGCAAATGACCATGAGAATCATTATAACATCTATTATTGAAAGGACTTTCATCCTCAAAATCAAAAGAACAGACAATACCTGAAGGCTTGAAAAGGTGAGGATATTGGATCTGCATGTCACGCTCGACCGCCCAAGTAGCCTCCTTGACCGGATTATGCCTCCACTAAATCTTCACTAACAGGATCTTCTTAGACCGCAACCTCCTAACCTACCTGTCTAGAATAGCCACATGCTCCTCTTCAAATGTCAATGACTCATCAAGTTAAACCGAATCCCACTGAAGCATATGAGACTTATTGGGAAAACACCGTCTCAGCATTGAGACAAGGAAAACATGATGAACACCTGAAAGAGCTGGAGGTAAGGCTAACTCATAAGCCACCTCTCCAATCCGCCTCAGAATCTCAAAAGGGCCAAAGAACCTAAGGCTAAGCTTGTCCTTTCTCATGAATCTCATCACACCCTTCATGGGTGACACTCACAGAAACACCCAGTCGCCAACCATAAACTCCAAGGCATGAGCTCTTCGATCTGCATAGATCTTCTACCTACTCTAGGAAACATGGAGTCTCCTATAGAATCACGCAACAAGTCAGAGCCCTACGGCCTAACCTAAAAAGTATCTAACTAGCCCACTGAAGATCTACACTTCCTACCATAGAACGCCTTGAATGGAACCATCTAAATACTCGAATGGTAGCTATTATTATACGTGAAATCTACCAAAGCCAAGGATAGTCCCATTGACCTTTGAAATCAATTATACAAGAACGAAGCATGTCCTCCATGACCTAAATAGTTCTCTTAGACTGAGCGTCAATCTAAGGATGAAAAGCTATGTTGAGCTTAACTCGGGTACCTAACTCTCTCTGAATAGACCTCTAAAAATGGGAAGTGAACAGAGTACTTTGATCTGAAATGATAGACATTGGTACCCCATGCAAATGGACGATCTCCTGAATGTACTGAGCCAACCTTTCTTAAAAATAGGTAGTATGAACCGATAGAAATTGAGAAGACTTGGTTAATCAATCCATGATGACCCAAATAGCATCAAATCTCCAAAGAGTACATCGCAAGCCTTCCACAAAGTTCTTGGCTATCCGTTCCCACTTCCACTCTGGAATGGGTAGTCGCTAGGTCAAACCACCTGGCCTCTAGTCCTCGAACATCACCTACTGACAATTCAATCACCTAGCCACAAACACCGCAATGTCCCTCTTCATCCCAAACCACCAGTAGTGCTGCCTCAGATCAAGACACATCTTCGCAACACTGGGATGAATAGAATATCTAGAACAATGGGACTCCTACAGAATTAGCCTAACCATATCTCCAACTCTAGGAACACTTATACGACCCTCAATCCTCATAACACCCTCAGAATCTAAGGTCACCTTCCTGACCTCGCCACTAATCACCCTGACTCGAATCACTCCCAACCTCGGGTCCTTAAATTGTTGTGCTTGAATCTGCTCCATCAAAGAAAATCTAGCCTCCACACATGCAAGCACCCAGTCGGGCTTAAAAATATCAAGCTGAAAAATCTAGTTGGCTTAGGAGTAGATGTCCAAAGGCAAGGGTCGCTTCTCCACAGCTAAGAAATTCAAACTTCCCATATTCAGCGCCTTTCAGCTCAAGGCATCTCCTACCATATTAACCTTGCCTGGGTAGTAAAGGATTGTGATATCATAGTCTTTCAGCAACTCCAGCCACCTACACTGTCTCAAATTTAGGTCCCTCTGGCTGAAAGTATACTGAATACTATGGTGATCAATGAATATCCCACAATGAACACCATACAAATAATGCCTCTAGATCTTCAACGAAAAGACTATTGCTACCAACTTTAAGTGATGAATGGGGTAGTTCCTCTTATGAATCTTCAACTTCCTAGAAGAATATGCAATAACCCTACATTACTACATCAACACACAACACAACCCAGCGCCGAAAGTAGCACAGTAGACCGTAAACCCATGGCCCTCAATAGAAAGAGTCAAAATCGATGGTAAAGACAACAAGGCCTTGAGCTTCAGAAAGCTCGCCTCACACTCATCAGACCACAGAAAAGGGACATTCTTCTGAGTCAATCTAGTCAAAGGTGCCGCAATCAAAGAAAATCCCTTCATGAACCATCTATAGTAGACTACTAACCTGATGAAATTATGAACCTTAGTTGGAGAAGTACACCTGGCCCAACCATGACTTGCCTCTATGTTTGTTAAATCCACTATAATCCCATCCTTGGATACCACGTGCCTTAAGAATGCTACAGACTAAGTAAATTTCGCATACAACTGCTGATCTCACAAGGTCTGGAGAATAATCCTCAGATAATGCTCGTTTGCTCCCTACTCCGGAGTAGACTAGATTGTCGTTGATCAACACTATCACGAAGGATTCCAAATAAGGCCTGAACACACGATTCATCAACTCCATAAATGTTGATGGGGTATTAGTCAACCTAAAAGACTTGACTAGGAAATCATAATGACCATATCGAGTTCTAAAATCAGTCTTCATGATGTCCGCCACCCAAATTCTAAACTAATGGTAGCCAGACCTCAAATTTATCTTAGAAAACACCTTTGCACCCTGAAGCTGATCAAACAAATCATCAATACGCAGCATAGAATACCTGTGTTTTATTATCCCCTTATTCAGCTGCTTGTAGCCAATGCATATATGGAAGGTGCCATACTTTTTCTTCATGAATAGGACAGGAGTGCCCCACAGAGACACACTTGTTCTAATGAACCCCTTACTCAAAAGGTCCTAGAGCTGCTCCTTAAGCTCCCTCAACTCAGGTGGAGCCATTCGATATGGTGGAAGAGAAATTGGTTGCGTGCCTGGCTCAACGTTAATACAAAAATCAATATCACAATCAGGAGGAAGACCCGATAGATCGATAGAAAATACATGAATGAACCCTCTAACCACAGGAACTGACTCAAGAGACGGAGTGTCGACACTAGTGTCATGAACATAACCAAGATAGGCTAGACACCCCTTCCCTACAAATCGACGTTCCCTCAGAAATGAGATCACACCCCTCAACATATGTCTATTAATACTGATCCACACAACTAGAAGGATACCAGGCATGTACAAAGTAACAGTCTTGGAAAAACATTCCAAGTCCACACAATAAGGTGATAGCTAATCCATGCCTAGAATCAAGTCGAAATACACCATATCTAACACAATCAAGTCTACCCAAGTGTCATACCCCAAGATGGTCACCACACGGGATCTTTACACTCGATCCACTATTAAAGAATTACCTATGGAGGTAGCTACACGCATAGACACAAATAATGGCTCAGAAGATAACTCCAAGTGCATAACATAATAAGCATACACATATGAAAATGTAGACCCCGAATCAAACAAAGAATATGCAGGCTAATGAGAGAGGGAGACCATACTTGTAATGACAACAACTGAAGACTCCACCTCTGGCCTACCTAGAAAAGCATACATATGGCCGCGTCCCCCTCGACCGCCCGACCTGCCTGATTGATGACCACCTTGAGTGCCCTAGGGACTACTCCCTTCTACTCTTGTGAACCACCTCTAGTTGACTGATCAGAGCCCTGGGAGGCCTAAACTTGTTGATCATGTCTCTTGCAGTGACCGACTGTAGGGCAATCTCTAACAAAATGACTCAATATGCCACACTCATAACAGCCCTACTAGAAGCAAATTGCAGAGATGACTCGGTTGAACCCAACTAGTCACCATGTCCTGAATATCCTGAATGTGCACCCCGAGAAGTTTATCCTGAACCCTGGCTGACCTGACCACAAGCACCCACAGTGCCACAGTCTCTGAGATGTAGAGACACCTGAACTGGTTTACTGGACTGAAACTGATGTGGGTAACCTCTACCCGAAAACCCTCTACCATGGGACTGACACCCGCTAAAACCACCTTGACAATGAGTCATCTTGTCACTCCCTCCATAGGCCTCACGATGGATCCCCTTAATGGAATGTGCATGATCAACTATCTGAAGGAATGAAAATTCTAATGCCACCATCTTCTCTATAGCCAATCAAAGGGGAAATTCTAACCCAATAACATATATGCGCACCCTCTCGTGGTCTGTTGCCTTGTGGAACCATATCTGATACTCTGAAACTAACATTGATCCCTGCATCAAGTCTATGAACTCATCCCTCAACCACTCCCTCAAGTTGTGAGGTACGTACTTCTCCAAGAAAGCCTCAAAGAATTGAGGCCGAGTCATCAGAGGTGACTCGGCTGGTCTACACTCAAGATAGGACCTCGATCATTACTTCCCTAACTCATCCATCTAGAAAATAGTGTAATCAACCCCATGAGACTCCACCAACCCGAGGTTATGCAAGCTCTCCTAACAACTCACTAGAAACCCATGGGAAACCTCGCCTGCAACACTTGTGAACTTGGGAGGACCCAACCTGATGAACCATTGCAACATATTCTGCTCCTCAGAGACATAACCGTCCTAACTGCCATAGGTGGAGAAACTATCGAAACTCGATGAACTACTAAGTAAGCAGCCACAGAAGTAGGTTGCACCGCTAAAACCTGAACACCATGTGCCACTGCCTAGGGGTGGGCAGGGTATGGTATATACCAAAATATCACATCATACCAAAAATTTTAATACTGTAGTTTTGGTATTTTGGTATTTGGTGTGGTATATGTTATATATTTTAATTTTTTTGGTATTCAGTACGGTATTAAGTATTTAGAAATAACATATCGAAATACTGAATACCATACTGAAGTATATTGTTACATAAATAAGATATATATATTATTAAAATACTAACAAATATGCAATCTAGTATTAATATAAATGAAATGTTTAGAAGTTAAAACTTTGACTACTCTATTTTGATTGAAATGTATTTGAATTGTAATTGATTAACAAAAGGAGTTCTTTGTACATTATTTTTCATATATATTTCTACATGTGTAATGTGTTAGTATGATACAATTAAGACCTTTTTTTAATTGTCGAAGTCACAATACTCTATTATACGAGTAAATATTAGTTGAAGCTGAACAAATTATGGTTACCGATTTACTATTCCATAGAATACCAAAATCAAATTTCAATATACCAAACCATACCGAATTAAATTGGTATGGTAATGGTATGATATTTTAAAATTTGAATACCAAAATTACTGTATCAAAACTTTCAAATATCATACCGTACCATACCATGCCCACCCCTACCCCTGCATGGGCTGAAGTCTCAGCCTCGCCTTTAATCTGGGTCCAGCTGAAGTACTAGGTAAAGTCTCTGCTTGGGACATACCCTCCATGAAGTTGAGGATCCTAGCCAAAGTGTCTTGTAGCACTGGTGTGGCGACAAATTCTGGCAAAGGTTGGGTCGGTTCCACGCCATCCGATTGTCGATGCTCATGCTCAACCTCTATAACGGGCTCTTAGTGATAGTATCCACTCCTGATCTTGAGCTGGTGCAGCAACTCGTGCTCTACTTCAACCTCTAGGCCGACCTCGACCTATACCCATAGTGGGGGCTCCATCTATAGGTGCAGGAGGCTCTCACCCACCGACTGACGATCTTGTCCTAGCCATCTAAGAAAGAATGAAACAAAAAAAGTTTAGAAGTTGTTACAGTCAAGAACACATGATAAGGAACAATAAAGGTGAAGTATTCGTAAGAATTCCCTATAGCGTCTCAAATATAGGATATTACATCATCGTACCGATTTGTGAGACTCTACTAGGCACTTGCCCCTATACTGATAAGACCGGTAAACCTAAAGCTCTAATACCACTCTGTTATGATCCACAAAGGGGACATGATAGCGCTTACTATGAACCCTCTAGTAGGCAAGCCAAAACTCAAACAAAATAAAAGCGGAAGACATAAAATAACTTAAAAAGGAAAGAACGGAAGAAAAATGTAAAGATACAAAATGGGCCATAGTATAGAAATGTAAATATGATACATAATATAGAAAAAGTGTTTGAAAGTAACCAAGAACGATAAACTAACACAAGAATCAATCCCTAGACCTGGTATCACCGGTACAAGATAATCTTACTACAAAAAGGCTATATATACAAGTGTGTCTAATCAAAAATACAAAATATAGATAGGTACAAAATAAGGAAAAGTATCAAGCCTCCGGACGCTAGGAGCTCACCACAATCCGAATCTGCGACGGCCACGGGAGATCCATCACTCACTAAGGGTTGATTGTACTTGGAGCCGCATCAAGAGAAGATGCAGGAATGTAGTATGAGTACCAAAATACAGGGTACTCAGTAGGCATCATAGGATGATCGATCTCAGAAATATCAAATATACAAAGAGAAGCATGATAGTTCTAACATCAAAAAAAGGGAAAGGTTCTAAGTTATGATAACCAACTAACAAAAAAAGAGGGAACAACAACACAAGACAGTGAGAAGGAAACATTCAAGTACAAGACAGTCACAACACACACCATAAGTTAGAGGAACAAGATGATGCAATGCAAGAGATGAATGCAAGAAAATTAGAAGCCCGAAAGAATCCTCGAACCGCCTGAAATGATACCTCGAACTCATCAACAAGTTCAATGTAGTGGAATATAACTCGTATCTCAGTCAATAGATCTCTCGAAATGATACCTCGGACTTATCAATATAAAATTAGCCCAATATGCAATCAAAATTCATAAACCAAAGTATTTTGCCATTTTAAGTCATAAAAAAACTTCAAAATGAAGCATTTTCCCCATAAATTTTGTTTTCCTTATTTTAAACAATGATCAGCTCCATCGGGGCTCAAAAAGTGGGGGAAACTTAGCGAAAACCATTTCCATTTCTCAAGTATAGATCTTTCCAACGTTTTTCAAGAATAAAACAAGTCAAATGTGAGTACCCAAAGCACAAAATTATACCGAAACAACAACCAACCAATTATCAATAACACATCAAACAACCATTCAGGTAACACCCAACACAACACATACATACTATCCTGGAACTCCAGATAGTCCAAGCTCACAGTCTCACGCCCAACATAAATAACATTGAAGAACTAGAGACTCGAAATCACAACACAAGCACACTATCATATCCAAAACAAAGCAACACGCATCAACTTAAGTTTCACGCCACCTAGAAGTATTTCTAAGGATACTAAACGATACAAAAATTAAGGATCAACCTAGATTAAGGCTTTTCTTGCAAAAACTAAGCTAACCAACCCAAAATGGCCATAAAAAGTCTGAGGATCATGCAAGCGTATGAACTACTCCTAAAGTCTACTTAACGATTGAAACAACTCAATATATACATAAACTAACTGAGCGAAGTATAAAAGAAGTGAAACCATAAACTACCTCGATATAGAAACTGCACCAGAACCGCTAAACTGAAGCTTTTCCCTTTAGAAGGGCCTCCGAATGATGCCACGCTATCAAAAACATGACGAGAACGCCAATACAAGCAAAATGATACCCATATTAATAAAGGAATTTGAAAATGCAAAAATGAGACAAAAATATGATTGTGGTACTTGCATACAAAATCAAGATTGACTCCATCAAAAGGTCCCAAACAACTCAAGGAACTTGAGCCCTGAAAATGGGCACAATCCGACCAACGATCGAGCCAAAATAGCCCCCACCATTTTTTAAGCTCAAGAAATCAAAAATAGAGTATTAAGAGAGAAATAATGGAAACTTGCGATTTTAACTGAAGAATTATCAACCCCTAGGCGTGCCACGCAATCCCTCGATTAACCCAATGATTGCCACCAAAAATCTCCAAGGAAAGAGCTCCCAAAGTCACCTAGGACTTAGTTCTTTTGAGAAATAAAATCTAAAAACCGAACTCAACGGAATCGACGAAACCACCAACGAGGTTGTCTCATTAGAATGCTGACCCAAGTCAACACTTATAAGGCAAACACACAACAAAATGACAAATTCCACAAAATCATCATGATCACCTCGGGATTTAAACCAAAGGTCATTCGAGATCAAACTCGGCATTCTGGAGCTAACCGCATTGATGAAATTCTCATCCGAGTGCATTTACCAAGAATGTTGACTAAAGTCAAACTTTGGCCAAACTTTCAAAACTATAATATCTACTAGCTCCAACTTTCACCGAAAGCCTCGAGATCCAAATCAACCATGCCACTAGCCCAAAATGGTCCTTCTAGAGCTGATGAACTGACAGAAACCTCATTTGATATTTGATTCTCTGTATGTTGACTAAAGTCAACTCTTTCACTTTAAGAACCTCCAAAAGAGTAAAACTCGTACCAAAATCTCTCGACCACCTCGGGAAGCATGTCATCCAATCCAACACCACACAAATACTACAAGGAAGCTATGAAGTCAAAGCACACAAGAACATGCAAATGATCATGAGGATCATTGCAAGGACTATTTTCACCTTCCTAATCGATCATAGTTTAACCCTTCTATCACATAATAACTTTCTGAAACCACCCATTTTTCCAACACCAGTCTTTCCTACTAAATTCATTCTTGATCTTGAATCCACTAACTAACTCTATTAACCAGCATGTTCTCTCTCTTATGACCCCCTGTCAACACTGTGGCCCTCTGCCCATTTAGTAGACTGCCAGCAACACTATTACTCATTCCCTCTGCATAACACACACATGATATAACACCCCCCCCAAGTAATCTCGACCATCCAAGGATCTCTTTAACATGCAATTCCAATCTATACAAGAACCATCTCAACATTTAATTACACCAATCCGGCCACTCATGGACCAACATGTGATATATACAACATAATAATTAACTTACTCCACTCACAGAACCAACACACAAAGAATAATTAAACATGTACCAAGTGTGGTAACTAAGCCAACCAAGAGATACCATGTGTTGGATATAGTACCCGAGCAAATACAAGAATATGTACCAGGTATGGTACCTGAGCCAACCGATAAAATTTATTGAGCATGGTCCCTAAGACAACCGATAATATGTACCAGGCGTGCTACCCAAGCCAACCAGGTATCACACATCACACAATCACATTCACAATGAATAAAATCATACTTGTAAAACCACAAGCAAACAGGACAAGTTCATTCCATGAGATTGACAGCAAGACATTATTTCACCTTCCTCCCTTTCCAATTCCCTTACCACGTATTGTACCAATAATACTAGCGAAATAGTTGACATACATACATAAAGTAAATGGGAAACTAAAATAATTTATCATCTATCCCAAACAACCCTTCCCTTATAGTTATCCAGCTCAAAATTAACTTACTACCTATAGGATAACACCCAACAACTATCAAAAGGTCAAGATTAAGCAATCAATATACTACCATCCCAAACAATAATAATCAGTGCATTTAACCATCCAGACTCCGCCCAAAGGACTAGGCATAAAATCTCCCATCAAACTACAATGTATTATGTATTTAGGGATAGGTCTAACTACTTGATTAAGTCTAGCCTTCTTGGATGCCAAGAAACTTCCAAAGAACTCTGGATATGAACTTCTATGGAGCAAATCCTGATGAAAGAAAGCCTTCATCTTTGGGTTTTGACCCCTTTTGTGCTGAAATCCCTCATCTCCATTGTTCCCAAGCTTGGAGCAACTTAGGATGATTTTTGGAGTAACCCACGTCTATTTTACCACTGAAAAAGAAGAGTAAAATTATAAAATATGTGTTTTCTAGGTTTTGATCTCGTCAGCCCCGCTATAGCACCTGACACGCTGCTACAATGGCATTTCCATAGCAGGAAAATTCTTGCTATGGCAGAATGACGTCACTTGAGTTAAATTTAAAAATATTAATTTTTTTGTCGTATCACCCTAATTTAATTTAGTGGCATATTTCAAAAAAATTGAAGTTCCACATAAGGTGCCTTTTGAATAACGATGGAATAGGTCGATGCAATTAACATGAATTTGAGACTACCAACCCCCATCTAATAGCTTGAGCTAGAGATAGGATAGATAACTTGAAGTATATGATGATGAACAAATTATTTTGACACCCAAGTGCCGGAAGGACTTAGGGTGAAATTATTCTAATTGAGTCGGGAGGCTTTGAGAAACTAATATATTCGTAAGTTTTGCAATCAACATAGATGAATGAACTGATGGTAAATTATCTGTTTGAATTTTGATATATAAGACCCATAACTCTAATTTGTCTTTAGTTTTTGATACAAACAACGCAGTATAATTTAATTAATAATTTCTCATTTAAAACCCCCCAATTAAAATAGTCGTTGTTGGAATAATAATTCAAAGTTGGAGTAGGAATCTTAATTTATTTAAGACTTGTTATTTGATATTTATTTACTTCATGTCTAGTTAGGATTTGTTTGTCCTAATTCATATTTGATAGATTTTCTAGTCCTAGTATAATTTGTTTCTTAGTATTATAAATAGAGGTACCTTGTCACATATTTTCTAGCATTGAGATTCAAAAGTGTTTGAGTTTATGAATAAAATATTTTCTGTCAAATTGATATCAGAGGTTCTACAATCCTGATAGAGAATTAAAGAGTTTTCGCTACCGACAGGTGACTATGACCCATATATACCGTCCGTTTGGCCAATGATTGTATGTTCGCAAAAATATTAGGTCAATAATATATGCATGATAAACAATCATGTTGAGAAAGACTATCAAGAATATTGAAGATTTAAAGAGGTGCAAACAAATATGACATAACGAAAAAGAATTTCTTCTCTTAAAGATGGAGAGAAGAGGACAAAAAAAAATTGATTGAAAGTTGATTACAAGTGAATCAACAAAATTGTATGTTAGTGACAAAGTGCATCAAGAAAATTGGGTGTTGGTGACAAAGTGCATCAACAATAGTCAAAGAGAAGTGCTCTATTCTATCTAACAATAGAACGTTGATGAAAATTGTGCATCAATTATTGAAAGTTAAAGAGAAGTGCTCAAATACAACCAAGAAAAAAAAATTATGAGTTGGAGAAAAGTGCTCCAACACTTGTAGTTGGAGAGAAGTGCTCCAACACAATTTTTAAAAATGTGAGTTGGAGAGAAAGTGCTCCAACACTTGAAAGTTAGAGAAAAGTGTTCCAACATAACCAAGAAAAAAAAGTAAATGTGAGTTGAGAGAAGTTCTCCAACAATTGAAGGTTGAAGAGAAGTGTTTCAACAATTGAACACCGGAGAGAAGTGCTCCAATACAATAACAACGCCAAGAAGAAAAAGGCAAGAGTATACAACTTTCAATTACGAGAGAATGTTAGAATAATAATTCAAAGTTGTAATAGGAATTCTAACATGTTTAGGACTTGTTATTTGGTATTTATTTAATTCATGTCTAGTTAGGATTTGTTTGTCCTAATTTATATTAAAATAGATTTTCTAGTCCTACTTTAATTTGATTTCTTAGTATTATAAATAAGGATACCTTATCACATATTTTTTAACAATGAGATTCAAAAGGTTTTGAGTTTATGAATAAAATATTTTCCTTCAGTAGTCATTAGATTGCACTTCGTTTGCAAATTGTAAGTTCTCTCACCACTCTATGTGGGATTCCATCCCAACCTAGTTGGATTACTATATTTTGACAGTGACCACTTTAATTTTATTTGCGGATGTAATTTGGGTGACATCAATCACGAGACTACTCAGTAATTTATCCATCTCGCCTCAACTTTCGGTGCCAATTCATTTGGATAGTCAAATGACTCTGATATTCCATGAGAGGATGAAACATGTTGAGCTCAATTTTCACTTGTGTCCGGCAAAAATAACTCTTTGGTTTGATCTCTCTTTCTTTTATTCCATCTAAAGATCAACTTGTTGATCTTTTCACCAAATTCCTTTTTGGACCACTGCATATTCAGATTCTTGACAAGTTGGACATCACTTTGTGAATAAGTCATTTCCATCATCACAATAGTTGAAGCTTGCAAATAGAGAAGAAAGTTCACAACAGAAGAAGGAGAAAAGCACAACTAGTTTCACAACAGAAATGTGAATAAGAAACAAACAAATTGTATACAAATTTGTATTTTCTTTTGGTATTTTTATTTATACTTTTATAAATTGGATAGTCTTGTACATTGGAAATACACAAGAAAGTTATTCCAAAATATTTGATTCCAATCCCTATGAATTAAGACCACAAACTTCAATAGTCTTATTTTTAATATAAAAATGTGCTATAGTTTGTTCTTCACACAACTTGTATGAGGTTTTTTTTTGTTTCACAAATTAATGAAACTAAATCTTACATTTTTTTAAGTTATCAAAATTTTTGATCCATCAATTAATAAAACGTAAAATCAAAAAAATCAAAATACAAACTTGTGTTAATTGTTATGTGATAAAAGTTAAAATACCAATCACTAGTGTACAATATGTTACTCCCTCCGTTTAAAAAAGAATGATCTAGTTTGACTCAACACGGTGTTTAAGAAAGTAAAGAAAACTTTTTAATCTTATGGTCTTCAATCAAAGTTATGTCAAATGTACTAAAATATCTTTTAATTTTGTGGTCTTAAACATGTTACGTGGAAAGCTAAAACTAAAGTGTTGCCAAAAAAGAAAATGGGTCATTCTTTTTTTAACAATTTAAAAAGAAAAGTAGTTCATTTTTTTAGACGAAGAAAGTATTTCTTCAATTGTCATTCGATCACAGCACCGTGGAAATACATGTTGCTCAGCTAAAGAAAGATGAGGGAGAGTTGACCGAAATATGCACTAAATATTTCTTTGAGAGATCTTCTACAAATTACTAGTATGAAACTGAAGTTGACATTAATTGGCAAAGTACTGCAAATTCTTAAGGACTTGAGGGTATGTTTGGTAGGAAGGAAAATGGTTTCCTAAATTTGTTAGAAAATAAACAAGTTTCTTACTTATTTTTTTAGTGTTCAGTAAGTAAATAAAAAAAGTATTATTTTTAAAAGTATTTATATATAATCTGGCAAAATACAATGTGGGTGGAATGAGGTAGAAAGTGACTAGTGAGGGTTTGGGGGTGGTGACGCATAGGATGGTCAAGGAGTAGGTTTTGGGAATGTTGGGTAGATGGAGAAGAAATAATGAACTTGGAATTCAGTCATTCAATTATTAGAAAACTTGTTTTTCCTACTTTCATTTGGAAAGTAAGTCCTTTTTCTTATTTTTTAAAATCTTGTTTTCGTACAAAAAAACCTATTTTCCAAAATATTTTAACTTATGCAACATGGCAAAATTAAAAACTATTTTTCGAAAAATATTTTCCCCGATATCAAACACACTCTTTGAAGAGGTTAGGCAGTCAAAGTTCCCGAATCCTCTGGCGAATGAAGTAAGCTTTCTTCAGCCAAACCTTCTACTATATGACAACTGAGATTTTTTCAAGAAAATAACAAGAAACTTTAATTTTAGAAAAATACAACCATTACTTAGAATTGATAATTGCTAAGATCTGGCTGGCTTACTTTGTTTTCTAGCCAAGTTCATAGATTTTTTTCTTTTGGTTAGATTCTCATCATGAAGAGTGGGGATTATTATTCATTTTTAGCCCATTGGTCAAAATTAATATTGGGCGAAGTTCATAAATATTCATTTTTGGAGTTAATATTTAATTTATTACTTGATGTTAAATTATTACTCTACCAGTTTTGGTCACAACTTTAGATGTAGGCGACTCAAGTTAAAAATTTGTGTATGACTTTGGACATTTTTGTATGAAGTATGACCTTGTGAAGGCCAAACATCAAGTAATGTTATTGCGTGAAGTTTAATATGACTTGTCAAAGCTAATTTTAGATTGTTTTTTTAAATTTAATTTGTGGCTTGATAAGATCTATCTCAGATATTTTTTACTAAAGTTATGGACTTGAAAATGCCAACTTCAAACATTTTTTACTGAAATTGTGGACTTGACTAAGATGACCTTCAAAATTCTTTTTATTGAATTTGTGATCTTCATAAGGCTTAAGAGATATTGCTTGTCAAGACCAACTTCAAACATCTTTACTGAAGTAAAAGTCTTGAAAAGGCCTAATTTCAAACATTTTTTTACTAGAGCTATGTTCTGCAAGGCCAAACATCATATATTCTTGCATGAGGCTAGGGCATATATTTATCCGAACTTCATACATACATATATGATTGAAATCCAATAAACCAATTGAAGAAAGAAAACTCAAAAATAGGACTTCAAATTTTGTGAAGATTTTAATGAAGTAGGTTGATTTTATCTCTCTAAAGAGTTAATATCTCAAAATGTCACTTTAACTTTGAGAAATTATCTAGCAAAATCATTAAATTTTATTTTGTATCAATAAAATCACTCAAATTATATCTTTTTATCTATAAAATCAGTCAACTAAATTTATCATTAACAAAAAATTTAATACAGTAAAATAATTTATTTTTATGTTTTGTAAACATAAATCCCACAAATAAATTATAAAATTAAAGAATGGAAGAATGAATTCATTGCTTTCTGTTTAACCCAGAAAAAAAGAAAAAGAATTCATTGTTTACTGGACATTAGGGGTGTCAAAATTAAGCCTAATTATAGCTAACCCGTCCAACTCACCCAAAATTTTAAGGGTTGGGCTCAAAATAATTTGAATTGGGTTCAATCTCAACTCATTAAAGCCTTAATCCATTTGAAGAGAATCCTCAATTGAGCCCAATTTAATCTCCAATTTCAACCCGTTTTAAGACTTTTTACTTGTATTGATGTAATGTATATTTCTATATTGAAGGTATGAATTACTATCTATTTTATATTTTTTAGGATTTATATATCCATTTATAACTTCTTTTTTAAAATTTTCTTGAATTGAAATTCAAATTGTGGTTATAAAACTTAAATAACAATGTATTGAAATTATTGAGATTAAGCGGGTCAAATTGGGCGGGTCAAGACCCAATCCGTTTTTAAGCCCATTTGAGCCCAACTCATTTGATCCCAAAGTAAACTTGAACGGGTCAGGACCCAACCTAATTTCTATTTCAACTCATTTTAATATCTTCAATTTCAACCCAACCCGCCCATTTGACGCCCCTACTTGACATGTTACTAGAACCGCGGCTCTCAGAGCAAAGAACAAAACAAAAACAACATATATGATTATCCCTTGCAATTTAACTAGAATGCTCAGACAATATAGCTCTCCCAAATTTATCCAAATTCCTTCATCAAAAGTTATACTGTGTATATAAACTTAAAATTACTTTTAATATAATATATAATAGATGTTAGATCCCCTACTAAGAATCTTTGCTAAATAAATTCTCAAAGTTTAGTGACCTTTTGAAATATTAATTTTGTCAAAAATAGGTACAACTTAAATGACATCAAAATATATACTCTGATTATGTGTACAATATGTATATTTATATCTAATATGCAAAATATGTACACTTGTTGGCTATTACTTTTTAGGGAAAACTAAGCAAATACCCCATAAAAGCAAAATAATTATAAACATATACCCCTTTATATTCATATTCCACTGAATAATTACACTATATAACCCCCCCAACTAATTTCGCTTAACTGATATTAAATCAGTATCATATATTGTATTGGTATCACTAAGGCTGATTATTTCGCTTTATTGATACTAAATCAGTATATATATACTGTAATGGTAGCATTAAGTTTTCTTATTTAGAAATTACTCAATGATATTATAAGAGTATATATATAGTATCATTGAGTAATTTCTGAAAAAGAAACCTTAATGATTCCATAAAAATATATATATACTCTTATAGTATCATTGATTAATGAGTAATTTCAGAACAAGAAACATTAATGATAACACAACAATATACATATACTCTTATAGTATTATTGATTAATGAGTAATTTCTAAACAAAAAATCTTAATGATACCGTAATATATATACATATATATATATACACACACACACACTCTTATAGTATAATTGATTAATGAGTAATTATCAGCCTTAATGATACCAATACAGTATATGATACTGATTTAGTATTAGTTAAGTGAAAACTATCAGCCTTAATGATATCAATACAGTATATGATATTGATTTAGTATCAGTTAAGTAAAATTATCAGCCTTAATGATACCAATAAAGTATATGATACTGATTTAGTATCAGTTAAACGAAAATTATCAGCTTTAATTAATGAATGGGAGGTATGGACTGTAATTATTTATGAAAGAATGAGTATTTTTTGAATTACATTGTGTTTAGGTATGAACATGTAATTATTTTGAGTTTTATGACTCATTTATGTAATTTACACTACTTTTTAGGGCGGCCCAAAAAAGGTAATTATCCTTATAGAGAGTGAGCAATACGTGTCTAAAATATAACTATATAAATAAACAAAAAGTGATTTTCCTAAAAGTTTAAATATATAAATTAGGAGATCTCATAAATTAGAGAATCACACACATTATTTTGTGTTAGAGTAAGATATAGGCCTTGGATTCGAATCTAACAACCACCTATAATCCGGGATAGGCATATGACCAAGAAAACAAAAAATCATACCAAATATTTGATTTTCGGATTTCAATTTCTCGGTCAATTTTAATTTTTCGTTTTGACAAAATCAATTTTCGATTTGGTTTATAGTTTCAATGTATTAGTATTTCATTATTTGGTATTAGCCGAATAGTGAAGTCAGAAGTGTTTTTTGTATATACATAAGTTAAGCCTGTGCTAATTTCATGGCATTTTAACCATCTATGCAAGTCATGAAGAGTTTGTCAAGCTAATGGTCTTATTAGTGACATCTCCAATTCTTCACCTCCAAGATCAAAATATTGTTCATTAATACTTTCTCCGTCCCAATTTATGTGACACATTTTGAATTTCGAGATTCAAATAAGTCTATCTTTGATCGTAAATTTTTCATATATCTTTTAAATATTTTGAATTGTCAATTATTGTGACTTATAGTACTTTTTATGTAGTTTACAAATATATAAATTTCATTTTAAAAAATTTGAAGATTCCATGAGCAAATTCTCGGTCAAACTTTAATTATTTAATTCTCGAAAAATGAAATGTATCACATAAATTGGAACAGAAGGAGTAAGAATTTAAAAATTTTTCACAGAATTTCTCACGCATGATTGACATTTTAGTTCATATATTTACCAGATTATCGTAAATTATTTCTGGGAGGTATATTGACATATTACGTGCTTTTGGCACAACAAACTCCCTCTTATAATATAAGACTAAATTACAAGTATCTTGCTTTTGTTCCCTTTTCGATAGAGGGAATGAGGACCATTTATCTTGCTTTAAGCATGTTATAACTTTTAGAAAGGTGGAAAATAATTAACCTCTTGACTACTGAACATATCTGAGATTCTTTCTACAATCACAACAAAATCACTATCATCATAAAAAAAAATGTGATATAATGAATGGAGATGCTCTTTCCTTCGTCAGAGGTTTTGAATTTGAGTTCTGAATATTGATTCAAATTCTGAATAAGAAAAAATCTTTAGTATGTAATGTTATCCCCCAAATGGAGTCCTATCCAATGTGATTCCAAATTAGTCAAACTCTAAAATGATACTGAACACCAAATTGAAAATTAAAAAAAAAACTCACAATCGATCTATGCATGGAAAGGTTCACCTAGGACTCTCAAAGGAAAAGTTAAAGTTCCAATCCTTTCTACAAGGTACCATTTGAGTGGCCAATATGGGAATATTCCCTTTTAAGAAGGCAATAGAAGTTTGAATTGTTCATCGAAAAAAAGTATTACAAGTGGATCAATGCACCACAAGAAAAACAATGTTTATGACGGAAGAATTTCTCACGGATTCGAAGATTGCAACTTGATGAACGAATAAAATCCCCCCAGGGGTAAAAAATTAACAAAATTCCATCATAAAATTGTCACAAATCTGTTACAATTTTATGAAGAACCTGTCACAAATATTTGGTCTCAAATTTGTATTTTTCTTGTGATGATGGGCCAAAAGTTGGACAACAAATTGAACTGCTTGTGAGGCACATAACATTTTAGGAAAAACTGTATAATTAAACAAATATAACTACTGTATTTACTATACATAGCTATAGTTTTAAATTATTTTTTCCAAACACAATTATAATTAGAATTTTATAGAAAATCTCTCCTCTCTCTCGCCTCTATCACAAAACACTCTATTACAAGAGTCTTAAATAGATTAAAACTAGTAAACAAAAGAGCACGTTTACTTTCCTAGAAAATCTGAAGTTAAACTGATTTCAGTATTCCTATAGCCTAAAGACTAGGAAACAACTTATTTGACTCCTAAGAAAATGCAACGGCCAAAACGACTACTCCACAAAGCTGATCACGTAGCTAAAACTCTCTCTTCCGCTCTCCTCTCTCCTCCCTCTCTCTCGCCTCTCTCCTCTCTCCTCTATCGCTTCACTCTCTAGCTCTCTCATCCCTCATCCCCCCCTCTCTCTCTCTCTCTTTAAATCTATCTTTATATAATATTGAATATGTGGTGACACCCATCCACGACAAAAAATCTCAAATCTAAATTCATATCCTACTAGAATCTGACTTACTTCGACTAACTTTGTGTATCTACCATATCGTATTTTCGTAATATCTTGCCTTCCAATATTTAATTAAAGGTTGATTTGGATTAATGGAGTGAATTATACATGAAAAAAAGAAGAAAGAAGAGGATACTTGTGTCAACTGTATCAATTGTATTAGCCTGTATGTATCGAATACAATTTGTATTTCTGAATCTGGCATACTTTGACTGACATTGTGTATCTACCATTTGGTAATATCTTGCCCTTCATTTAATTAAAGGTTGATTTGGATAAATGGAAAGAATACATGAAAAAAAGACGATACTTGTATGAACTGTATCAGTTGTATCAACTTGTATGTATCGAATACGATCTATATTTCTATATTTTTATATCGCAAACGAATACAAGTGATACAAGAATGAACTAACAAAAATAATACAACTGTATCAACCTATATGTAATAACCTGTATCAGCTTGTATGTATCAAATACAATGTGCAAACCATTATTTCTGTATTGAAATGAATACAAATGATACAGTGATACAACCTTTACCAGCTGTACCAGTCTGTATGTATCGAATACAATATGTATCAACATGTATATAGCCTCTCTCTTTTCTCTCTCTCAATTTCGTTCGTCTCTCTATCATATTATGAATCATAATTAGGCAAATTATAACTAGTAATGATAATTATAGTCCAAACTATTGCTATTTATAAAGACTCCTCAACTTTTTACTGTCACACTTCTATTTACTAGCAAAAGAGAAAAAAAAATTCACACTATGGTACTACTTTGTCTGCTATTAAACTGTAATAAATAAATAAATCATATTTACATATTCTATTATGTTTCTGCAGCAAGTGTCTTGGAACACAACACTAATTCAGTAGTTGATCAACTGTCAATAGGCCACGGTCAATCTTATATTGGCATTGATCAAGGAAAAAAGTTTTCAAACTTTAGAATACTGCTATTCATCAATTTTTAAAGCCAAGATTTGCATTTGATTGTAGATATTGCTGGTACAACGCGACCATCCTGCTATAAGCATCCATCGTCATAGGCTGCAAAAATTTCCCAAATTCGAAACCTGTTAAAATCCTCCTTAAACAGAAAACTATTCAAAAAAAATATATCATAATAATCCAACCCAGTACGCATATAGTCCAATCTTTCTATAAATAATTCATTATAACATCAAGTTTTATCAGAAACAGTTTTCCATATGGCATTATACATAAATGTCCCCTACTTGGTCTCATTTCACATTTATGCCCTCCAACTTTGGGTGTGCACAACTAGACATTTAAACTTGTATAAAGTTAAACAAATAGAAACATGAGTCCTACGTGGCATAATACATGTAGGACACCACGTAGGACACAAATTGTCATGTAGGATGACATGTATGTCTATTTGTTCAATTTTATAAAAGTATAAGTGTCTACTTGTGCACACCTAAAGTTGGAGGACATAAATGCAATATGAGGCCAAGTTAAATGACATATTTATGTATTATGCTTCTCCATATTGTTATGTTACTCCTGTCTTGTATGTTCTCTTTAACAATATTTTGCTGTAACAGTCCTAACATTTAACAGATGCATATATAATAGTTATAAGATGGACAATATTTGGTTTTTATACCTGTGATAATTGACCAGCTGCGAGGAAGGAAGCTAAAGGATCAGCTGGTGAGGCTCCAGGGGAGGCAATAGGAGGCATATTGAAATTAGAGGGCGAGGAGGCATGGAGAACTGAAGGCATTGATGTTATGTTGGGGCGGCTAAGGGTGTTCGCATCCATGGTTACGGGTCTAGCAATTCCCATCATTGACATTTGAAACTGTTGTTGTTGTTGGAATGCCATATTTGGTAACATCATAGAGGGTGGAATGTTAACATGAATCATCCTGCTCATGGCTTTAACTTGAGCTTGTAGTTGCTTCAAATATTCTATCACCTCATCTAGCATTGATGCCTTATCAGTCTGCTTAAACAAAAAGATAACACAAGTATAACAGTTTAGATTAGTAAGTTGAATAAATTTGAAAATATTTTTTGATTTACTTTAATGTTTGATACTCCCTTTGTCTCAATTTATGTGACATATTTCGTTTTTCGAGTGTCAAACAGTTTAAGTTTGATCGACAATTTGCGAATGAAATTTTTAATTTTTTTTAAATGAAATTTATATATTTGTAAATTACTTAAAAAGTACTATAAGTCACAATAATTGACAATTCAAAATATTTAAAAGATATATGAAAAATTTATGGTAAAAAATAAACTAATTTGAATCTCAAAATCTGAAATGTGTCACATAAGGGATAAGGTATATATTATAAGTATACTTTTAAATTGACACAATCTAAAATAAGTTAAAAATTAATATTGAAGATGCCAAACATATTTTGGTTTAAAAGTTTTTTTTATTTGATCAAATAATTTTACTTATAATCCTTTATACTCCTATTTTCTTTTAATCTCCAAATTTCCCTTCTCAAGCTGAATGTCCTTTTGATTTTCTTTTTTGTTTATTAAGTAACGTACATTCTGAAAGACTTTTTATAAAATAAAATAAAATTGGGAGTAGACTTAAAAGATAGGTGATGAGTAATTAAAATCTCACTGACGTAATGATAATTCAGATGGTCAATCATTAGAATAATTAAAATTTCCTACAAAGTTAAATCTCACTAACATAATGATAATTCAGATGATCAACCAACAGAATAATTAAAATTCCCTAAAAAACTAAATCTTACTAACATAATGATAATTCAGATGGTCAACCAACAGAATAATTAAAAGTCCCTATAAAACTAAATCTTACTAACATAATGATAATTCAGATGATCAACCAACAGAATAATTAAAATTTCCTACAAAGCTAAATCTTACTAACATAATGATAATTCAGATTGTCAACCAATAGAATATTTAAAATTTCCTACAAAGCTAAATCTCCATGTTTATTTATTTCAACCTACATGGCTACTTGTCTTAAAGGAGTCAAGAACTAGTTTCGTCTTCTTCTCTATTCAACCCGACAAGTCACAGTAATATAACAATTGATAAATAAATAAATAAAAAGCTAATGATTGAACAAAGAAAAATATGAGAATGCATTAACAAGTTTACTGTAATTTCTATACGAGGATTTCGTCTTTTTTTTAATGTCTTTCACTTGCAAGCTTTAATAAAATTATTTATTATAATATGTTATATAAATAAATATGTTATATTTCTTAAAAATAATCTTATTCAATTTAATTGCACATTGTTATGTGTTTTTAATTGCACATTAGGTAACTATAAAAAATTCATCAGTTTCCAGAGACTTCTCAAGCAAATAAATTATTCTCTTTCTCAATTTATATGACTTATTTTTTTTTAGGCAGTCCAAAAAATGATACATTTCTATATTTAGTAATAATTTAATTTTAAAATACTCATTTATATACTCTTAATGAAATAATTTAGTCAAAACAAAAACCTATGACTTATTTTGGGTCATAAATTTTAAATTTTTTTTAATTTTTTTTTATTCAAAATCAAATTATATCACATAAATTTAGGACCGAGAATTAATTATTTGAACTAATGGTTGATAATTAATGAACTGGAGTGCAGAAATAAGTCATGGACCAGAAATATTCTGTATTCAAACTAAGGTCCCAAAGCTTTACATCTTTTAGTGTGTATTTTTCATGTAAAGACAAAATTGAATCAACAGTATATTCTTGAAACATAAAGCTCCAAACAACTGTAAAACACAGAGAAAAACTATAAAATTAATTTATTGATATAAAAAAAATGCATATGTAAATAATTATTAATTTCTTAATTCCATCACCTTACTCGATGTTGGAACTAACTTCTGCAATGTCTTCATCCTTTGGTTTATCTTGTCTCTTCTTTTCTAGTAAAAAAAACAATAGTCAATTAAAAAATTCAAATTAGTTTTGTTGTTATTATATGTATCCACTGAAATCTCACCAAGCGTGGTCAAGAGAGGGTAGAGTGTATACAGACTTTACCAATATCTTATGGAGGTAGAATATATATGATGTCAACAGTGGTGGATTCAGAATTTTCATTCAGGGTGTTCGAAAAATAAAAGTATAATATGTAAATAAGCCAACAAAACACAATTCCAAGGAAGTAGTAGTATATAGTTTATAGTTACAAAAAAACTTTGTTATGTTACATGTGACCTTTTAGCACATTTGAATTTTTTGGGTTTAAATATACTCTTTTAGCACATTTTTTTTAAAAAAAACAAATAAAAAAGGTGAAAGATTGATCCTGAAACTAAAGGAAGAAAAACTAAAAAAATAAAACCTTTTAGCACGTTTGGAATTTTTGAATTTAAATATACTCTTTTAGCACGATTTTTTTAAAAAAAAACAAACAAAAAAAGTGAAAGATTAGTCCTGAAACTAAAGGAAGAGAAGCCAAAAAAATAAAATATTCACAATAGGACTTGAACCCGGAATGCTAGGGTCAACTTAAAAAGAGAGCTACCACTATGCTACGACTTACTTCATTTTCATAAAGGGGTTCAAAATTAATCTATCTACATAAATACAAAAAATTTACCTTATATATACAATGTAATTTTTTACCGAGGGGGTTCGGGTGAACCCCGGAACCCACGTGGGTCCACCCCTGGATGTCAGGCCAGAAGATAATGTTTACATCATCATTAATTGGAAACGGTTATTTTCGAGAGACATGAGAGTGACATCTTACTCGTTCAGATTGGTTGTGAGTAGCAGCAGCTCTGCTCCTTTTTGTTGAAAATGAAGAAATTTTGGATCCTTTTTTCTCATCCTCATCCTCATCCTCATCCTCATTATCTCTTTGACTCCTTGTATGAGTTGACAAAAAAGATCACAAAAGTTTAATACACTATCCAACAATTTGACATATCTATCTTAAACTTAGGAATATCACTTCACTAAAGAAAAGGAATAAGTACTTTAAAGTATTACTCTTCTGTTCAGATATATATGACTCACTTCCTTTTTTAGTTCGTCTAAAAAAGAAGACATATTTATGTATAAAATAACAATTTAATTTTAAAATGTCTACTTTATCCTTGATAAAATGAGTTATAGTCACACAAAGAACTAGCACTTATTTAAAACTATAAGTTTCGAAAGTCTTTTTTTCTTAAATTTCGTATCAAATCAAACTAATTCATATAAAATAGAACAGAGGGAGTAATAAATAAACTTCTAAAGCATGAGGCTAATTAACACGATGGATTGTAATAGAGTAGATGAGATTCTTATGTTGTTAATGAAAATTTTTGGTTTGAATTAGAGAATGAAGAAAATTCTGATAAAGAGCAGTTCGATTTTCCCTTTTACTCTGTCTGAAAAAAAATTGAATTAGAAGGGCTATTGGACTTCGAATAACAAAAGGTTACACCAAAACAATAACATGAAACTAAGGTAGTGTTTGGCTGAAAATATTTTTTCACGTTCAGTTGGTCAAAAATTTTGAAAAATATATTCTCTAGAAAAATAAGTCACTTAAAAATTAAAAAGAAAAATCACGTTACTAATGGGAAAACAATTAAGTTCTATAAGTGGCATTCCAAATTACCTCAATCCGTCTAAAGTCTTAACCCCCCACTCTTTGACCATCCAACTCCTACTCCCCACTCCATATAAATGTTTTTGAAATAATATTTTTTACTTACTTATCAAATACTAAAAAATAAATAAGAAACCCAAATTTTTCAAAAAAAATATTTTCCATGAAATTCTTTTTCCTTCATACCAAACACACCCTAATAATCTAATTGTAGTGGTGAAAGTCTTCCACATAATATGTGTGGGTTCAATTCACACTCTCCCCTCCCCTTCCAAATGTATAGTAATAAGAAAGTCAAAGAAGAAAAGTAGTGCTAAATAAACTTCTGTTGTGCTACATGGAATCATAGGAAGTACTTTAAATATATATGCATGATTTCAAAAGTATGAATGGTGTCTCTCCCGCTCACGGTCTGGTCAGCCATATTGTTATGTGATCCCTCGTATACCGTTAACCTAATCAAGTTCTTGGCTTCTCCATTTCCGAAAGACTCGGTGATCTCAAAGTCTTTCAATATCTCTTCATAGCCAGATCCCGTTATCACACGTGCCATATTCTCCCCATCACCACTGCATGATGCAACACCCGTGGAGTAGCCAACTACGCACTTGCTAGTCATCCCCAACACGTGTGTGGATGGAGGCACTCGTTGATTATAGCTTGGGGGGTTAGTGGAACTTGTTGGAACCAAGGCATCTACGGCCATAGTATTTATGGCCGTAGTTATCTGAGTGTCAGGAAGACAATCATCGAACCAACTCACGAAATCATCCCCTCTATCTCCACTACCCCCATCCACGGGGGAGTTCTGGTGATGAGGGATGCCAGTAGTAGCTTGGTTCACTATAGATTCAAGTGTGCCACCAGCAGCATGTGGCTTATTGTCCCACGTGAATTTTGTTTGAGAAGGAGTCGATAAAGGCTTATAAGGCACGCGTGGAGGACCTAAGCCATGCATCACTACCTTTCCGTTTTCCCATGTTAGCTCTGCTACTTCATAATCCATCCTTCATAACCACAAAAAATCCAAAAAATTAAATTAAATTAAACCCTAGAATTTAAGCTAAATAAACATCGATAAACTTTATATAGACAAAACAAGTAAGAATCGACAACAGAGGTTACTCAGATGCTAAGCACGTTCATCACCTCAAAGTATCAACTTTATCGGTTATGAATTTTACAATTATGAATTTAAGTGATAATAACTATTCTAAATGTAACATTTATACTTATTTAATGAATTTTTCAACATAAATACATTGTTTGAGAAAAATCTATGGATTTGACTGAACCCTCATCCAGGCTACGAGCTCCACCGCTGCATCACCTCCAAACCCCTAAAATTATGGGTTTTAGTCACCGGCCAGAGAGCTAAAAAGGTGAAAAACCCTAGGGAAGGATAGTAAAAAAAAATATACTCTGGGGCATCAGTGATAAAGGAATTATTGAAGTTAGAGTGAGAGCTAAGAACAAGGTTTAGATGAGACGGGGAGCCGTCTAGTCGCCAGCTTGATACACACTGAGTCATATCTCAAAAGCTAAACAAGAAGGCGTTCTTGATAATCTTGAGGAGTTTTCTTTCCAATTTAGAAAAGAAGAGCTTCCTTTGAATTTTTTCATACTAGAGGCAACCAAGGAAAATGGAAATGGTTATAGATATAGATAAAGAATAGATGTACTTTCGACGTGTGATGTAGAAACATGTGGTGCTGATGCGTTTTGAAAGAATTTAGAGCGTCAGATGCCCAAGCTGAACTACTATACTACTCCGTCCGTTTCAATTTATTTTATACAGTTTAACTGGATTTATATTCACCAAATTATCTTTACTAAAGTTATTTTAATGCTTATTTTTAGTTCACTTTTCTTTATAATTAAGTGTTGAATGGAACTCAATAAGAGTGGAATAAAACTAACAAGGAATGTGGTAGAGTGGTAAGTACTCCTTCATCCTTAACCAAGAGGTCTTGAGTTCAAGTCCCCTTGGTGCAAAATCACCTTATCCTTAACCAAGAGGTCTTGGGTTCAAGTCCCCTTGGTGCGAAATCACCTTATCCTTAACCAAGAGGTCTTGGGTTCAAGTCCCCTTGGTACGAAATCGCCTTTGTGAGGGAGCGTTGTACCCTTCAAGACTTCTCGATGCGAATCCGGATTTAATCGGGCTCCAATGTAAATATCAGACATCCGATGAAAAACTAAAAAAAAGTGTTGAATGGAACTCAATAAAGGTAAAAAGGGATGATGCCATTAATTGGTTGGCAAATAAGAAAAGATAATATTCTTTTGGGACGAATTGTAATGAAAAAACGTAACATAAATTGAGACAAAAGTAGTATATTAGATTTGTTGGTACCCATGTGCTAGAGGTGGACAATGGACAGATTGAACAGAATTTGAGCGAATTAATACATTGATGGGTTATTGACCTGTACAAAAGTTACTTGAGATGAAATAGGTCAAAAATGGGTCAAAACTCTACCCGTTCACTTCTTATTAAGTTTTGGGTTAAAAAAAAATCTTATAAAGTTTTAATTATTTTATTTATTTATTAATAATTTTTAATATCTAATAAATTATTATTTTTCTTTATTATGATTATATATAACATATCAAATAAAAAAATGTCTTTTTGAAAAATATTTAACATGATTTCTCATGGATCAATTTGGACTAAATATCAACCTAAAATTTAATGGGTTGAACTAAACTAATAAATGGATGGATCAATAATCAGCTTAAACTTAAATAAGTTTAGCATATTATAATTTTATGAGCTAATTTTGTCAACTCTACTTGTGGCAAATGGACAGATCAGTTCGTATGGGTTGAAAAAGAAAGGTTTAAAATCTAATTAACTTTCATTATATACAAGTGTCAACATCGGCTAGGGAGTCCGAGGGAAGCCATGCGGGTGTTCACCAAAATCATTTGGCATATATATATATATATTTTGAATCTCTTAAACTCAAAGTAGAGCCTGTCTAAGTGATTTATATAGAGAATTGAAAATTCACCTTAAGGTTGCAAGTTCAAATCTCAAACACAAGAAATATGAGAAACTTCTGTAAAGTTTTTCAAAACTATCCTTAGAATAAATGGGTTTTTTAAATAAAATAACACACTTTGTAAATTTTTTGGCGAATAAGTGAGTTCCAATATAGATAAAATATGGTGATTTAGCCTATTAATTTTTTGGCAAATAAGTGAGACCCAATATAGGTAAAATATTGATATTATTGTTAATCATTATACTTAGTGAATGGAGATAACAAAATATGGTGATTTAGCTGTGAATGTTCATAGCTTATTTGGTTGGTTATATGAATTTCACCTTATTAATGAGAGTTCAATTTTTCACCTTATAATTTCTTCCCTATTTTCCCCTTTTTCTATCCCAATTTATTTTATTTTTTAAAAAAGATTGAGAAATATAAATTCCTAATAAAAAGGTTATTTGTTGGAATTCTTGAACTGAAAATTGTCTAATTTATTTAGAATGGTAGCCTCTGCAATATATGAGTTTCCAATTACTTGAATAATTGTTTTTTAAAAAAGGAAAAGGATAAAAAATTCCCTTAAACTATGTGAAATGAATGAAAATGCCCTCCATTTATAGTTTGGCTCAATAATGCTCTTGCTCACATCAATACTTTTGTTTAAAAATACCCTTGCAGTTAATACTTTGGTCCAGAAATAATCGACTCTGCAATATCTAATAGTTAAAAAGAAAGACCCACAGAAAAAATGCAATAAAAAGATTAATTTTAAAAAAAAGTCCTGCGTAAAAAATATATAAACGAGAACAATTTTTCTTATATTTATGGACAAGATAATATGTTGCTAAGATTGTGGGATTATCATAATTTTTAAAATTAAATATATAATATATTTATTATTTAAACCATGGTTAGAGATACTTTGGGGAATTAAATCTTAACCACTTAATTTAACCTATGCCATGTGTCACTAATCCAAATAGATACTTAGGGAAAATGGAAAGAAGAGAAATGGAGAGGAGCCGGATCCCACTGATTACAACACTTCACTCCTAAATTGTAGGCTTTTTAGTAGGCTGATTAATTTATACAATTGTCTGTTGAAGATCATTTAAATTTTGTCAATGTTTTTAAAAATTATGCAAATCTAGTTTCTGAGACTAATAAAATATTAAACTATTATTTGATATCAATTTTAGATCGTGGTCTAATATTATATGCATATGATTTTCAGGTTGATCAAATGAAATCTTTAGATCATGATCTAAAAAGTTCATAAATTGAAAGATAGATAGTAAAAAACACAATCAGAAAAAAATTCATTAATTTAAAAAAATCCCAAACAAAAAAATGACAAAAATTTATGAAAATATAGCAAAAGCTATTATCATTTTTTTTTCCTTCTCGATTAGAGGCTTACCCGACTGCACTGGCACCTCCATAGTCATTCCCAATCCAATCTTTTCCTTTTGATAACACTCAATCCATAAGTAAGTATTGTGATGCAATGATTGTTACTCACCCGACACAATCGTACGAGATAACAATTTATTTAAAATTAAAAATTTTTAATTAAATTTTTTGGAATGAATTGAATTTACGTGTTTTTCAATGAGAAACTATTTCAAGTACTTATGTTTTCTTTAGTTAAGATGTTGATATCTTAAGAATTTTTCAAATTTACCTTGTTTTTGTTCTTCAATATAATTTATATCTGTTAAAAAGGTGCGAAACAAATACGGAGTAAATTTTGTTATGTAATATTTAACCAATATTAATAAATAAAAGGTTAGAGCCTGTTGAACTGAGAGTCTCATGAACTAGAGAACTACATGTTCTAGGGAGAGAGTAATGTGAGTGAGAGAGTTATGAACTAAGGATAATAATATAATTTTTTTATGATTAGCAAACAAATAGCGAGACTGTCACGATCCGATTACGCAAGTCATGATGGCACCTACTATATTCTACCAGTAGGTAAGCCAACTCACCCGTAACTCAGAACGACAAGTAATAAGTACAAGGGTAGAATAAGAGGAAACAATAATTTAAATAACAGAAAAAAAGACAAAAATGGAAGCCACCCAAAACTATATACAAGAGAATCCCTCCCAGAACCTGGAAGACACAAGTACAGAACTGTGTAACATGAGCGTACAAGTCCCAAAAGTGGACCACAAGCAAAGCCGTCGAAAAATTAAAAGACTAGCTAAATAAGTATAGAAGGAGACAGACTGATCCAAGATGCCAAGTGCTCACCCACGTCTCCGATCCCAAAAGTTGCTGAAGATGGCACGAACAATCACCGCTTGTAGCTAGTACTAGGACCTATATCACGAAACATATGCAGAGTGTAGCATGAGCACCAAAACAAAGGTACTCAGTAGGCATCATAGGCCAATTGAGAAAGAAAGGTAAAGACAATATGAGAAGATAGAATCTAGACACAAATAGAGGTCAAAGCAAATATGAAAGAAAGCACACGAGCATACCAATAGGAAATATAAGTATAGCTAAACTAAATCTAACGGATCCTATAAGCCCAGAAGGTACACTCGTGCACAAGTTTAAATAAAATCCAAATGGACCCCATAAGTCTGACAGGTACGCATAACAACTAAGTCTACTGAGAGCAGAGTAACACGAATCCAAAACCAAGGAATGAAAGTTGGGCTCCCAGCCTAAGTAACCACAATATCCAGTAATGCAGTCAACTCCCAGCCCAGCTAGCAAGAGTGACAATCAATCTAGTCCACCCAGCCAGCTAGTCCACTCCCAGCTCAGCTAGCTAGAGTGACCTAGGAGCGTATCAACTCCGAAGAGAATCTCAATATATCAATGCTGCCCAGCCAGCCAGTCCACTCCCAGAGACGACATCGGAGAAGAAACAATGCTAACAAGCCATAAGGATCGCAAGTCTAAGGTAACACTAGTCTAATCCTAGACTAAGGTTGAACATACTAAACCCAATAAAACCACACAATCAAACATAACAACATGGAACACATACAAAAACCCCAACTAGCATGGTATTATACTCGAAATAATGCCGATCAATCCTAAAACATGGTATCTAGGAAAAGAGATAAGAGAAACTAGGTACCCACCTCCAGTTCACTCTTGTCAACATGCATTTACGCATCCAAGCTCAATCTAAATAGAAAAAAAGTCGTAGCCTACCTGAAGACCAATCGGGCGTGCTCCAAATTGTAAGGTCGGAGATTTTCCATTCTGAACGGCTTTTGAATGTTGTCACGCTATCAAAAATAAGACCACAACGTCAATATTGTCGTTTAGACACCAAAACCACATAAAATGAAAATGGACCAATTTCGGAGTCAAACGAGAATTATGGGACCTACACTAGAATTTCTGGAATTGACTTTGTCAAGAGGTCCTAATCAATGCCTCAAACTTGTGTTCCAAAAAGGAATACAATCTGGGGCTTGGAACAACCACAACTAGAACCATGCAAAGAAACAACAATTAAATTCAAATAATGAACTGAAATAGGCCCAAATAACTAGAATTTACCAAAATTGAGGATTTCCCAACAACTTCCGAACACTCCACAACGTAGCCTTGAGAATTACGGATGCACAGGACTTCAAATCACCCAATTTTGAGCCAAAATGAGCAAGATATCTCCAATTGAACTTTTGCAATCAAAGTTGATCGTGTCTGGTCTTTAAATAAAAGACCAGACGTTTTTACTCTTCGCAAACGTGACCCAGAGGGCCCGTGATCGCAGAGCTCAGAAAAGTTTCCCTTTACGAATGCGGCATGGAGCCCCTGAACGCGAAGGACAAAGAAACTAAGGGTCCGCGAATGCGGCCGGACCCCGCGAACGTGAAGGCTAGGTGACCTAATCCTTCGTGAACGCAGCCTGGACCTCGTAAACACGACCCAAGGCCCTATAAAGTGAAGACTAATTTTGGTTTGAATCAGCTGATGCATATTAGCTGGTTTGGCAAGTTTTAAAATCTCTGACGGGGCATTCCGAATTTGTTCGGAGCCTCGTGCACGCAAACGAGATTGCAACCCTACCAAATTTAGTATTCCAGACTCAAATTAGCAGTCAAAATTTCCATATGAGGTCATTTCGGCAAAAAGTAGGTCCCACCCCCAAACTTCATTTATATCCAAAATTCACAAGGGGGCTCGAAATTAGCCTGGAAGCCTCGAGATCCAAAAGAAGGGTCATTCTAGACCAAACTCAATATTCTGGAGCTAACCGCACTGATGAAATTCTCATCCGAGATCATTTACCCATAATGTTGACTAAAGTCAAACTTAGGCCTTAAATTGAAAATTAAAATGCCTAATCGTAAAAATTTACACTGAAAGCCTTGGGAGTCGTTCACTTCATGCTACTAGCCTAAAATGACCCTTCCAGAGCTGATCGAATCGTCAGAATTGGATTATGAGGTCATCTTCCTAAAATTTTGATCGAAAATGATCGTTCAAGGTTCAAAAGCTCCAAAACACAAAAACTCGCATAAAACCCAAATGAACAACCAGGTGATCAAACTGTTAGTCCCAGCAAGTCATAAATGACTTGGGATCGCTATAGGAATGATCTAAAAGACGAACAAAAGGCATAAATATAAAAATGACCTGGAGAGTCATCACAACATCCACTACTAAAAGGACTTTTGTCTGCAAAAGTAGGTGTCAATAAGTATCCAAAGGCTCAAACATGCTAGGAAACTACTCCCGTATCTTCTGCTTGGTCTCCCAGGTAGCCACCTCAACTGGACGATGCCTCCAACAGACCTTAACCACATGAATGGCTCTCAAATGTAACCACTGCACGTCTCTGGCTAGAATGGCAATTGGCTCCTCCATAAAGGTCAAACGGGCATCCAACTCTACCGCATCATAGTGGAGCACATGAGATTCATCAGGAACATATCGGTGCAATATCGAAACATGTAAAACCGAGTGGATAGCTGAGAAAGCTGGAGGTAAGCCAACTTATAAGTAATCTTACCAGCTATCCAGAGGATCTCAAAAGACCCAATATACATGGGACTAAGCTTTCCCCACCTCCCAAACCTCATCACGCCCTTCATGGGTGACATATAGAGGAAAACTCTATCACTAACTGAAAACCTGAAAGGCCGATGCCTACGATCAACATAACTCTAGTGCCTACTCTGAGCTATCTGAAGCCTATCCTAAATCACCCTCACCTGGTGTAAAGCCTCCTGAATCAAATCTGTACCACACGGTGTAGGCTCTGTGGAGTCGAACCAACAAATCAAAGAGTGACAACGCCTACCATATAAGGCCTCGAACGGGACCATCTAAATGCTAGAGTGGTAGCTGTTGTTGTATGCAAATTCCGCCAAGGGCAAGAACTGGTCTTACTGACCTCCAAACTCCAAACCACAGGCCCGTAACATATCCTCAAGAACTTGAATAGTACGCTCTGACGGACCATCAATCAGCGGGTGGAAATCTGTGATAAGGTTGACACGAGTGCTTAAATCTTCCTAAAAGGTCCTCCAAAAGATAGAAATGAACTGAGCACCTCGATCTGATATAATAGAGGCAGGCACACCATGGAGACGAATCACCTCTCAAATGTAGATACGGGCTAACCTCTCGACGGCGAATGAAGACTGAACAGGGAGGAAGTGTGCTGCTTGGTCAATCGATCAACGATGACCCAAATCCTATCACAAAGTCCATAGTGATGCGATCCCACTTCCACTATAGAATGGGTAATGTATGGAACTCACCACCAGGTCTCAAATGCTCGGCATTCACCGGTTGGCAACTCAAGCAACGGGACACATAGTCTGCAATATCTCTCCTCATGTCACTCCACAATAGTGCTGCTTCTAATTATGATACATCTTTGTGGTGCCCGAGTCGATAGAGTATCTAGAATCATGGGCCTCACGAAGTATTAGCAGGATCAAACCCCCAACTCTCAGAACATAAATATGGTCGGCAAACCTCAAAACCCCATCTGAATCTAAAGTAACTTGACCGGCATCACCCGCTCTCAAAGTGCCACCAAAGTTTCATCCTAAAACTGACCACCACAGATCCGATCAATCAAGGAAGACTGAACTCCCACATAGGCTAAGAAATGCCTAGAATATGAGATATCCAATTGAATCATTTGATTATCTAAGGACTAAATATTCGAAGCTAGAGATCTCTCCACAGTAGACAGGAAGGCTAGACTACCTATACTCATTGCCTTCCAGCTCAAGGCGTTCGCTACCACATTCGCCTTGCCTAGATGATAGAGAATAGAGAGTTCATAGTACTTCATAAGATCAATCCAATAATGCTGCCTAGAATTAAGGTCCCTCTGGCTTATAATATACTGAAGACTCTTGTGATAAATGTAGATCTCGCAACGAACTCCATACAGGTAGTGCCTCTAGATCTTAAGTGCAAAAACGACCACCGCCAACTCTAAGTCATGAGTGGGGTAGTGGCACTCATGTAGCCTAAGCTGCCTCAATGCATAAACAATAACCCAGCCCCGCTGCATCAATACACAAACCAAACCAATGATAGATGTGTCACAATAGACCGTGAAGCCCTCGCTTTCAATAGGAAGAGTCAATATAAGCGCGGTGGTCAGCAATTCCTTGAGCTTCTGAAAACTCAACTCATACTCCTCAGACCACTTAAAATGAACATCAAGGTGAGTCAATCGGGTCAGAGGTTCTGCAATGGTGGAGAAGCTCTCCACAAATTGCCTGTTGTAGCCTGCCAATCCGATGAAGCTCCGAACCTCAGTAACCGAAGTGGGCCTAGCCGAATCACGAATAGCTTCATTATTCATCAGATCTACCATAATTCCATCCTTGGACACGACGTGCCCCAAGAATACTACAGACTCAAGCCAAAGCTCACACTTTGAGAACTTGGCATAAAGCCGCTGATCTCTCAAAGTCTTGAGCACAATCCTCAAATGTTGCTCATGATCACTCTTGCTCCGTGAGTATACTAGAATGTCATCTATAAACACTATGAAGAACGAATGAAGATATGGCATGAACACCCACATCATCAAGTCCATAAAGGTTGCAGGGGCATTAGTCAACCCAAAAGACATCACTATAAACTCGTAGTAGCCATTTCAAGTCCTAAATGCGGTCTTAGGGATGTCCTCTGCCCTAATCCTCAGCTGATGGTAACTGGACCTTAGATCAATCTTTAAAAACACCGCGGCACCCTGCAACTGGTCAAATAGATCATAAATCCTAGGCATGGGGTAACGGTTCTTCACCGTCACCTTATTTAGCTGCCTATAATCAATACACATGCATATTATATCGTCCTTCTTTTTCACAAATAGAATGGGAGCGCCCCAAGGTGATACACTAAGCTTGATGTATCCCTTACCCAAGAGATCCTAAAGGTTAACACTGATCTCCCTGAGCTCTGCAGGAGCTATCCGATAGGGCGTAATAGAAATAGGCTGAGTACTCGGCTCAAGCTCAATAGGGAAATCGATATCACACTCTGGGGTAGGCCAGATAGGTTAGTAGGAAACACATCTACATATTCACAGACAATTGGAACTGACTCAACCGGAGGAGCCTCCCTATTCACATCACGCACATAGGCCAAATAAGATAAACACCCACTAGCCACTAGCCTCCGAGCCCGGACAAAAGAGATAACTCCAACCGGTGTGCTACTAAGGGAGCTATGCCATACCATCAGAGAAATACTACGCATGGCTAAGGTAATGGTCTTAGAGAAGCAATCTAAGACCACACAATATTGGGATAACCAGTCCATGCCCAAAATCTCGTTGAAATCAAGCATATCAAGAAGTATAAGGTCAACCCAGGTGTCACGCCCCTAGATAGTAACTAAGTAAGCTCGAAACACCTGATCCACTACTAAAGACTCACCCACGGGGGTTGACACATGCAACGATGCTGCCATAGGCTCAGAACTCAAACCCAAATGAGTAGCATAATAAATAGACACATAAGAATAGATAGAACTTAGATCAAATAAAGCCGAGGAAGGCTGTTGGCATAAGAGAATTGTACCTGTGATCACATCATCTGATGCCTCAACCTCTGCCCTCACTGGAATTGCATAGAAATGGCCCTACCCACCTCTACCCTGGCCATTTACCCTACCACCTGACCTACCTCGCCAAGGACCACCTCGAATAGCCTGATGTCCATCACGATGGTCTTGACCCTGAAATCGACCCTAGCTAAAGGTGCTGCTGGTGGAGCTTCCTGTGGAGCGAGAGCAATCCGTCTACGCAAAGGGCAATCTCTGGCCTAGTGATCCGACTATCCACAATCAAAACCACCTAGAGATGATCGACTCCCAGAAGAATAGCCACCACTACCTAAGGCATAATACTAGAACCATGACTCTGACTGGAGCCAACCTCACTCCAGCTATATCGGTCACCCTTTGAAGTATGCAATAAGGCCTGAATAGGCCGGCTGGACTAAACCTGCTGATTCCGCTGTCGGGTCCTATCATACTTATCTCTAGACCTGGAAAGAGATACATTGTAGTTGCCCTCATATCTAGCTCTCTTGTTGCTGCCACCTTGGACCTGACGACGGAGCTGCTCAATAGTGCGAACATGATCAATAAAATAAACAAAGGAACAACCCATGAAAATCATAGACTGAGTCTCAATCCGCAGCTGGAGCCTCAACCCATGAACAAAGTATCGAACCCTTTCCTTCTCAATAAGCAAGATCATGGCAGCGTGGCGGGAGAGCTGGTGAAACCTCACCTTATACTCTAACACCGTCATGGAGCCTTGCTCGAACCTAGAGAATTGATCTCGGAGGTGATCTCTAATGTTGCGAGGGATGAACCTAGCCAAAAAAACGTCAAAAAATTCAGCCCAAGTGATCGAAGGAGACCCAGCTGGCCTGGTCTGAATAAAGGTGCGTCACCTCTACCTGGCTGGCCCATCTAACTGATAAGCGGTGAAGTCCGCTCCTCTCGACTCCACTAAGCCCAATGTGTATAGCCGCTCATGGAAAGTCGTCAGAAACTCATGGGCATCCTCACCAAAAACCCTAGAAAAACTCAGAGGTAAAAGACTAAGAAATACTCTGAGCATCTTCTGCTTCTCTAGTGGCATAGCTACAACCGCAATCATGGGCTGGGCTGAGGTGCCTCTACTGCATGCAGACATCTTCCACCCTCTGAATCAAAGATTTACTCACTGCCAACAAAAACATACTATATTTACTAGTTTAAATCGATTCGACTGAGAGTGTCTTCGCCTATAAACTCTTCTTGCGTACTTGACTTATAGGCTTGACGCCCATTTCCTCTAGGCTAGTACATTCCACGCCTGTATTGTAAATATGCAGTTAGGAATAATCCAGCCAAAGTAATATGAATTAGGCCTAACGCGATTCCAAATAGAAAAACTTCAACCATTTTTCTTTGTTTGAAAGGAGAAAAAAAAAGAGGTAATATCTATACCTAAATATTAATCCGAATTGACATGAATCTCAATGACAATGACATGGTGCAGGTGCTGAAGTTGAAGCTATGACCTACTGCACACCCCATAGCATGGCCAATAACTGCGCAATGGCCTCCTAAAGCTCTAGGGCCATAGCTGGTCTGGGTGGTGGCTGGGCAGGCCCCTGCCCTACCGGTTGGACAGGCCCCTGCCCTACCGGCTGATCTGGAACCCGAGTTGCTAAAGGCTCTGTTGTTGTCTTAGGGCTCCTCTCTCTATCCGGGGGTGGTGCTGCTCCCCTACTCGGTATGGGAGGTCGACCCCTACCTCGAGCTGCCATGTAGCACATAAGAGCAATCCTACAAAAAGAGTGAAACATGTGAGATTTCAAGAAACCAATAACACACGCTCAACACGAAAGTGATACAAAATAAGGAAAGTTCCTAAAGACACCCTGTAGCCTCCAAAGATAGGATAAGGATGTCTCCGCACCGATCCGTAGGACTCTACTAGGTATTAGCTTTGTATAAGTGAGACTGGTGAACCTAGGGCTCTGATGCAAATTGTCATGACCTGATTCTGTCAGTTATGATGACACCAACTATAATTCACCAGTAGGTAAGCCAACCCGTACCCAGAATGACAAGTAGTGAGTACAAGGGTAGAAATAAGCGAAACAATAATTTAAGCAACAGAATAAGACAAGAGCAGAAGCAACCCCAAGCTATATACAAGAGAATCTCTTCCAAAACATGGAAGTCACAAGTACAGAGCTCTCTAACATGAGCGTACAAGTCTCGAAAGTGGACCACAAGAAACGCCGTCTAAAAAGCAAAAGATTAGTAAATAAGTACAGAAAGAGATAGGCTAATTCAGGACGCCAAGTGCTCACTCACGTCTCTGATCCCAAAAGCTGCTGAAGATGGCACAAACAATCACCACCAGTAGCTGATACTAGGACCTGCATCACGAAACAGATGAAGAGTGTAGCATGAGTACCAAAACAAAGTTACTTACTTGGCATCATTGGCCGACTGAGCAAGAAAGGTAAAGACAATATGAGAAGATAGAATCTAGATACAAACATAAGTCGGAGCAGATATGAAAGAAAGCATACGAGCGTACAAAAAATAAATCTAAATAAAGCTACACTAAACCTAACTGCACCACTATAAACCCTAAAGGTACACTCTTGCACAAGTTTAAATAAAACCCGAATGGACCCCATAAGCCCAACGGATACACAAAATAGCTAAGTCTACTAAGAGAAGAGTAACACAAATTCAAAAAACCATTGAACAAAAGCTGGGCTCCCATCCCAAGTAACCATAATATCCAGTAGTCTAGTCAACTCCCAGCCTAACTAGCAAGAGCGACAATCAATATAGGCCACCCAGCCAGTCTACTCCAAGCCCAGCTAACAAGAGTAACCCAGGGGTGTGTCGACTCCGAAGAGGATCTCAAATATCCCTACCAAGCCACCGTGGAACCACGTCAACTCACAAACACTAGAAGGCTCCAAGCTTAGAACAATTCAATCCCAAGTCACCACGAAAGCACAAAACCTTTGGTAACACATTGGAGTCACAAAAATAGGGGAGAGAACGGAAGTTCTACAAAGTTGTGAAATCACCTAAACTAAGGCTCATATTATCAGACTCAAGTCTACTACTCAGTCTACAAGGATCTAGTCCGTCCGATATGACGTCGGAGAAGAAACAATACTAACAACCCACAAGGATCACAAGTCTAAGGCAACACTAGTCTAATCCTAGACTAAGGTTGAACATGCTTAAACCAATAAAACCACGCAATCAAACACAACAACATGGAACACATACAAAAACCCCCAACTTACATGGTACTACACTCGAAACAATGTCGATCAATCCTAAAACAGGATATCTAGGAAAAGAGATAGGAGTAATTCGGTACCCACTCCAATTCACTCTAATCAACATGCATTTACGCATCCAAACTCAATCTAAATAGAAAAGAAGTCGTAGCCTACCTGTAGGCCGACCTCACGTGTTCCAAATTACAAGGCTGGGGCTTTTCCTTTTCTAATGGCCTTTGAATGCTACCATTCTATCAATAATAGGTTCACAACATCAATACGATTGTTTAGACATAAAAAACACATAAATAAAAAACAAACCAATTTTGGAGTCAAACGGGAATTAGGGACCCATACTGAAATTTTTGGAATTAACTCCGTTAAGAGGTCCTAATCAATGCCCTGAAGATGTGTTCCAAAAAGGAAAACAATTCGGGGCTCGAAACAGCCACAACCAGCAACATGCAAAGAAACAACAATTGAATTCAAATAAAGAACTAAAGTTGGCCTGAAGAACTAGAATTTACCACAAACGAGGATTGCCTAACAACTTCTCAACACTCCAAAGCGTAGCCTCAACAATTTTGAATGGGTAGGACTTCGAATCACCTAATTCTTAGCTAAAATGAGCAAGATATTGCCAATTGAAGTTTTGCAACCAAAGTTGATCACGTCTGGTCTTTAAATAAAAGACCAGACAGTTTTACTCTTCGCGAATGCGCCCTAGAGGGCTCGCGATCATGGAGCTCAACAAAGTTTTCCTTTTAGAATGTGGAATGGAGCCCGTGAACGTGAAGGCCAAGGGAACTAGGGGTCCGCGATCGCGGCTGGGCCCTTGTGAATGAGAAGGCCACACAACCTAACCCTTCGCGAACGTGGCATGGAACCCACGAACGTAGTGACCAACTTCCATGGTCTCCGCAAATGTGTCCCAAGGCGTGAGAATGCTAAGACCAATTTTGGTCTGCACCAAATGATGCATATCTGCTGGTTTTATAAGTTTCCAAATCTCTGATGGGGCATTTCTAAATTTGTTCGAAACTCTGTGTACGCAAATGAGATATGCAACCTTACCAAATTTGATATTCCTTACTCAACAGAGCAGTAGAAATTAGGGCTGGACATTCAGTAATTCGGTTCGGTTTCGATTTTATCATTTTTTGGTTCTTGTATTTGTTGTACCGAATACCGAACCGAAATAATTTGGTTCGGTTTTTAATATTTCGGTTCGGTATTTGTTAGTTCGATTTTTTGTAATGGGCCTGCTTAGTGGGCTTTCTAAAATTTAAAATTTTAGATTTTTATTTATATTTTTCAGCTTAATGGGCTGAAAATAAGTGGTCCTTAAAGTGTTAAAGTTATTACTTTATTAAATATAAAGTGTTAAATTTTTTTTGGTGCTTTACTATTTATCAAATTTCAAATATGAAATATTTGTTATTTAGTAACTAAAGCTAAAATCAGAAAGAAAAAAAAAACAAAACAGAAGAAGAATTCAAAAAAAAAAAAAAATACCTGGATAAAGACTGGTTACCGCTGCCGGATGCCGGTCGTTTGCTATTGGAGAGCTGGTCGGTCGCCCGTCGTCTGCTGCTGGAGTTCTGGTCGCCGGTCGCCGCTGCTGTCTGCTGGTCGCTGACTCACCGACTCGCCGGTGGACTGGAAAGTGGGAACTTGGATGTGGGAAGTGGAAAGCGTCGAAGCGGCGCTGTTGGAGTGAAATACTGAAATCGGACAAACTGAAAACTGAAAAGTGAAACCTAATGCAATAATAATATATTAAAACGTAAAAAGCAAACCTCTTTAGAAATATTATATTTAATGTTATATTATATAATAAAATATCTTTTTTATAAAAATATTTATTATTTAATGTTAATAATTAATATGATATTAATTTTAAATATTATTATAAATTTATAATATAGTATATTTCGGTTTAATCGAAATACCGAATAATACAAAAATACATACCGAACACCGAACACCGAACACCGAACTGAATTATCGAAAATATGAAAATATATACCGATAACCGAAAAATCGAAATCGAAAAACCAAAAAAATTCGGTTCAGTTTGGTGTTTCGATTTTTCAGTATTTATGCCCAACCCTAGTAGAAATTCACATATGAGGTCATCTCGGTAAAAAGTGTATCCCACCCTCAAACTCCATTTTAAGCCAAAATCTACAAGGGGACTCAAAATTACCCTGGAAGCCTTCAGATCCGAATGAAGGGTCATTCTAGACCGAACTGAACATTCTAGAGCTAATCGCACTGATGGATCTCTCATCCGAGCTCGTTTACCCAGAATGTTGACTAAAGTCCAACTTAGGTGTTAATTTGAATGTTAAAATGCCTAATCTCACAACCTCGCACTAAAAGTTTCGAGAGTCTTGCCGACCATGCTACTAGTCTAAAATGACCCTTACTAAGGTGATGAAATTATCAAAATTGGATTCTGAGATCATTTTCCTAAACTTTTAATCAAACATGATCATTTAAGGTTCAAAAGTTTCAAAAAACTGAAACTCACATAAAACCCAAACGAACGATTAGGTGATCGAACTGTCAGTCCAGTAAGTCAAAAATTACTTGGGGTAACTAGAGAAATGCTCTAAATGATGAACAGAAGGCATAAGTTTAGAAATGACCTAGAGGGTCATTACAGAAACATATCAAATAAATGCAAAAATCATGTCCTTCACATATCTCAACCAATGATTAGTAATATTCATAACAAGATACTATAAAGAATCAGTTCCTATACATATCTACAATAAGAATTGTTATCAACAAGTACATCATATATATATTAAAGAAACAATGAAGGGATCATATCCTTCATAACGGATTGGAAGAGACTATTCATGATCAAGCCAAGACAGATTTCAAGTGTGTAAAAATATTTTGTGAGACATAGAAATTGCGATAAATTTAGTGAAATGAGAAGCAAGAAAAATATTAAAATATGACCATATGTACCAACAAAAAAGAAGCTTTGAAAAATAGAAAAAAAGAAGTCAAATGCATGAAGGAAATCAAGTCAAACAAAAATTATAATTTTGAAATGTCTTTATCTAATTTGAGTTGAATTGGAAAGACAAGAAACATTTACTTACTCCTATATAAAGCATCTTATTGTTGTTGATGACCTCCACACAAAGAGAGAAGATAGAACACATCAAGAATATTTATTCATGTGTCTTGTGTGTGAGAGAGAGTCAACCGATCAAAAATATTATAAAGAAAATGTTTCTATCTAAAAATATCTATAAACAGTTCATGTTGTCCAATTGATTTATTGAATGTTTGCAACCTTTTACTTTTCTTAGTTGATTTTAAGTTTTCATTTGTGTTGTAAGAGATTCATTGTCACGGCCTAAAGTACCCCCTAGACGTGACATGGTATGCAAGACCCCGAAAGGCCTCATACAAGCCACTTAGCATGCATCATACAAGATAATAGTAAGTAAGAAGTTCAAAGACAATTTATATCAAAGTAGCGAAAGTCTAAACATAGTCTCAAAACCATCTAATACATCCTTGAAATGAAAGTGGGACGTAACCCATACAAATCTTAAAAGAAAATGACATGAAAGGTAAATATGGCTATTTCCTCGAACACATGAGGACTCACCAAATCTTCAAAGTCTCTATCGCAATGAACTAGCCACGGGAGGATGGAGACAAGCCAGATCCTACACTTACAAGAAAATGTAGGAAAGAGTATGCAGTAGTAAAAGAATGTACCAAGTATGACAACTATGCATAAGGTTACAATGACCAAGTTTAAATCATAGGATGACATGGTAGAAAACATGAAGTAAAGAGCCATAGTCAATGCAAGGAAATCATCTTAAAACAACATATGCTTAATAAGCCTTTAGAAAGTAGCATTAGTTAATATTGTGGGAAATTTGCCTTAACCGACATAGACCATGTGAGCTATTAAATGAAATTTGGTGTCTACCCCACACCGAAAAGAGGTGCCCTTACTTGCCAAGGTAAGAACCATAACTTCTAGCTTAAGTGGATCAACTAGCTAATGTCTATCAAGACAACCTATGGTGGCACATAGTTTATGGGACATGGGCAATCGCCACTTGTCCACTCGGTGCTAAGCATAAATCCCACGGAATAGTCCTAATTCATAGCTTATATTATCATTAATAGACATGGGTAGTTTCCTCTTGTCTCATCATTAGGGAATCACTCTCAAAGAAAATATTAAATCATCATAATTTCATAGTTTGAACATGCATGACTTCATAAAATTCATCTTTTAATCATTCATAAACTTCATCATAGACTCATAGCTTAAAAATCATAGATCATGGATGGGATCATATAATTTCACCTTAAAATCATTCAATTAACTCAATTTATGCATGAAAAGACTTAATCCAATCCATTAGATCATAATTTGAAAGAACCCATAAGATAGAAGAAAACCCTAATTTCAATTGAAGAATTTAACTTTACAAAATTGAAGAATTTATGAACCCTATGGAGGAAAGAACTCCATAGGTGAAAGCTATCATACCTTGATGCCAAAATCTTGAAATTAATGGTGAACTTAGGAGACTTGAATGGAAACTCTAGAACCTTCTTCTTCTTCTTCAATCTTCTAGAGAGAGAAATATTTGGGAAAACTTGGAGCGATTTGGGGAACTTCTAAAAGTGATTAGAAAGGGAAAAAATTAGACTTAGATGACTTATATAGGGGCTAGGATTAGGGATTAACCGACTTAGATTGGGAATATATTAATTAGGGAAAAGACCAAAAAGCCCTTAAAAATAACTGTCGGATCTCAACCTACGGTTGCGACCTACGGTCTGTAGGTCCAACTTCGGACCGTCTTGTCGAACCGTAGAAAGATTCATAAACTATTTCTTTGGACCTTCAAACGACGGGACCCCATGTACGGTCCGTAAGTCTATTGACGGACCGTACATACTAGCCGTCAGTCCAACCTTGGACCCTCAAAATTTCACCAAGTCTTGAGAGACCTACGAGACCTACCTTTGGTCCATAGAAACAATAATGGACTGTCCTATTGAGTCGTAGAAAGGATCCTAAAATTTGTCATTTTCAAAAAGTTCACACTGCCACCTACGACCCGTAAGTCGACCTACAGTCCGTAGATGGCTTCCGTTGGTATTGGCACCAGACCTGAAAATCAAAAATTTCCTTCCTTTTGAATCCGAGGTGTTACAATATCTACCCCTTGGGAACATTCGTCCTCGAATGAGAATCAAGTCATCATAAGAAAGATAGGAACTAAACTTAACAGCCCAACATAAATGCAATCTCATAAATGCACACATATCCGAGGAGGAAACATCAACTCCAAGCTAAAGCATGGTCAAAGAATCATTTCATAAGGTCTATATGAAACATATACTAAAATGCACATAAACAAGAAGAAATCAATCAAGTTAACTCATTTTCTCAAAATTTAAGCTTTTTCATGAACATGCATAAATGAGGAATCATGGGAATATCTAAGACACATGAGACCAAAGAGTGAACCATGAGGAACTAAATACCTTAAGCTAGGGTAGGACTGGAGGGAAAAATATGAGGATAACGGGACATCATATTTGCCTCGGCCTCCCAAGTAGCACCCTCAACTAACTGATTCCTCCAAAGAACTTTTACGGAAGCAACTTCTTTGTTTCTCAACTTCCGAACTTGCCGGTCTAAAATCTCAACCAGAACCTCTTCATAAGAAAGACTCTCCTTTACACCAAGACTCTCCAATGGCACTATAGATGCCGGATCACCAACACACTTCTTCAATAAGGAGACATGAAAAACCAGATGAATCGATGCCAAATCATTAGGCAAGTCTTGTTCATAAAGCAACCTTGCCAATTCGCCTCAAAATATGATATGGGCCCACATAACGGGGACTAAGCTTTCCTTTCTTTCCAAACCACATTACACCCTTCATGGGTGAAATTTTCAAGTAAATCCAATCATTAACATTAAATTCTAGATCTCTTCTTCTAACATCGGCATAGGACTTTTGTCGAATTTAAGCCGTTTTCAACCTTTCTCTAATAAGCTAAACTTTCTCCATAGCCTCATGTATTAGCTCAGAACCTATCAAAGCGACTTCGCCAACTTCAAACCAACCTATAGGAGATCTACACCTCCTGCCATAAAGAGCCTCAAATGGAGCCATACCAATACTCAAATGGTAGCTATTATTATTAGCAAACTCAATCAAAGGCTAATGATCATTCCAATTACCCTTGAAATCAATCACACAAGCTCTCAACATATCTTCCAAAGTTTGGATAGTACGCTCCACTTGTCCATCAGTTTGAGGATGAAAGGTCGTGCTAAGCTTAACACGGGTACCAAGGCCCTTTTGGAAAGATTTCTAAAATTGATAAGTGAATTGAGTACCATGATCGGATATAATGGATAGGGGCACTCCATGCAACCTAACCATTTCCTTTAGGTACAACTTAGCCTAGTCTTTCATCGAATAAGAAACCTTGACGGGAATGAAATAAGCTGATTTCGTCATGCAATCCACAATAACCCAAATCGAGTCATGTTATCGCCGAGTGCGTGGTAAACCAACAATGAAGTCCATATTCAAATCTTCCCACTTCCAAGTAGGAATACTAATATCTTGGGACAAACCTCCCGGCTTTTGGTGCTCAATCAGTTGTTGACAATTAGGGCACTTAGCCACAAATTCCACAATATCTTTCTTCTTCTCATTCCACCAATAGATCTCCCGCAAGTCACGAAATATCTTGGTTGCTCCCGGGTGAATGGAATATCAAGAACTATGGGCTTTTGATAAAATCTGCTCCCTCAAGTTATCAACATTTGGAACACACAACCGACCTTGATATTGGAGTACACCATCTCCCCCTTGGGAGAAAGCCTCAATGGACTTCTTAAGCACCGCTTCCCTCAATTCCATCAATACCTTACTTTACTTTCACATCCCACACAAAGGACGATTCTGCACCATTATGAACAACAACGCCTCCATCATTGGAATCAATCAATTGAACATCCAATCAGCCCAATCTATGAACATCTCAAGCCAATTCCTTCTTTTCATCCTCAACATGAGCAACAATACCCATGAATAATTGACTAAGGGCATCTGCCACCACATTCGCCTTGCCGGTGTGATAGAGGACACTCATGTCATAGTCCTTTAGCAACTCAAGCCACCTTCTTTGGCGAAGATTCAGATCCTTTTGCTTGAACACATATTGTAAAATTTTATGGTCGGTGAAGACATCGACATAGACACCATATAAGTAATGCCTCCAAATCTTTAGGGCAAACACAAACGCCGATAGTTCTAAGTCATGGGTAGGATAGTTCTTTTCATGAATCTTAAGTTGCTTTGAAGCATAAGCAATCACCTTCCCATTTTGCATAAGGAAACATCCCAACCCAATTCTTGAGGCATCACAATAAACCACAAATCCATCGGATCCTTCCGGTAAAGTTAATATCGGAGTGGAGGTAAGCCTATCTTTCAATTCTTGGAAGCTCTTCTCACATGCTTCAAACCACACAAACTTAACTTTATTTTGGGTCAATGCCGTCAATGGAGAGGCAATCGAAGAGAACCCCTCAACAACCTTCTATGGCAACAAGCCAAACTTAAGAAACTTTGGATTTCAGAATTTATATCCCTAAACCAGAAAAGATGGTATATGTAACCCTTAGAAATCATCTTTCTAGCTTTAAGACAAGAAATAACTCGACTCTTAAGCATAGAATTTCCTCCCTTCCACTCTAGCATAGGCTCATTTGGGAACTGAAACTTGATCATTCGGGTCCTACAATCAATGTAGGCATAACAAGCATGCAACCAATCCATCCCAAGGATAACATCAAAATCTAGAATATCTAGCTCTATGAGATCAACAAGAGTAACTCTATGGGATAGGGAAACGGGGCAATTTCTATAGACCCTCTTAGCTAAGATAGATTCTCCAATCGGAGTAGAAACACTAAAAGGATCTAGCAATATATTCGGAATAACATCAAACCGCATAGCCACATATGGCGTCACAAACGACAAGGTAGCACTGGGATCAAGCAATGCATAAACATCAAAGTGGAAAACTTTCAACATACCGGTAACCACATTGGGAGAGCTCTCTTGATCATGACGAGCCTGAAGTGCATAAAACTGGTTTTGCTTCTGAGCATTCGAGCCCAATCCTCTAGGTGGAGCTTGCTTATTCTCCCTTCCCTTGGCCGTGAGAGATGGACAATCCCTCATCTTGTGACCACTCTTTCCACAACTATAACAACCATCCGTACTGGCTAAACATCTACCCTCATGCTTTTTCCCACACTTGGCATAAGGAGCTAATAAAGAACCACCATTATTCCCTCCTTGAGACTTGGGGTTAGACAGCCTATCATTGTTGAACTTCAGAGGAACATTGGATGAGCCTTGGCCGGAGAACCTTTACCGAAATCTAGGACGACTATGTCTATCGGACCTTGCATGCGAAAAGTTACCATCTCCGGTCCTAGCCCTCTTGGTCTCTCTAGACCTTTCCTTAAGATTTTCTTCCTCTATTTGTTGGGCATACACCATGAGACGAGAAATGTTCATATCATTAACGAGCATAGTGGTGCGACATTCTTTAACCAACATTTCGAACACCCTCGAAACAAACTTACTCATTCTTGCCCTTGGATCGGCAACGATGGAAGGAGCATATCAGGACAATTGTGTGAACTTCAATGCATACTCTTTCACACTCATATTTCCTTGTCGAAGGTTAATAAACTCAAGCACCTTTGCCTCCCTCATTTCAATTCAAGGGGAAAGAACCTATCAAGGAAAGCAACCTTGAATTTCTCCCAATCAATAGGACCCTCATTGACCGCCCTCTCACTCTTCCATTGATTGAACCAAATTTGGGCAACACCCTTGAGTTGATAATCAACCAACTCCGCTTTCTGTTCCGGTGTCACACCCATAATCATCAACACCTTGTATACTTCATCAATGAATTCTTGAGGATCTTCCTCAACCTTAGAGCCATGGAGTTCCGAAGGATTCATCCCCGTAAAGTCCCTCACTTTTGATGCCACCGTAACCATATTTGGGTTCACGGGAGCCACCACCTCTCTATTGGCTTGAACCGTCACAGCCTGAGCCAACATTTGGAAAGCAGCCCTAAGCTCCGCATTAGTAACTTGTTCCGCCAAAGGGTTGGCCAGAACTTGAGGAGGAGCTTCTTGTTCCACATTCTCACCCATGTTTCTTCTAGCATAAGCTCTTTGGGTCACCATATCCCGAAACGCGTAGGATAGGGATTAGAAGAGAGATATATAGAGTTAAACTCTACGGCACGACTTAAGAGTAGTGAAAGAAGTGGAGTTTCTTAAACGTCTTATGGCCTCTCATTCATAAATGTGGCGCGCTTCACACTCATGAACAAGACTCTACTTGACGCGGCTTATGAGACATCCTAGGATCTTTCTAAAACCTTGTGCTCTGAATACCAAGTTTGTCACGACCCAAGGTACCCCCTAGATGTGATTGTGATACCCCAAGCTTCCAAAGAACTTAAAAATGCAGAACTCACCTGAAGGCAGTGACCTACGGAGGCCACCTACGTGCTGTAGATGGATTGACGGGCCATAGGTGGGGAACGTCAATGGCACTGTGAACATTCAGGATTTTCAAGTTTCTGAACTTCGACCTATGGAATAGAAGGACGGTTCGTAGTTCAGTTGATGGGCTGTAGATGGGTTTCGTAGATGCCTTCCAGACTTAGCCAAATTTTCAGCCCAAAAATGAACTTTCTGAATCAATTAACGGAACGATAGGACGGTCCGTCAATTGATGTACATACCGTAGATCCTGTCCGTCGATTGGCCCCGATAGTTTTTAATTAAGGGCTTTTTGGTCTTATACCTAATTGTTTACCTATTAAGCTAAGTCGGTTATACCCTTAATCTAAGACCTATAAATAATTTCTAAGCCTAATTCCTCTCATTCTAATTCATTCCTAAACTCACCTCTCAAATATTTCTCTCTCTAAAAGAAACTCTCTCAAGCTTCAAGGAAGAAGAAGAAGCTAGGATCCTCCATTTGAAGACCTTCAATCTTCACCAAATCATTGTGGGTTTCTTTTAGGTATGATAGTGTTCACCATTAGGAATCCTTTACTCCAATGGGTCCTTCCTCTTCTTCATGATTTGCAAAGGTTTACTCTAACCCAATTGAATTAGGGTTTTGTAAATCATTGTGGGTTCTTCAATTATGATTTCAATCGTTGATTTTATGATTCCTAGTGAACGATATAGTGTGATAAAGTAACTTAGTGCATGAATTAGCGTGAATTACATGATTTGATGTAAATATTGCATGAACCCCCATGATCCCAAGCTAATTCTCCCCAAGTTGATAATCTATGTTTTGAATGTTGGGTTGAGCTATGATTTGATGATGTTTATGAATTCTCTATGAAATCAAGCATGAATTATGAATAAATCGAGGATAATCTTATGAATTAAGCATGATCAAGTCAAAAGCATGAATTTTCCTTTTTTAGTGTGAGTTCCTTCAAGTATGGGTAAATTGTCTTAATTATGGCTTTCTAAGCATGAGTTTGCATTGAATTGCATGATATGAATTAAATTTGCATGAACCCATATGAACTCCATGAACTATGAAATATGAGCGTGATGATCTAAGTAAAGAAGAAGCTAATGAACTTATGCATGTCTCATGTGAAGTTAATGATGAATTAAGAGTGCTTTGAGAGTAAAGTACCAAAGTTATGATATTATGATGCTATGGTTGAGTAGTGAAAGGTTTTCTCATGTAATTCTCCCATTATGATAAAAGAAGAACAAAGAGGCGATTACCCATGTTCTTAGTGAGCTATTCTATGATGTAAGCTTGGACAAGGTCCATGAAAGATGAATGTCTATAAGCATGATTTTAGCTTACGATTGTAACCCTAGTTGTACCTTTTCATGTTTAATGATATAAATATGTTAATGAATAATCTGTGGGAATTATGCTTAGCACCAAGTGGATATTGAGATGGAAGCCCTCCCGTTAGTAGAGGCCAGGTCTTCTAGTGAAAGCTCTCCCGTTAGTAGAGGCCGGCTTTTCTAGATGGAGCTCTCCCGTTAGTTGAGGCCGAGTCTCCTAAAACAATCTCTATCCCATAAACTATGTTGCCACCATAGGATGTTGTCTTTAAGTAGACATTAGCTAGTGGATCCACATAAGCTAAGAAGTTCATGGTCTTACCTTGGCAAGTAGGACACCTCTTTTCGGTGTGGGGCAGACACCAGATTCCATGTTGATAGCTCACATGGTCTTACATGTCGGTTAAGGCTTTTCCCCACAAGTTAATGAACAAGTGGTCTCATGATAAAGTAAAGAAAAGAAAGGAAGATGATTTAGATTGCTTTGGCCTTGATATATGCTTTATGTTTCATGTTTCTCATGTTTATCACGTTTTAAGTTTGGCCACTGCATGTCATGATTATATATCTCTCTAGCATGATTTATGTGTTTATGTACATTTGCTATCATACTTAGTACTTAATTGTGCTAACGCATACTTTTGCCTACATTAACTTCTTTGGTGTAGGACGTGGTGATTCACCTTCCACTCATGGATAGAGTTTGATTAGAGAGTTGATAGAAGACTTGGTGAGTCCTCATCCATTCGAGGACATAACCTAGCTTTTATTTCTTTTTCATGTATTTCCTTTCAGTTTTTGAATTGTATTGGGTTACGTCCTAAACCTTGTTCTTTATATTAGATTGGCTTTGAGACACGAGATGTAGACTTTCGCTGTTTCTTTTAAAAGCTTTGATATGAAATTCTCTTTTGAACTTTTATTCTCTATTATCTTGTATGTAATGTATGCTAAGTGGCTTGTATGAGGTCTCTCGGGGTCTTGTACGCCATGTCACATCTAGGGGGTACCTTGGGTCATGACAGGGTCAGGGATATGAATTTTGAAACCCCTACTGATGATCTACCGGTGTTCCTTCTGAAAGAGAAATAGACTTCGGTAATGATCTTCTCCCAGATACACAACATATCTCTATTCTTCCTTATCGTATGGCTCTAGCAGAACTTAAGGAATTGAAGGAGAAGTTGAAAGACTTATTGGATAAGGGTTTCATCTGACCAAGTATCTCTTCATGGGGTGCTCCAGTTTTGTTTGTTCGTAAGAAAGATGGTTCACTTCGCATGTGTATTGACTACCGGCAATTGAAAAAGATTACCATTAAGAATAAGTATTCTCTTCCGAGGATAGACGATTTGTTTGATCAACTCCAGGGAGCAAGTTATTTCTTTAAGATTAACCTCCAGTCGGGTTATCACCAATTGAGGGTGAAAGAAAGTGGCATTCCAAAGACGGCCTTTCGAACTCGGTATGGTCACTATGTGTTTTTGATGATGTCATTTGGTTTGACGAATGCTCCAGCTGCATTCATGGACTTAATGAATAGAGTGTTTAGATAATACCTTGATATGTTTGTGATTGTGTTTATCGATGATATTTTGTTCTACTCAAGAAGTGAGGATGACCACACCGATCATTTAAGGATTGTGTTGCAAGTCCTCAAAGACAACAACTCTTTGCAAAGTTTTGTAAATGCGAGTTTTGATTGAGATCCGTGGCTTTTCTTGGTCACATTGTTTCTGATAAAGGTGTTAAGGTGGATCCTAGGAAGATGGATGTGGTTAAGAGTTGGCCTAGCTAGACCTCAATCCCCTTTAGTTATTTGAAGTTTCTTGGGTTTAGATGATTATTATAGAAGGTTTGTGAAAGGGTTTTCTTTGATTGTCTCTCCATTGACGACACTGACCCAAAAGAAAGTTAAGTTCGTAATGTCGGAAGCGTGTGAGAAGAGTTTCCAAGAATTGAAAAAAAGACTTACCTCCGCTCCGGTGATGACTTTATTGGAAGGGTCAGATGGGTTTGTGGTTTATTGTGATGCTTCAGGGTTTGGATCAGGGTTTGTTTTTATGCAAAATATGAAGGTTATTGTTTATGCTTCGAGAAAACTTAAGGTCCATGAAAAGAACTATCCTACCCATGATTTGGGGCTAGCGGCGGTCGTTTTTGCCTTAAAGATTTGGATGCATTACTTATATGGTGTCTATGTTGAGGTCTTTACCGATCACAAGAGTTTGCAATATTTGTTCAAGCAAAAGGACCTAAATCTTTGCCAAAGGAGGTGGCTTGAGTTGCTAAAAGATTATGACATGAGTGTCTTCTATCACCCCGGCAAGGTGAATGTGGTGGCGGATACACTTAGTCAACTATCAATGGGTAGTATTGCTCATGTTGAGGATGATAAGAAGGAGTTGGTTTGCGATATTCATAGATTGGTCTGATTGGGTGTTAGGTTGGTTGACTCTAACGAAGGTGGTGTCATTGTTCATAATGGTTCAGAATCATCGTATGTGTCAGATGTGAAAGCGAAACAAGGTTTTGATCTGATTTTGGTTGACTTGAAGGAAGCAGTGCTAAAAAGTCTGTTGACGCTTTCTCCCAAGGGGGAGATGGTGTGCTTCGGTATCAAGGCCATTTGTGTGTTACTAATGTTGATGATTTGAGGGAGCAGATTTTATCAGAAGCCCATAGTTCTCGATATTCCATTCACCCGGGAGCTACCAAGATGTACCGTGACTTGCGAGAGGTCTATGGTGGATTGAGATGAAGAAGGATGATGCAAAATTTGTGGCTAAGTTTTCTAATTGCCAACAAGTGAAAGTTGAGCATTAAAAGGCGGGAGGGTTGTCCCAAGATATTAGTATTCCTTCTTGGAAATGGGAAGATTTGAATATGGACTTCATTGTTGATTTACCCTGCACCCGGCGACAACGTGACTGTCACGACCCAAGGTACCCCCTAGATGTGACGTGGCGTAAAAGACCCCGAGAGATATGCAGGTACTAAGATTCCTTTTAAGATCTCTTTCTGAGATGCTTCTCTTAACTTCTTCCCGCTTCTATAGATGTCATTCTATGATCGTTACCCGCATTGACTCTATGTGATCCCCTCAACCAAACTCTTAATGGTAATAAATAATGCTTACATCAGTCTATTCCATATTGATAGCTCAATGTACTATCTAGGCACACATGAAAAATCATAAACTTAATTGGAACCTCGTCTAACTACACACGATCTCGGGTACACCTCTTAATGCTCTTGTTACTCTAATGAATTAGCTGCACCTTATTGCTCTCATCTAGAAGTCAGAATCCCACACTTGTACCACTCACACTTATCAAAAAGTAACACCTCAATTTCTCATATAATTTATGTCAAATCTATTAGATCAGATCTCGAACTAACATCATCACCCTCGTGTTGTCATCCTTTTGATCATGACACTCATGTCAATTTCAAGCTTAGTGTTTATTACTAAACACGGGTATCAATATAATTGACTAACTTACAACTATTAGATAAAATTAAGAAACACTCACCCACTAAGACCTCATGACAAGCAGTCAATCTTTATCTCTCAGTCTACATACTTATAGTTTATCGTCACATTCCATTTCACAACTTAAGTACTACTTTGCCATTCACTATACATCATTGCCTAATTAATTTTATAACCCTCTGAATATCATAGGGCTCTCCATTTAAAAATCATAGGCCTAGCTTAAATCTATCGCATCACGAATACTCGGCTCTTCTATTCAACACTTATACTTGGTCGATACGAATGGATTAACACCTCATCATAAACTTCTCTCTGGTTAAAGTATACTCTAACTCATCCATACTAGTAACTCTTACTCTACCTTCTATCATGAAATCTACACTGACTCATCACTTCTTAGTCTACCCATAAGGAAAAACTCTTCATTAATAACTTACTGGGTGCATGACTACAACTATATACTTTACTCAATAACTAACCCCATTCTTAGGTTACTACACTTCTAAATGCATACTTCTAACTCTAGGCATTTCTACTACTAGTTGCTCATAATATCTCAAATCACACTAGCTTCTGGGTGGATATACTACTCATACATTCTAAAACACACTCCCCTCATAAGGGTCTCAACTGTAACACCTCATATTTGAAGAAGGCTAAAAAGGGAAAACGGGAAAAGGTCCAAGAACCCAAAATGGACCATGGACCCTTCACAGCACCATAGACAGTTCGTGAAGGGGACCACAACCCGTTAAGTAGCTCGTGAGCCCTTTCCAGAATCTGCCCATGCAGGGGTCAACTTGACGGTGACCCATACGGCTCGTGGTGGACTTGATGACCCGTCAAGTGAGTGTTACAAGTCACCTAGTTGGCGGGGTGTGACCTAAGGTCACTCGAAAATGGGCCACGAACATCTAAATGGCCCATGGAGCTTCACACTAACCGTGAAGTCATCCGTGAAGGAGACTTATAAGGTTTTGAGTTTTGGGATAACTTCAAACGATCATATATTTTAGCACAAATTGAATTAGGTGTCCCATGACCTATCAAATTAAAGTTCTTTGAGTCCTCTTTCCAACGCCGCCAAGTTTTTCCCATTTGAAGTTTAGAGTAAATAGTTATGCCCGTTTTAATGAAGCGCTGACAGGCTGAGAAATCTTCACGACCCACTTGATGGGCCGTGGTGCTTTAGACGGCCGGTGAAGCCTATCTTGAAGTCACTTCAGCAGGTTTAAGTCAGGGTCATATTGGTCTTTTTCCAGATGCGTTGGGCACTTAAACTACGTCGTTTGATGCCTAATCTACGTTGTTTTACTAAGCTAAGCCTAGTAATATAGTCAAAAACTACCTAAACCAAATCAGTTTCCTCTCAAGTCAATTCCAAGCAGAAAAGGAGCGTTTCTCCAATTTCCAAGCCTAGGGTTCTCTCCTACAAGCGTAAACTTTAGATTTCTCGTAGAGATTTTCAAGTACCAGGTTTGTGGGTATTCAGTACGGGTTTTGTTTGCCCTTATGACCAAAACTTCATCCCTTTTTATTGATTATCATGATTTATGAAACTAGGGTTCTTGCCCAACTATGCAGATTCATTATACCATTAATTCTTGTGATTTATATTCAAATTCTATACTTGTTTAAATGAGTTGCATGAATTCTTACAGAAATTTGAAAGGGGAAAACTTAGCATGAAATTGTAGTATTTTCACATGAATTGACTTTTCTCCAGAATGTAGCATAGAGTGCCAGCATTCAGTTTTAAAATAGAATTTAGTCAGTTTGTGTTCACAGTTTATCTCAAAAATCATCTTCAGATCAGTTTAGTTCTGTTTCATGAATTCAGGACTACAGTTAAAATGAGCTCTAGTATTCGGTTTGGGAGTAGTGTTTAGCACCGAGTTGGACTAGGGCTCAGTGTACCCTAAAGTCCAAGAACTACGTGCCCCCGTAGGTTTATAAGTCCCCTCTATTGGGCATCAGTTTTAGTGATCACACCACAGTCATGCCTTTATACCCTGGCAAGGTAGATTGGGTCTTCTTGATGGGGCGTATACATCAGACTCCACGTTTAGCTCACGTGATTTATGTCGGTTAATAAACTCTCCCATAACATTAGCTTCAGTAAGGTACTTCAGGCCCGTAGTTGTGTTTACTCAGTTTTTCAGTATGTTTTCATATTACTCTTGCATTCTAGTTTTTATGCACTATTGTATCTTGGGCCTATGTACTTCAGTTCAGATCAGGTTACACACTTAACCAGTATTTTCTTGCATGTTTAAATACATTCAAAGTATTGATGCATTGCGCTACATCGTTTCATGACTTAGGTTCAGGCGCTTAGCATCCAGACCGCGCTTAGCTCGATTTTCAGTCCGTACTCCGCAGCTTCAGTGGTGAGTCCTCATAGTTCAAGGACATTTCTTTATGCTTTTAGTTTAGTCAGCCTATTATCAGTCTTTTAGTATCTATAGAGTTAGCTGGGGACTTGTCCCAGCAGCTCATCAGTATTAGAAGTTTTCAGACATAGAGTCAGGATTCAGTTGTTTTAGGTTGTTTCCCATAGATGTTCAGTTAATTTCTCACCTGAAGTTTCTTTTAGTATTGATTACTTTACAGTTATATTTCCGCTTGCTTAGTCATATTTCAGTATGCTTATGATAAGCCAGACTCAGGGTTAGCTTGGGGTTACTCGTGACACTAAGCACCATGTTGCGCCTAGAGGGTAGCCTCGGGGTGGGACAAACTTGGTATCAGGGCATCAGGTCCTACGGTGTTTGAAAGCAGCACTAAGTAGAGTCTCTTGCATGGGTGTGAAGCGCACCAAATCTATAAGGGAGAGGCTACGAAGTGTTCTAAGAAAAACTTCACTTCTATGCTATCTTTATCGTGCATTGTATTGTGATTCAACTTCTCCCTTCTAATCCATTGTTTTACATTTCAGATCATGCCTCCTCGTAGAGCTAATGTACGGAATGCTAATGCAGTTCCTACAGTCCCGAACCTTGAGGTTACGAATGCAGAGTTCCGTTCTGTGATCCAGATGTTGGCTCAGATCATAGCCAACCAGAACAATTAGCAGGCCCCAGTTCCTGCTAACCCCACTGGAGGATAAGCTACAGCTAGGGTTCAAGACTTTATTTCTATGAATCGGCCAGAGTTTCTAGGGTCGAAGGTTGGTGAGGACCCACATAATTTCATTGATGAGATCAAGAAGATTCTTGAGGTAATGCAAGTGACTGGTACTGATAGTGTTGAACTAGCATCCTATCAACTCAAAGATGTGGCTCATATCTGGTTCTCGTAGTGGAAAGAAAATAAGGGTTCGAATGCAGCTCCGATGACATGAGACTATTTTATCAGAGCTTTTCTAGACAGGTTCTTCCCGAAAGAGTTGAGGGAGGTTGAGGCCCAGGAATTTATGAACTTGAGGCGGGGGTCGATGTCAGTCCAGGAATACGGGCTGAAGTTCACTCAGCTCTCCAGGTATGCTCCACATATGGTGGCCGATCCAAGGGTACAAATGAACAAGTTTTTGTATGGAGTATCCGATCTGGCAAAGACCGAGTGTAGGAATGTTATGCTATTAGGGGATATGTATATCTCAAGACTAATGACCCACGCTCAGCAGGTTGAGGGAGATATGCTCAAGAAAATGGCTAAGGATAACAAAAAGGTTAGTACAGGCAACTATGAATATTCTCAGCAGAGGTCGGGGTGCGAGTCATTCACAGTTTCAGCAGAGGTCTATAGCTCTAGCACCATCATCAGCTAGCGCTCCGTCCCCCAAGTTTCGACAGGATCAAAAAGGGAGGGCATCAGGCTCTAAGTGACACTGGAGTGCTTCACGTAATCGGACTTTTCCATCTTGCCCAAAGTGTGGTAAGAACCATCCGGGCTAGTGTCTTGCTGGCAGAGAGGGATGTTTTGGGTGTGGTCAGTCTGGTCATAGGTTGAAGGAGTGCCCTTCTACTAGGCAAGGACAAGGAGGTAACATGGCTCAGTCTACGACTTCAGCAGCGCCAGTGGGTCGCCCTACTCAGCAAGGTGCCTCGTCTGGTACAGGTGGTGGCCAGCGCCAGAATATGTTGTATGCCCTTCAGGCTCTCCAGGACCAGGAAGGTTCTCTTGATGTAGTCACTGCTACATTACAAGTTTTCCATTTAGATGTGTATGCATTGTTAGATCCAAGGGCTACTCTTTCTTTTGTAACTCCTTAAATAGCAGTAAACTTTGATATCAGTCAAGAAACTCTCCCAGAACCCGTCTCAATCTCTACTTTAGTTGATGACCCAGTTATAGCTAGACGGGTATACAGAAATTGCCCTGTCACAGTTTCTCAAAAATTCACCTCAGCAGACCTTGTAGAGCTAGAAATGATAGATTTTGATATCATCCTAGGCATGGATTGGTTACATTCCTGCTATGTCTCAGTTGATTGTAGAACCAGGATTGTTCAGTTTCAGTTTCCAAACGAGCCAGTCTTAGAGTGAAAGGGTAGTAACTCAGCGCCTCCAGGTCGATTTATCTCCTACCTTAAGGCCAGGAAAATGATTTCCAAAGGATATATCTATCAGCTTGTTCCCGTTAAGGACTCAAACTCTGAAACCCCAACTCTCGAGTCAGTTCCATTAGTGAATGATTTTCCAGAAGTATTTCCAGAAGATCTTCCCGGAGTTCCTCCCGAAAGGGAGATTGACTTCGGAATAGATCTCCTTCCAGATACCCAGCCTATCTCAATTCCTCCTTACAGAATGGCTCCAGCTGATCTTAAGGAAATGAAGGAACAGTTGAAAGACCTTCTAGATAATGGTTTCATCAGACCCAACATCTCTCCATAAGGTGCTCCAGTGTTGTTCGTGCATAAGAAAGATGGTTCTCTAAGGATGTGCATTAATTATCGTCAGTTGAACAAAGTCACAATCAAGAATAAATATCCTTCCCAAGGATTGATGACTTGTTCGACCAGCTTCAGGGTGCTAGTTGCTTTTCTAAGATAGACCTCAGATGCGGCTATTATCAGCTCAGAGTCAGAGATAGTGACATCCCGAAGACAGCCTTCAGGACTTGGTATGGTCAGTATGAATTTGTAGTTATGTCTTTTGGACTAACAAATGCTCCTACAGCTTTCATAGACTTAATGAATAGGGTGTTCAAGTAGTATTTGGACTTGTTCATAATCGTCTCTATTGATGATATCCTCGTTTATTCTCAAAATGAGGAAGAGCATCCGACTCATCTGAGAGTGGTTCTACAAACCCTCAAAGATCGCCAACTATTCGCTAAGTTCAGCAAATGTGAATTCTGGTTACAGTCGGTCGCTTTCCTTGGTCATGTGGTATCCAGTGAAGGGATCTGAGCGAATTTCCAAAAAATTGAGGCAGTAAAGCACTGGCCCAAACCCACCTGTCCGACTGATATCAAAAGTTTTTTTGGTTTGGCCGGTTACTACAGGAGATTTGTTGAAGGATTTTCATCCATAGCTACCCCATTGACCAAGTTGACCCAAAAAAAGTTCAAGTTTTCAGTGGCCAGATGAGTGTGAGAAAAGCTTCTTAGAATTGAAAACCATGTTGACTACAGCTCCTGTCTGGACTCTACCAGAGGGTTTAGACGGTTATATGATTTATTGTGATGCATCTAGGGTCGTTCTAGGTTGTGTGTTGATGAAGTAGGGTAAGGTCATAGCTTATGCTTCCAGACAGCTTAAGGTCCATGAAAAGAACTACCCAACTCATGACCTCGAGCTTGCAGTCGTAGTGTTCACCCTAAATATTTGGAGACACTACTTGTATGGTGTTCATGTTGATGTGTTCACAGATCATAGGAGCCTCCAGTATGTGTTCACCCAGAAAGAGTTGAATCTTCGTTAGAGGAGATGGCTCGAATTCCTCAAATACTATGACATGAATGTTGTCTACCATCCGGGTAAGGTCAATGTAGTAGCTGACGACCTCAGCAGACTATCCATGGGTAGTGTGGCACATGTTGAGGAAGAGAAGAAAGAATTAGCCCAAGATGTTCACCGGCTTGCTCGCTTAGGAGTTTGCCTTATGGACACGACAGATGGTGGTGTGATAGTGTAGAATGGGTCAAAATCTTCATTAGTAGCAGAGGTTAAGGAGAAACAAGATAGTGATCCTATATTGCTTCAGTTGAAAGATGCAATTCATCAGCAGAGAGTTGAGGTTTTCTCCCAGGGGGAGATGGTATGCTTCGTTACCAGGGTTAATTATGTATACCTAATGTGGGTGAGTTAAGATAGCAGATCCTTACAGAAGCCCATAATTCCAGATATTTTATTCATCCAGGTGCCACTAAGATGTACCGTGATCTACGGGAAGTCTATTGGTGGAACGGCATGAAGAGGGACATCGCAGATTTTGTGTCTAAGTGTTCCAACTGTCAGCAAGTTAAAGTAGAACACCAGAAACCAGGAGGTGTGACTCAGGAGATTAGCATTCCTACTTGGAAGTGGGAAGTAGTAAACATGGATTTCATTACGGGTTTACCTCATACTCACAGATAGCATGACTCCATTTGGGTGATCGTGGACAGAGTCACTACGTCAGCTCACGTCTTGGCAGTCAAGACTACAGTTTCAACGGAGAACAACGCTAGACTCGACATCAACGAAATAGTCAGGTTGCATGGTGTTCCTTTGTCTATCATTTCAGATAGAGGTCCTCAGTTTACCGCTCATTTCTGGAGATCATTTTAGAAAGGTCTGGTATTCAGGTAAATCTCAGTACAACATTTCATTCGCAGACGGATGGTCAGGCAGAGCGTACCATTCAGACCTTAGAGGACATGTTGAGAGCTTTCTTGATCAATTTCAAGGGTTCGCGTATAATAATAGTTTCCATTTCAGTATTTAGATGGCCCTTTATGAGGCACTGTATGGGCGTAGATGCAGGTCTCCGATTGGTTGGTTCGAAGAAGGTGAACCAGCCTTGGTTGGGCCAGATTCGGTTCACGAGGCTATGGAAAAAGTTTAGCTCATCAGAGATAGACTAAAGATAGCTCAGATTCATCAAAAGTCCTATGCAGATGTGAGGAGAAGAAACTTAGAGTTTGAAATCGATGATTGGGTTTTCCTAAAGGTGTCACCCATGAAGGGGGTGATGAGTTTTGGCAAGAAAGGGAAGCTCATTCCCAGATATATAGGTCCTTACAGAATCCTGAAAAGGGTTAGTAATGTGTCTTATGAGTTAGAGTTGCCAGCAGAACTAGCAGCGGTTCATCCAGTCTTTCACATTTCCTTGTTGAAGAAGTGTGTGGGCAATTCGACATCGATAGTACCTTTAGAAAGTGTGACTTTGAAGGATAGCCTCACCTATGAGGAGATTTCGGTTGAGATTCTTGACCATCAGGTTCGTAGGTTGAGGAATAAGGAAGTCGCTTCAATAAAGGTTTTGTGGAGGAACCAGCCCGTAGAGGGAGCTACTTGGGAAGCAGAAGCAGCCATGAAAGCCAAGTATCCCCATCTTTTTCCCTCCGATTTAGTTTCAGCCTGAGGTAATAGTTCCTCTCCAGTCTCTCAGTTTACTCTTGTGTAATTCAGTCTTAGTATCTTGTCCCCCCAGTTATCCGTACATTTAAGCATATTTGCATGTTCACGAAACTCGTTTCCGTTAGATACATATTTCTAGTACTCAGTTGGTAGGGATTGCAGCTCTTTCCCTCCAAATGTAGCTTGCTTAGTCTTCATTCGAGGACGAATGATTCCAAGGGGGAGATATTGTAATACCTCGGATTTGAAAAAGGCTAAAAAGGGAAAATGGGAGAAGGTCCATGAACCCAAAATGGACCATTCACGGCACCCTAGATGGTCCGTGAAGGGGACCAGGACCCGTTAAGTAACTCAAGAGCTCTTTCCAAAATCAACCCATACAGGTGTCACCTTGACGGTGACCCATACGGCTCGTGGTGGACTTGATGACCCATCAAGTGAGTCGTACAAGTCACCTAGTTGGTGGGGTGTGACCCAAGGTCACTGGAAAAAGGGCCACAGACATCTAAACGACCCATGGAGCTTCACACGGACCATGAAAGAGACTTATTAGGTTTTGAGTTTTTGGCTAACTTCAAATGATCATATCTTTTAGCACAAATTGAATTAGGTGGCCATTGAACAATTAAATTAAAGGTCTTTGAGTCTTCTTTACAATGCCACCGAGTTTACCCCATTTAAAGTTTGGAGTAAAAAGTTATGCCCAATTTAGTGAAGCGCAGTCAGGCTGAAAAATTTTCACGACCCACTTGACGGGCCGTGGTGCTCTAGACGGCCCGTGAAGCCTGTCTTGAAGTCACTTCGGCAGCTTTAAGCCAGGGTCATACTGGTCTTTTTCCCGATGCGTTGGGCACTTAAACTACGTCGTTTGATGCCTAATCTACATTGTTTTACTAAGCTAAGCCTAGTAATATAGTCAAAAACTACCTAAACCAAATCAGTTTCCTCTCAAGTCAATTCCAAGCAGAAAAGGAGCGTTTCTCCAATTTCCAAGCCTAGGGTTCTCTACTACAAGCGTAAACTTTAGATTTCTCGTAGAGATTTTCAAGTACCAAGTATGTGGGTATTCAGTACGGGTTTTGTTTGCCCTTATGACCAAAACTTCAATCCCATTTTCTTGATTATCATGATTTATGAAACTAGGGTTCTCGCCCAACTATGCAGATTCATTATCCCATTAATTCTTGTGATTTCTGCTCAAATTCTATACTTGTTTAAATGAGTTGCATGAATTCTTATGGAAATTTGAAAGGGGAAAACTTAGCATGAATTCTAGTATTTTCACATGCATTGGTTTTTCTCCAGAATGTAGCTTATGGAGCCAGAATTCAGTTTTAAAACATAATTTAGTCAGTTTCTGTTCACATTTTATCTCAGAAATCACTTCAGATCAGTTTAGTTCTGTTTCATGAATTCAGGACTGTAGTTAAAATGAGCTCTAGTATTCAGTTTGGGAGTAGTGTTTAGCACCGAGTTGGACTAGGGTTCAGCGTACCATCAAGTCCCAGAACTACGTGCCCCCGTAGGTTTATAAGTCCCATCTGTTGGGCATTAGTTTTAGTGATCACGCCATAGTCATGCCTTTATACCCTAGCAAGGTATATTGGGTCCTCTCGATGGAGCATATACATCGGACTCCACGTTTTGCTCATGTGGTTTATGTCGGTTAATAAACTCTCCCACAACATTAGCTTCAGTAAGGTACTTCAGGCCCGTAGTTGTGTTTACTCAATTTTTAGTATGTTTTCAGTTTGCTCTTGCATTCTAGTTTTTATGAACTATTGTATCTTGGGCCTATGTACTTCAGTTCAGATCAGGTTACACACTTAACCGGTATTTTCTTGCATGTTTAAATATATTTAGTCAGCTTGCATATCCTGCATGCTCAGTACATTCAAAGTACTGACGCATACTTTTGCGCTACATCATTTCATGATGTAGGTTCAGGCGCTCAGCATCCAGACCGCGCTTAGCTTGATTTTTAGTTTGTACTCAGCAGCTTCAGTGGTGAGTCTTCATTATTCGAGGACATTTCTTTATGATTTTAGTTTAGTCAGCCTATTATTAGTCTTTTAGTGTCTATTGAGTTAGCTGGGGACTTATCCCAGCAGCTCATCAGTATTAGAGGTTTTCAAACATAGAGTCAGTATTCAGTTGTTTTGGGTTGTTTCCCATAGATTTCAGTTAATTTCTCACCTGAAGTTTCTTTTAGTTTTGATTACCTTACAGTTATGTTTCCGCTTACTTTGTCATATTTCAGTATGCTTATGATATGTCAAACTTAGGGTTAGCTTGGTGTCACTCGTGACACTAAGCACCGTGTTGCGCCTAGGGGGTAGCCTCGGGGCGTGACATCAACTGAAACAAGGTTTAGAGAAGGAAGTCTGGGAGTATATTTAACTTTTAGCTCAAACGCACGACTCATATGAATAAGGGTGCATTCTTTCAAATTCAAATACTGAAGCTCACTCATAGGCTTTTCTCAAGCCCCTCTACAGTCTCTTGACTTTCTGAATACTTTATTTGAGAGTAACTCATCAATAAGGATTTGGACTTTGCTTTTCAACCACCTTGAGTATGAGGGGTAGTCGAATGGATTTGAGAAACGCATGAGTAGGAGTAAGCTCCTTATGGCACAGTTCTATTGCACGATTTAGAGTATGAAAGAATGAAAACTTTTCTTAAATGTCTGTAGTCCTTCATTTATAGAAGTGGGGCCTTCACAACCATAAATAAAATCCTACGGACACGGCTTCATAGACACCTTAGGACACTTGAACTCTGTGCTCTGATACCAAGTTTGTCACGACCCGAGCCTACACCCTGGACGTGGCCGGCACTCGAGAACCATTGCTGGTCCCCAAGCGAACCCTCATCCTGGCTGACTACAAGAGGAAGACTAACTCAAGCATACACAAGCATCAAACTGAAAGAAATGCTAAGTGAACTGTGTATTAAATTTCAAAACTCTCTGAATATACTAAGTATTAAAATAAGTTTTAAAGAAAACCCCTGAAACTTAAAGACTCTCTAAAACTGCCTATCTATGACGCCTCTACTATATATATATATGAGTGTCGGGACAAGACCCATGACAACTCAAAATACTACTAACACCAACAACTCATAAAACTGGAGTCCTCCGGAAGCAAGGAGTCCTCACTCGAAAGCAGACGAGCAGATGAAGTGATCTTAGCGGACTCTTGTTGAGGATCCTAAGTACCTGTATCTGCATCATAAAAAAATACAGGTCGAATGACATCAGTACATGGAATGTACGAGTATGTAATATAGCTGAATAAAAAATAACTGAACTAAAACTCTGACAGTAACTCAACTGAAGTATTATATAAATCATGATGGGAAAATCATTTAAACTCTTACCAAAAGACCGCATTAATAGCATATACTGAACTGACCGGGCTGAAAGAAATACTCAACTAAACTCAACTTAATGTAAAGAAGTAATAAGAGATGACATATTTAAAGCTTTGTAAATAAAAGATACTAACTCAAGGATATATATAAAAATACAGTAAATTACTCTTTACTTTTCTTTTGGAGATTCTCTAACCGACAACCATCACTGTGAGCTAAGTGATGATACATCGTCTTTTCCATGCTGCCAAAACTACCCTATATCGTGCCGGGATATAGAACACCTCAACTAAGTGGAACCACTAAGCTCTACCCGAAGGCATAAGGAAATCATCTAAAAAGTATGAATCCTTTACCCATGTTGGCAAGACATGGTTTATGGGGGCTGTGAGTTTTCTGAACTCTCCCCCATATCGGTGCTTAATACTACTCCCAAAATTTATTACTCATGCTCAATGTTTAAAAATATTCCTTTCTCTCAATTTGAGATAATTACTCAAAAGATCCTCTTTAAATAAGTAACTGCTCTGAAGTATCTCTGTACTCATAAACTCAATTAGAAAGCAAAGTTTCTCTTTTTTCAAATTAAAACCATTATCTTTGGGAATTACATAGTTCCCTATACTTTTCTTGAAACTCATCTTTTACTCTTTCTCAGAATAAATTTTAAAGACAAAGCATTTGTTCTAAAAATATTCTCAAACTCCTCTTTACTTTCTCAGAAGCTTAGCTCAAAACATTATGGGTTACAAAGATTCTTAATTTAACTCAAAAGGACTTCTTGAACTTTCCTCTTAAATTCACTTTAGTTTTGAATGCAAATTAAGACATGTGATTAGGACATATAGGGACTTTCAAGGATTAATGGAGCCTTTAGGAGCTAATACAGATAAGAGAACGTAGTCACGATTCAAAGGAACATGTTTGGAAAGAAAAGGGACCAGGCTACCCTGGCATACTGCTGGCGCGTCGCCCCAGGGCCTGAACTTCAGAGGTCAGGCCTTGGCGTACTGCTGGCGCGTCACCTCACCTGAACTACTGAGGTCATACCTTGGCGCTATGGTGGCGCGCTGCCCCAGGCCCCTACCCAGAAAATCCGATGAATTTTTCTACTCAATTTAGGGTCCTAACTCATTTAGAATCGATTGGTTTCTTTCAAACTTTCTTTGATTCACAAACCCAACACAAAATTATTGAAATCCCACTCAAATTCTATCAATAAAAGCCACTCATTCGCAAAACCCTCACCTCAAGAACTCGAAACCTCCATTATTAAAGAATGAAGCTTAAAACTCAAGAACTCTTCAAGAATATTTACATAAATGATTATATGGGAAAATTAACGAAAGAATTACATGTTTGACGTGAGGATGAATAAATCTAACACTGTGAGAAGCCTGACATACCTGGAAGGAACAATGTTCTTGGCGAGAATCTACAGGATCTTGACGAACGCTCAAAAACCTAGCTTTTTCTCTTCTTGAACTCTTCTCTTATTTTTCTAAGTGTATAGGAACGACAAAGAGTGGTTTAGCATGTGATAAGACCCTTAATTGGGTGAGGAAAATGTGCTAAACCTAGTGGGAAAAAGGAAAAGACCAAAATACCCTTTTTTAAAACGACTGAGATGCCTTAAATAGAGAGGCTTCACTCAAATGGGCATAAATTTTTACTCCAAGCTCGAAATTTAGCAAAATTGGCGGTGTTGGAAAGAGGACTCAAAGACCTTCGATTTGATAGCTGATGCACCACCAAAATCATTATGTGCCGAGAGATATGATTGTTTGAAGTTGACCTAAGTATAATCTTAGGTCAAAACTTACTTGGTAGGGAAGCTTCCAACTCAACTTTGTGCTAGGGGATTCTAGTGGTCTTAATTGATATTCAAAATCATTTCCACACTAATGAATTGACCTTAGAATCTAAGAACAATTAAGAATCACTCGGTATGAGCTTATACGTAATTCAAGAATGATTTGGTCTTAACTTAGAAAATTTTTGGGGTGTTACAGCACTAACACAAGAAGTTGGAATTATACCATTCTCATAATCAAGATAAACTATGTATAATCTTGTGCTACAATCGTACCGATGGCATGTCCAATTTCCATCTTAGATTGTGAACAAAAACTTTATACTTATAAGAACCGATGATTTAATCCTCTGTGTATAAGCTAAAACTCTATACGCTAAATCATCTAGTATATAAGTAAATAGACACCATAAACGAATATATGATCTATTAAAACTGGATAAATAATTATTCAATAATAAATACTATATCTAAATATATGGTTAATAGTGTATATCCAAACAGATCTAACAAATCAATTCAACTAATACTGCCCTCATTCCAAAAACAAGGAAAAATGTTGGTTTCTTCTTATTTTGGTTTAACCCTGCCATAGCCCCAGTCCGGGAGGATCTTGTAATCAATGATGATTCATCATCTACTCTAATCTTTACATTTGCAATGTACAACTTATCTTTGTTTTATCATCTACTCTAATCTTTACGTTTGCAATGTGCAACTTATCTTTGTTTTCCTATTCAATAGAACAACGAGTTGCATATTAAAGCGTGGTTTTTTTTCTTGATTTCTCATTCGGTGTCCAGTAACTTCATCGGAAACTAATTTAAACGTTTTTTATCAAGAATTTTTTCATACTCAAAGCTCGAAATCGAGACCATTAGAATGATTGCTCATTATTGGTTGATTAGCTGATTATTTAAATTTTCACTGAGTGTGTTAATATATATTCTTTAATTTATGTTGATAACATACTTGGTTTTGCTATGTTTGATTACTTAGTAATATCTTCTCAACTCATATGAATTATTATTGCTTCACAATTTCGTCTTTTTCCTTGTGTAGGTGATGCAACTTTTATAAATATCTTGGCTAAATTTCGTAATATTCTATTTTTTGTATCTTGGATTCTTGGGAATATATACATATAACTCAATTTATTTTATGTATGGTGAATTGAGTTTTTCAATAATTAAAAGAGCTATATGTTGCATCATTTAATCCTTAGAACTAGGGGTGTTCATCTAATTAGTTAATGCATAATGATAATTTAGAGTTAAATAATTAATTAGTTAAAAGTTAATAGCAAAAAAGATGACTCCTGAACATAAAAGGAGTGCTTCAATGTTACATGAATTTGTTTTTTTTTTTAATCTATTAAAAAGACTCCTAAACATAAAAGAAATGCTTTAATTTTAATATTAATTTTGAAGGGAAAAAAAAACCACCCACATTAATTTTGGGAAGAATTGAACTTTGTCTTTCATTACAAGACTCAATAGACAAAATTATTACTCTTTCCATCCAACAATAGTTATCCTGTCCAACAATACTTGTCCACTTTATGAAATCAATGGATAATTCTACACATAGTTCCTAATTTACCCTTATCATTAATTATAGTCATTTCTCTATTACATTTTTCAATACATTGTATTTATTATATTTAAAGGGTGATATAGTAAAATTACCCTTCTATTTATAGTTTCTACAAGTATTATTGGACAAAGGGAGTGTTTACTATTTTTTAAAATAATAATAATTTAATTATTATTCTAATATTTAAAACTTTGAAATCAATTAAAATTATACCTATTAAATCTTTCCTTATTAAATTAGATAAGAGTTTAATATGTATTGAAATTCAACTTATTCAAAAATAAAATTGCGGAAGAAACAAAACAGACAATAACATATTTGATATACAATATTTATTGATATCATTTATATAAATATAACATTTATTTTAAGATAAATTGCTACTTTTTAATAACATTGTTCTCGGTATGTATATAGTTCAATTGATTGATGTGAGACACACGTGCAAAGCACATACACTACACTAGTACAATAAAAAGAGAAAGTGGAAATATATCAATTACATTTTAATTTATTTATTTTATTATTATCCATATAAAACGTCAAAATAAGTGAATGTACTTATTCCTCTTGTTTTAAATAAAAAATTATTTTGATAAGTTAAATTTATTTTCAAACTATTTCAGAAAAGTTATTTATCCTTTCTGTCCCATTTTATATTTTATATAATATAATAATCATCTTCTTTTCCTCTATTAAAAAAAACCACGTACTTATATTTTAAAAACTGTAACTTTGAATTTTATATTTTACTTTTAGGGTCGTTTGGATGAGTATAGAAGAGTCAATCCCAATTTTAAATATATGGTGTTTGGTTGATAGTATTAACAATAATTTAAATACGTCTATGGATTAAATAATTTAAAGACAAAAATATTCAATAAGTAATTCATTTATAATAAGTTTTGTTATTATTAATCATCACATAAATAACTTGTGCATTATAATCTTCCACGTATAACTAGTGTATGAATCAAACGACCTCTAATAAATATGCTCTTCTCATGATAATTAGAATTGTTATCGAATATTTAAATCACGATTTCATGATAATTTTAGTTTGTAACAAAAGTTCTTTTTACCCTTGATACTCAGTTATATCCTCATAAAAAAAGTTGTTCAACATACTTAGTTTTCACATTGTGAGCAGAGGTGTATCCAGGATTTCGAGATGAGGTGTGCACTATTGTAAAAAGGTGGATCTGAGATGTAAATTTGATCGGATATATCTATATAAATATATAAGATTCAGATTTCTAACCTCACTTAGAGAGGTGCACCTAATCATCGTCACATAATATGATACTCCGAATATGGGTTCACACATCTATATTTCAATATTTTAAAAAATATATAACACTATTATATATGATCTCGGGAGGGGAGCATGGGCTCACGTTAACCCGGTGACCCCCCCCCCCCTTAGATACGCCCTTGATTGTGAGATATCAGAAAAAGAATTGAACCACAAAGGTCTATTATAGCTCGATGCTTAGTTATATAGTACCATATAAAATGAAATAAAACATTTTTTTGAAAAAAAAAGAACGAAAAACCTTCGGTGCTTTAACTATTGCAGTATTCCTAAGTGAAACATTTACAAAGATATAAAAATATTTTTAAAAACATTTTTTTACGTTATTAAATAGGATTTTTATTGTTTTGGAAAGAGCATAAAATTCTCTTAAAACATCTAATGTGATTTAAATTAGTATAAATTCTTTTATTTTCTTGGTACATAGATGAAACGTTGACGATTGAATTGTTTCGTTTATTTATTATTTATTATATTTTATTATGTAGAAGTGGTCAGAAGAATGTAATTGTCTGTTGATATGTCTATTTTGATGGAGGGTATTTTTAAATTATTTTAATTTATTTGTCTTATTTTTAAATTTTTGAAAATTATGTTAAAAAATATTATAAATGAAAAGGGTCAAAATGGCATTAAATTATGTAAAGATTGAATTAAAATCTCCCAAAGTTAATAATTTGATCCAAAAATGTCTCTATTATTTCTTAATGGGTCAAAAATACCCTCTTCTTGAAAAATATATTAGTTTTTTTTTTCTTTTAAAACATATTTTATTCTTGATTAAAACAGTACGTTTAAAGAATAAATAAGTAGAAAATAATTTTTTTGACTTCTTAATCTCATTTTAATAATTAAAATAAAATAAGTCAATATACCTTTTTAACGAATAATAAAGGTCATATATATGAGATCATAATAATTTCATCATTAATTAGATCAAAAAAAATTATAATAAAGAAAATATATTTTTATCTCTAAATATTTTTGAATTGAAGTAGGATAAGCATTTTCTAATAAGAAAATCATCATTAGGAAAAAATCGTTTATATATATATATATATATATATATATATATATATATATATTTATTTATTTATTTAAAAAAGGCATTTTTGACCCATTAAAGAACAATAAGGATATTTATGGACCAAACTATTAACGACAAGAGCATTTTTAGACCAAACTATTGACTAGGGAAACTTAGTTCGATTTCACAAAATTTAATGACAATTTAAGTCTTTTTTGTATTATAAATCACAATAATTAACAATTTAAATATTTAAAACATAAAAGTTTTGGAAATAACATGTATTATTTAAAAAGAGATTACAAAAAAAATTCTAAATCACAATAATTAATAACTTAAAATATTAAAATTAACCTTTAAATTTGATCTAATATCACATAAATTAAAACAAAAACAATAACAATGCATTGACTAAGCTAGTATAGGCTTATCTATTCTCTTATTATATAAGTGGGAGTTAAGCAGCTCCCCGTCGACATGTCAGCTTACGATCAGAAAATTTCTTTTGAGGGTATTTTGGTCTATTTAGGCTTACTTCTATGCGGTACTTGCTTGTTCTTTCTGCTGAAGTATTTTTTCTTGAATCACAATTGTCAATAAAATCAATTGTTCCTCTTAAATGTCAAGCTTGTGATATCTTTGGAAATATGGGCCCACAAGGCTAATTTTGTAAATCTTTTAAAATGATGAAATGCTATTGGTTAAAAAATTAATTTACTGTAGATACCGTGAAATATTTTGATCTCTTGACCAACTTAGCCCTTTGCTTATATCATCAATGTTCTTTTCATACACAACCGTTTCATTATTACATGGGACCCACTAAATTTTTCCATTTCACTCATCAATGTTTTATCATTCCTACATTGGACTGTTATATTGACATGGAAATTCCAAATAAATTATGAGAAATTAATTTTTGGATTTTATTTTTAATTTAACAAGAGAAATATCATATCATTCATATACTGGACTCTTATATTGACAAGGAAATTACAAATAAAATAAGAAAATTAATTTTTGGATTTTATTTTTAATTTAATAAGAAAAATTAATTTTTGGATTGCACGATAGCGCGAACTGCTAACGTGTGCCACCTGATCGAAATGGCGAGAGGAAGGAAGAAGAAGGAAGTAACTAAGCTGGTGATGACGCCGGGGAAGATACTACACGCAGATCTGGGAAGCACAATAGGAACGAAGGACCAACAAGGAAAGGAACCAATGGAACAGTGGCCACCGCTTCCTTCGAAGGTGGTAACCCCTGTTAGCATTGGAGGAGCACAACCAGTAGTAAGTGTGGGAAGTATTCAAGCAGGAGCAAACATCAATCAGTTAGGAGAAACACAAGGAAATGGCATGTGGGGAGATACACAAAGGAAACTGGATATGAATGCAGAACCACCTAAGAAATGGGCAAAATTTTTTAACTCAAATCGAATGTCAACGAAAGGAATGAGCCTGAGCTATATCAACCCAGTCATGAAGAATGGAGAGAAGGTCATAGAGCTGAAGAAAGAAGAAATTGACAGAGCAACAGAGGAATGGAAGCAGGCACTAATCCTATATGTAGTTGGGGATTCACCTACTATTGCTGCTTTGGAAAGGTACATTGCTTTGCAAGTGAACAATGTGCGTAAGCCTAAGGTTTATTATCATAATGATGGATATTTCTTAGTTCGATTTGCAACTATGGATGATAGGAATGAAGTACTTTATTCAGGACCTCACCTACTGAATAATCGACCTATAATTGTGAAGGTTTGGAACCCTGATTTTGATTTTAACAAAGAAGTGTTACAGACAGTATCGATTTGGGTGAAATATCCTAACCTGCCCCTGAATTGCTGGAGTATGGACTCTTTGAGCCGGATTAGTAGTGGGTTAGGTGAACCTTTATATGCAAATGAGTGTACCACTAAGGTGGATCGCATATCATTCACTCGAGTGCTTATTGAAATGGATGTGGCAAGAGAATTACCTAAGAAACTGAAGGTGGAGGATCCTAATGGTAGGGTATTTGAACAAATAGTGCAATATGAAAGGGTGCCAGAATACTGTGCTAAATGCATGCAAGTAGGGCATAAGTACCATATGAAGGAAGGGGTCAGACCTCTCATACCAGCAAAGAAAGTAACTAAGTGGCAGCCTAAAATTGATGTCAACAAAGCAGGGGAGGTAGAAGCACAAGCGACTAAGGAACAAGTTGAAATACCTCAAGTGGAGACATGGATACAGACACCAGCAAAATCAACAGGTAGAAGTGCAAGTAGACAGCAAAATTCACATGTGCAGGTGATGAATGGATTTGAAACTCTAAATATATATGAACAGGGTAGTACAAGTGTAGCCGTTGGCCAGCATAAGAACAAGGAGGGCGTGGGAGATGGATTCAATACAAATGCATATGCATTTAGTCACTTGGAACATTAGAGGACTTAATAAACCTCATAAACAGAAGGAACTAAGACTGTTTATGAGGGAAAATAATGTTAGTATTATAGCTATTTTGGAGCATAAAACAAAGGAAGGACTACTAAATAAAGTAACTCCAAAAACTGCACCAGGGTGGAGATGTGAAGAGAACTATGCTTATTCTGATAAAGGAAGAATTTGGGTATTATGGGATCCTCAATGTGTGGAGTGTGTAGTGGGGAGTAAATCTGAGCAATATATTCAAACTAGAGTGAAAGTTATAGGAAGTGGTATGGAATTTGTGCTTGTGGCAGTATATGGACTCCATACAATTCAAGAAAGACTGGCACTGTGGGAGGACTTGAGGAACTTGGTTACAAATGTTCAACGATCCATGTTGTGTATGGGTGGCTACAATGCAATAATGCAAGCAAAAGATAGACCATAAGGTAGCTCAGTTCAGGATGTTGAGATTAAAGATTTCAGTGAATTTCTGCTAGACACTGGAATGCATTAATTAAAATCTACTGGGGGCTTATACACTTGGGCAAATGGTCACACTTGTAGCAGGATAGATAGGGCTATAGTGAATGCTGATTGGATGCTGCATATGCCAACCATGGAAGTGAATATACTAAGGCCAGGGGTGTCAGATTATTCCCCCCTGAAATTGGTATTGGATGATACTTGCAGAAACACTTATAAAGCTTTTAGATTCTTTAATTGTATTGCAGACCATCCTAGATTTCTACAAATAGTCAAACAAGCACGGGGAGGGCAATCTAAAGGGAACATGAGGGAAGTCTGGTGGAAACTTAAGAAGGTCATAAGAGCCATTAAAGTGTTGAATAATATTGAATTTAAGGGAGTGAAAGACAAGATACATCATTTTAGAATACAACTCCATCAAATACAAAATGATATGATAGATCATAACATGGTGCACGCCAATAGAGAGCAAGAAAAGGAGCTGAGGCAGCAACTTGAGAAATGGAGTTTGATTGAGAAGGGTGCTATGAGGCAAAAGTCCTGGGTACAGTGGTTAAAGTTGGGTGATGCAAATACAGGCTATTTTTTTGCTCACATGAAGAACAGGTTAGTCCAGAATACTATAACAAGTCTCACCACTGCTGCAGGTATAATTGTGCATTCACAGGAGGATATTGAAAATGAGGCCATTACTTTCTATCAAGCATTGTTAGGACAGAACACTCCTAGTTTACCAAGTGTGGATATGAATATAATGAAGAGGGGAGGAACATTGAACAGAGCCCAGCAAATCCAATTAGCAGCCCCAGTAACAAGAGAGGAAGTGAAATCAGCTCTACATGGGATAAGTGATCTTAAAGCTCCTGGCAAGGATGGACTAAATGCAGTATTCTTTAAGAAAGCATGGCCAGTGGTGGGGGAGGAGGTAACTAATGCAGTGCTAGACTTCTTTAATACAGGGGTGATGTACCAGGCAATCAATTGTACAAATGTCACACTTATTCCTAAGGTGAGAAATCCAACTAAGATAAGTGAATACATGCCAATATCTTGCTGCACAACAATATATAAAGTTATATCTAAAGTGATAACCGCTAGATTAAAACTGGTCATTGAGACAGTTGTGGAACCAAATCAGTCAGCATTTGTACCAGGTAGAGCTCTGAGTGATAATGTGATATTAAGTCATGAGCTGGTAAAGGGGTATGGAAGGCAAGGGATATCCAGAAGATGCATGGTGAAAGTGGACATGAAGAAAGCCTATGATTCCTTGGAATGGACATTCTTGGAGCAGATTCTGATAGAACTTAAGATACCATTTACAGTCATAAAATTGATAATCAGTGTGTTACAACTGTTACTTATTCCATTCAGATAAATGGACATAGTACAACACCATTTAAGGCTAAGAGAGGAGTAAGACAAGGGGATCCAATGTCTCCTTACCTTTTTGTGATAGCTATGGAATATTTGACAAGAGTTTTGAAGACATTGCCGACTAACTCTGAATTTCATTACCATCCTAGATGCAGAAAGTAGAGAATTGTACAATTGAGTTTTGCTGATGACCTATTGATGTTTTGTAGAGGAGATTTAAAATCAGTAAAGTGTCTTAGTTAGTGTTTTCTGATGCTCTCCAAGGCCTCAGGCTTAGTTGCAAATGTAGATAAGACTAGTATCTATTTTGGAGGAGTTAAACAGCAGCAACAGGAGGAGATATTAAAGGAATTACAGTTTGTAAAAGGGGACCTGTCTTTCAGATACCTTGGAGTTCCTTTGAGTACCAAAAGAATTTCCATAGTACAGTGTAAACCACTCCTAGATAGGATGCTTAACAAAATTACAAGCTGGACAACCAAATTCTATCTTATGCAGGTAGGGCTCAACTCATCAAAAGTGTTCTGTATGCAATACAAATGTTCTGGCCACAGATATTTTCCCTTCCCAAGAAGATCATCCAAACAGTGGAGAGTATGTGCAGAAGGTTCTTGTGGACAGGCAATATTGAGATATCAAGAAAAGCTCTAATTGCATGGGACAAGCTGGGTTGGCCCAAAGCAAATGGAGGGTTAAATTTTCTTGACATATATACATGGAACAAAGCAGCCATTGGAAAGTTACTGTGGAATTTATGTCAAAAAAAGGACAAATTATGGGTTGTGTGGATCCATACATATTATGGGCAGAATGGTGTATGGAACATACAAGCTAGTCAGGCTTCTTGGGTGGTACAAAAGATTTTGAAGGCTGTAAAACACTTACAAGAGGCTGGGCTTACTGAGGCAGATATAAGGAACATGGAAAAGTACAATATGAGCAAAATGTATGTACAACTGCGAGGTACAATGGAGAAGGTAGGATGGAGATCATTGGTGTGGACAAACTTTGGAGCTCCTAAGTGGAAATTCATTATGTATCTTGCAGTAAAGGGACGGCTTGCAACAAAAACTAGATTGGCTAAATGGGGCATAGGTCAGTCCCAAACATGCAGTTTGTGTCAACAGGGGAATGAAGATCTTGATCATCTCTATTTCCAGTGTCCTTATAGTGCAGAGGTGTGGAGTAATATATTAAAGTGGCAAGGGGTAAGAAGGAGTACTATGAACTGGGCGGAGGAGGTACAATGGGCAAGCAGATTCATGAAGGGACAAAATGGTGCAACCATGATGTATAGAATGGCAATGGCAAATACAGTTTATCGCATATGGTTGGAGCGCAACTCCAAGATATTCCAACAGAAGCAGAAGCCAGCAAGCTCACTGGTCAAACTCATTATTCAGGAGATACATGGGAGAGGCAGTAGATATGCTAGAATAGCTACTAGATTATGTGAATTGAACAATTATCCATAGAGTGTAGCTAAGAGTATTGCAATTGTTATGAATAGCAAGGATGGAGCATATGTCCATGCCGGCTAAGGCTTGTTTTGTAATGTTTACTTGGTAAATAAAATGTTACTTACCAAAAAAAAATTGTATAAAATAATAGTAATCAAAATTAAAATTTTAAAATATAATTAATAATTTTAATTTAATAAAATAAACTCCTAATAAAATTAATTTATCTCATAAAATAAATAAATAATATAATCTTTTTTATGTAAATAGTTTTTGAGAGAGTAAAATAAATCCAATTTACTGAAAAATGAATATGAAAAATAATTAGTCAAATAACTTGATAATTAATTATGTTAAGAATTATTTAAATAATTATAATTAGAAAAATCTACATAAATATTTAGCACAATATTATTGGGCCCGTGCCGTCCCTTTTACTAGTCTATATATATTAGGCGGTGAAGTGAGTTTGGGAAAGTGGATTTTGAAAATTGAAATGAAATGGGTAAGACATGTGTTAAGCCACTGCTAAGCTTCAAAAGCAATAACAATTCTTTTTTCCTTTTCATTTTCCCCAAAACTCCAAAAGCTCCGATGCACTTATCGGCATGTTTTGGCTGCCGAAATCAGACGAATCTTAAGCTTCGCTTTGCTGGTAAATCCTTAATGGGTACGCAATTCTATTTGTTTGGCTAATTTCAAATTTCAATCCTTAAAGGGTACACAGTTCTATATGCTGGGTTAATTTCATTTGTTTTCTTTCGATGCTTAATTTATGAATCTTTCCTGTTTTTACATGTGGTGGAGTACGTGTTTGATTGTTATCTGATAAGCATTCTTATCTCTCTTTCATTCATACATTTTAATTGGCACAAAATTTAAGAAATTTGATGAATTTGTTACTTTAAATTAGAAAGTTATAATTGAAACCTTGCTAAATATAAAATGAAATGAGTATTTAAATCCACTAAAAAACAAGACATATATATTAGGATGATTGGAGACAGGTATGATGGAGTCAAGATTGGAGGAAGGACAATGGGAGAAGTTCAAAACACTTTTCAATCGTGATGGGGTTACACCAAAGATTGACTTTTATCCCCTTTTCATTTATTTTGGTGATGAATAAATTAACACAACATATCCAAAGGGAGATTTCATGGTGTATGTTATTTGTAAAATGACATGGTATGGATTGATGAGACACACGACAAAGTTAATTATAGGCTGGAGGTTTGGAGACGAGACCCTAACGTCTAAAGGTTTCAGATTGAGCAGGAATAAGACAAAGTACTTGGAGTGCAAGTTCAATAACATTGCTCATGAGGTAGACGCGGATGTGAAGATTGATACACAATTCATCCTAAGAGAGGAAGTGTAATTTATCTTGGGTCAATAATCCAAAAAAATGGGGAGATCGACAATGATGTTACATATCATATTGGATTGGGATAGATGAAATGAAAATTTGAATCCGATGTTTTGTGTGATAAGAATGTATCACCAAGATTTAATGGTATGTTTTATTGAGTGATTGTTAGACAAACTATGCTTATCGGATGAAGTGTGGGCCAATCAAGAACTTGCATGTTTAGAAAATGAAAGTAGCGAAGATGAGGATGTTGAGATAAATGTGTAAGCATATATAGGAAATATATAATTCGGATTGAATATATTTGTGACTTGGTGACAGTGGCCTTTATGGTGGACAAAATGAGGGAAGCGAGGTTAAGATGGTTCAGGCATGTGAAGAAGAGTTGCACAGATGCTCCAATGAGGAGGTGTGAGAGGTTGACTATGGTTGGTCTGAGGAGAGGTAGAGGTATGCTGAAAAAGTATTGCAAAAAGATAATTACACAGGGCATGGCACACCTGCAACTTACCGAGGATATAAGCCTAGATAGGAGGATATATAGGTCGAAGATTATGATAGAGGATTAGTAGGTAGTCGGGCACTGTCTAGTTTAGATTATTAGTATAATTATTATTACTTGTTATTTTCTCTTAGGTTATCGTATTATTTATTGTTGGTATTATTGTTTTCTTCATTATTTTCAGCATGACTTCTTTACCATCATACTTTCTTTTCATACCTCTTTTGATATGACTTACTTAGGGCAAGGCTGTGTACACACTACTCTTCCTAAACCTTACTTATGGAGATTACATTGAGTATATTATTATTGTTTTTGTACACTTGAACTTTGGAGGGTTGGGGAGATGTTTTGTGAAATGCCCCATCCCCCCCCCCCCTAATTTTATCATCTTACCTCCATTGTAGGTTCCAAAACTAGTTAAAGGAAAAGGATTTACTAGTAGGCTATCTACACTATAAAACTAACCAATTCCGATGGAAAGTCCTCATATCATAGATATCGTTAGGATGTGCTCACCAAGGTACACGTTACATTCACCCAAGTGATGAAAAATAAATAAGGTGTTCCATCACATTATTTCCTAGTTATGAGAGTATAAGGCAAGGGTTCCTATCATGAATGAATATGGGCAAAAAAGTTAGTCTCGTCCCATCAGCATCATGATGTTGTGTAAAGTCAAAAAGCCACACATCTTAGATGGGTGTCGATAAATAAAGTAATCTAACCACATCAACATTTGGATGCAGTGCAAATTAAGAAAGAATTCCCGTATTATGAATGAACAAGGCTAAAAAAGCTAGTCCAATAAAGACAAATTCAGGTAGGTAGCTAGAACATAGACTTGATGGGAATTAATGGTAACCTTAAGAGGGAGGAGAGTTACTATTGTATGCCTACGGCAAACTAAATGAATTGTGCAAAAGGCTAGAGTGATTGGCAACATTTGTATTAATTAAGTATATTCAAATTGATAAAACTGGAATATGGTGAGAACTAATTTAGAACCAAGACTTAAGAATAAAGTCATAGAGGCGCAATGAGTTGGTGATTAGATTATCTCATTTAATCTTGTTGGTGAAATCAGAAAACCAATATTAGTAGTGCTTATACTCCATAAATTAGATTTGATGCTAAAGCTAAAACTAAATTTCGGGAAGATATTGACACCTTGATTCAAGTAATTCTATGCAACCAATAAATTCTTAATATGGGAGATCTAAATGGGCATGTGGCTAAAGATAGTTATGATTTTAATCAAGTACACAAGGAATATGGTTATGACACTAGGAGTAATGAAGGTCAAATTACCAATTTTTTTTTTAAAAAAGAAAGTGGAATCCATAAATCCAAAAAAATAGGTACTAGCTCCCTAAGACTAGGTGTCATATTGTCATAAGCAAACTATAAAGTCAATGCAAACGTTTCAACTAGTATATGTTTGACTAGGAATGAAATAACATATAGATAAGGGACATCGTGCGCACTGCAGAAGAAGACATATGGCTCATCAAAAAATTGGATCCCACTCTCGGACAATGTTGAAATTGGAATTCAAACATACACGATAGTTTGACAAGTGTAGTCTGAGTACGAAATCCGTGTATCAAGTAAGTATCATAGAATGCTCCTAATAGGGTAGTTGAGAGAGTTACTTTAAAAACTAACATTTACCATAGCCTGCACAATTGGAATGCCAATATAAATGAAATGAGCAATAATAGAAATATTAGGCTTCTACTTGAAAAAACAATAATATTTAAGCATTTATCAAAAATCAAATCAACCAAATAAACCAACACAAATACAAACAATGGATTAAAGCAGGGAATAATTGATAAAAAGAATAAAGGTTGGGTATTTATCACATAAATTCTTTTCTCAACTCAGTTGACCAACTCTTTTCACAACCAATGTGCACACTTCAAGGGAGGTACCAAACTAGTGACTCATCAGGGACTGATCCAAATCCACACATGCATGTGATATTATTAATGATAGTATTAGAATCCTAGAAATATTCTATAGCATATGTGTAAATATAGTAGGTAGCTTGATTTACTGCTATTTTAATTAGGTATTGATTTGTATTGATTTTCTTATATTTTTAGAATCACTATACTTAGCTATTTAAACCCCAATAACTTATGAGAATAATCAAGTTGAGTTCTCTCTCAAACTCTTGTCTTCTCCATGGTGTCAGAGCTTTCTTTAGTAAGAAAACAAGAATAAAATAAGAGAACAAAATTGTTAAGTATTTTTTCAGCAAAACCTCTATTGTTTCGCTGTTCTGACACTCTCCAGGGGTATTTTGCATATAGCAATACCACTATTATGAGTGGAATCCTCGCATGTGGTGTTTTTTGGCCACTTTCTCGACAGATTCTTTTTTTCATCTTTTTGCGATGAGACAACAAGCTATTTTTCAGATCTACTCTACTTTTTTCTTAGAATTTACTTTATTTTTTGACACTAATAGATCTATTTTTAGTCTATTAGATCCAATATGTTTAATACATGAAATACTAGATATGTGGGCTCCAACAACCCTCAAACTGAATCAATAACTTTCTTTTCTCAGATTAGTAATCGTGTTAATCCTATTGCTTGATCTCCCAGTCCACCACACTTAGCCCTTGAGTCATGAACTCAGGCACTACAGACCATTTCTAATAACAAATATTTATTATCTAATATTACTTACTCGCTGTCTCTTCCCATAATTACGTTAGCTAATGGTTCTCAGACCATGGCAATCGGAGTCGGTCAAGTCAATCCCTTATCTTCCTTGACTCTAAATAATGTTCTTTTTGTCCTTGGTTATCCCTTTACCTCCTATCAATAAGTTGTTTGGCTAAGGTTTTAAACTGTTTTGTCTCATTTTTAGTGAATTCTTTGTTATACTGGACCTCAGTACAAAATGGATATTTGGCGAAGTGTATGAGCCATATGGACTTTATTATTTCAATTCTCACAGATCCACAATAGTTTGTTCAGTCTCCGACTCTATAGATTCAATCCAAAAACAATTGGGGTACCTAGTTTGTCCAAACTTCAAAAGAAGGTACCTAGCTTGTCCAAATTAACTAAGCTAGATTGTAAGTCATGTCAATGAGGGAAGCACACCCGAGCTAGTTTTCCATGTAGTCCTAATAATTGTGCAAAGTCTCCCTTTCATTTAGTTCATTTGATATTTGGGTCCCTAGTAGAGTTAGTGCTACATTGGGTTTCAAGCATTTTGTTACTTCTATTGATGATTTCTCAAGGTGCACTTGGATGTCCTTAATGAAAAACTGTTTTGAATTATTTTCCATATTTCAAACTTTTTGTGCTACGATAAAAAAATCAATTTGGTGTTTCTATTCGCATTTTCATAGTGTTAATGCACGTGAATATTTATCATCTTGATTTAAACAATTTATGTCTTCCTATGGAATTCTTCATTAAACATCTTGTCTTTTCACTGAATAATAAAAAGGGGTAGCAGAAAGAAAAAATAGGCATATTGTTGAGATTGCACACACTCTTCTCATACAAACAAATCTTACATTGCATTTTTGGGGGGCACAATGCTCACTTCTTGTTATCTAATTAACTGTATGTCTTCCGTTGTTATTCTAAATCAGGTACCACACTTTGGTTTGTTTCCCTAGTCAACCTTATTCTCTCATCCACTGTGCATCTTTTGGAGTTAATGCTTTGTCCATATACTCACTCTAGGAAAAACAAATTTGCTATATGTGTTCTTATTAAATGTGTCATTTTCAGTTATTCAAGGGTAGAAAAGGGATATCAATTCTTCTCATCTGACCTCTAGAGATACCTTATGGCCGCTAATGTTACTTTTTTGAAGGCCAGACCAACTTTACATCCTCTTCTACTGAACAATTAGGCATTTATAAGGTTCTACTAGCTCCATCTTTGGGGGATTCTGCCTTAGTTTGTTCTTCCATGTCATCTCCAATAATTCCATCTTCCTCCTCTGCACCTCCACTACTATTGACCTATCATCGTCATCCGCCCCCAGATGATTCACACTCGCCATTGGAATCCTTGTATGTTGAGGACTTGTCTAAATAGAGTCCTTTTATTCCCACTCAAAAAGGTAATCGCTCTACTCATAACCCTCATCCTATCCATACTTGTTTGAGCTATCATCGTTTGTCACCGACCCATTTTTTCTTTGTATCATCATTGTCATTTGTGTCTATTCCTAAGACTTAAGGTGAATCTCTTACTCATCTAGGCTTGCAACAAACTATGATTGAGGAGATGTTTTCCTTACACATAGTGGTACTTGGGAACTTGTTTCTCTACCTCAATATAAATCTATAGCCGATTGTCGTTGAGTATATACAGTAACGATTGGCCCTAATGGATAGATTGATTGCCTAAAAGCTCAACTAGTGGCTAAGGGTTATACACAAATTTTTGGTCTTGACTATAGTGGTAACTTCTCTCATGTGGCCAAGATTGCTTCAGTCTGTCTCTTTTTATTTGTAATTGTTGTTTGTCATTGGTCTCTTGGATATTAAAAATGACATTTTTCATGGATATATTGAAGATGAGGTATATATATGGAGCAACCACCTACTTGTGTTGCTCAATGGGAATTTAGTAACATGGTGCAGACTACGATGAGCACTCTATGGTCTAAAACACTCTCCTTTAGCAAGTTATTTAGGAGTTTGGCATGGTAGGAAGTGAAGTTGATCATTTTGTGTTATATTGTCACTCTGTTCTAGGTTTGTGCATGTATTTGGTAGTGTATGTTGATGACATAGTTATCACAGGTAATGATGATGAGGAAATTACCAAATTGAAACATCACCTTTTCAAGCAATTTTAGACTAAGGATTTTCGTCAATTGAGGTACTTCTTGGGCATAAAGGTTACTCAATCCAACTTAGGAATTGGCATTTCACAAAGGAAGTATGCACATGATATACTTAAAGAGACGGGGATTCCAGATTGTAAGCCTATTGATTATCCAATGGATTCAAATGTTAAGCTCCTACCAAGTTAGGGGGAGCCTCTTAGCGATCCAAGAAGATATAGAAGGCTGTTAAGAAAGTTGAATTATCTCTTAGTGACTGGACTTTATATTACCTTTCCGATTAGAGTTGTTAGTTAGTTCTTAAATTCTCCTTGTGACAGTCATTGAAATGCAGTTATTCACATTCTTCGATATATAAGATCTTCTTTAGGAAAATGACTACTTTATGAAGATCGAGGATATGAGAAAATTGAAGGATATTCGGATGCAGACTTGGCAAGGTCACCCTCTAACAGATGATCCACTTCGGGATATTTTGTTCTAGTTGGGGGAAATTTGGTGTCTTAAAAAAGTAAGAAACAAAATGTGTTTCTAGGTCTAGTGCAAAAGAAGAATATCGAGCTATGACAGTGGCAACATGTGAACTCATATAGATCAAGCAACTACTGAAGGAGTTGAAATTTGGAGATACTAAAGGAATGGAACTTGTGTGCAACAATGATGTTGCACTTCCCATTGCATCAAATTTAGTATTTCACGAGAAGAGCAAACTCATAGAGATTGATTATCATTTTGTCAAAGAAAAGGTACTCTCAGAAGACATTGTCACCAGGTTTGTGTGGTCAAGTGATCAGCTTGCAGACATATTCACAAAGTTCCTAGCCGGTCCCAGAATAAGTTATATATGTAATAAGTTTGGTACGTATAACTTATATGAGGGGGAGTGTTAGAATCCTAGGAATATTCTATAGCATTTGCGTAAATATAGCAGGTAGCTTGATTTACTCCTAAATTTACTCCTATTTTAATTAGGTATTGATTTGTATTTAATTTTGTTTCCATTTTAAGACATGTATACTTAGCTATTTAAACCCCAATAGCTTGCGGGAATAATAATCAGGTTGAGTTTTCTCTTATACTCTTGTCTTCTCACAGATCTCATGGACTCAATAGTCCCTTACATGTCGTATTCACAATATATCTTAATAGCCTCACATCTTTGTATTAAATCGAACTCACATAGTTCGCATGATATCTCAACACCAGACTTGCATGATTCCTAAATCTCATATCTTAACTTTGCAATAATAACACTAAACATATGAGGAGCAAACTAACTAACACACTAAAGCATATCAACTTTTAAAATAGGATTTCTACATATACATAGATAAAGCATGTCTCTCTAGCATATAGCAAGTTTGAATACATCACAAGGCACACATATCATGCTCAATTCATCAAAACCATAATATATGATACAAAGCTACAAGTTAGGATTTAAGTATTTCTCCCACTATAACTAATAGTTGTATATAAGCTTGTCATATGTATACACTATCCCCATCCCCACATATTAAGTCATGTATAGCACATAAGTTGGAAACGATTCTCCTATTGAGGCTAATATCTTAGCTTGCCTCATTTAAATTATGCTTTCAGCCGTTGTTGATTGCTTTACCACACCCAAATGCATTCAAACAACTAAAATCTAGCCAAAGAATGATTACTAACATTAAGCAAAGCTAAAGAATTGGTTAGTATAATATAATACACAGTCTAGGACAAGTCAAGCTTGAGCCTCAAGGTTAAAGTTCAAAGTTGATATCAAAATCGAGTTGCTCATAGCCTAAGGGTTCCAAATCTATAATTCTTTCCTCAATCCAACATCAAATCAACTCCCAAATCATCAAATTACTTTTTTAGAACCTGGGCGAAATCCCCCAATTTTACACTTCAAATTTATGGATTAACGGCCTAAATCAAATGGATATCATGTAATTTTTGAATCAAGATTAGAAGGCTTTCTCTAATACAATGGATAATTTCTCCTCTTAAAAATTTAAACAAATTCGGGCTCTAAAATTCCTAGAAATGTCTCCAAGAGTCCTAGGTTACAGACCAAAACATCATGTAACACGGGTTAAGCTTAGCATCATTTTTCATCCACACACACCCAAGGGTATGACCTAGTGGTCAATGAAGTGGTATAGAACCATGAGGTCGCAGGTTGAATTCTTAGCAGAGACAAAAAAACACTAGGTGATTCTTCTCATGTGTCCTATTCTTGGTGGACAGAGTTACTTGGTACATGTTGCTGGTAAGAGATGACAGGTATCCCATGAAATTAGTCAAGGTGCGAGAAAGCTGGCACGGACACCACGGTTGTAAAAAAATAATTCATTAACATACTAACGTATCGTCTAAGCAGACCATTCAAATCATTGATTATATGTTTCAGGCATGTGTGATTGAGTTTAGAGGTTATTGGACCTATTCTGGCCTTTGGCGGAGTTTGCATAATAACAATTATCAATCTAGTATTCAAATGGCACCATATCAACATTTGTATGGTAGATAATGTCGTTCTCCCATTGGATGATTTGAGCTTTCTAAGATTATGCCATGGGGAAAAAATGGTGAAACAGGTTTTGGAGAAGGTTAAACTAATTCAAACAACTTCGGAAGACCTAAAGTAGTAAAAAAAAATTAAGCGAACTAGAAAGTTTGTGATGCGAGCACATAGAGGTGTGAGGTTATAATTGAAAGTCTCACATATGAAGGGTATAATATATTTCATATGCTTGAGCTTGGTGATATTACACCATGGAGCACAAATTTGGTGAAACTACTTTGGAGAAGGTTAAACTAATTCAAAAATGACTTTTGACAACTCAAACTAGGAAAAAGAGTTAAGTGGACCAGAAGGTTTATGATGTGGAGTACTTGGACGGTGAGAGGGTACTCCAGAAAGTCTCACCTATGAAGGGTGTGATACATTTCGGGAAGAAAGACAAGTTGAGCCCGATGTAAATAGGATTGTTTGAGGTTTTGGAGAGTATTGGGAAGGTGGCCTACAAGCTTGCCCTGTAATCAGGCATGACAATGATTTATCTGATTTTCCATGTTTTTACATTGAGCAGGTACATTGATGATAGGTTATAGGAGATAACTGTGGTGAAAGTGCTTTGGAAGAATCACCAAATATATATAGGAATCTACTTGAGAGACTTAGTTAAACATGTGGAGTAGATATTAATATCTATTTGACACTCCAAGTACAATTGAAAACCCATTGGAGAATGAATGTTATTCAAAGTGATCTCAGAGCTCTAGTTTGTAGATCTTGCAAAGTTATGAGCAATTACTAGTAGAATCTTGCAAATTGGTATAGAGACGTGTGTACTTATCTTTGAGAAGTTAAAGTGATATATAGGAAAGTTTCCCTTCTTTCTATTCCTATTTTGCAATATGTGTTTTAACTTAAAGATTGGATATTCATTTGTACCCCAAGGATGTGACATAGTGGTCAGTAAAATGGGTTGAAAATCATAAAGTCTCAAGTTCAAATAGCAATTGAGACAACAATGTTAGGTAATATCTATCCATTTATTCTAGCATTGATGGACAGAGTTACCTGATATCTGTTTTTGGTAGGAGGTAACAAGCTAGCCCGAACACTAGGATTATTAAAAAAAAGAAGAAAAATTGGATTTTTCTTTTTATAATGTAACAGATTGTGATGACACAATTGTTCATTTTGGGAGTACAAGGAGTAGTACTCAGAGTAGGTTGAGAGGGTACTTAGCCTAGGGCTCGCAATGTGGCTTAGCCTAGGGACAAAGCCCTTATTGCTGCTTTGACATGCTAGATCTATATTAGTTGATCCGCCTATTATTACAGAGGCATTTCCAGCACCATCTCAGGCCTAACAAGATGCTTTGATCAATATTATAGGACTGTTGGAGATATTTGTAAGGATTTTGGAGCTTGACTTTGTGCAATTTTTAGGAGAAATTATTAATTGTGTCAGGGTAAACCTTTTAAACCTTGATTTGAATACATTACATGATTTTACATGAGATTTAAGGCTTTAATCCATGAATTTGAAGTGTTAGATTGGGGCAATTTGCCATATATTTTAGAAAGTGCAATTTGATGATTTGGGAGTCGATTTGATGTCAGATTGAGAAAATATTAATACATGTGGAACCTTGGGTTTTGGGTAACTTGATTTTGAAATTAGTATTGGATTTTGACCTTAAGAGACTTTTGTTCAATTTGACATAGACTGCATATTAAAATACGAGAAATGATTTTTTAGCTTTGTTAAATGTTAATAATCATTCTTTAGGAAATATTTGATTTGTTTCGACGCGTTTGAGCATGGTAAAGCGGTCAAGAAACGTTAAAATCTCTCTTTGAACGAGTTAAGTTAAGACTTTAACCTCAATAAGAGAATTTTCCCAACGTATGTGCTATACATGACTTAATGTGAGAGACATCGTATACATGTGCAAGCTTAAATAAGATGTTGAGTACAAAGCGAGAAATACTAGATTGTAGCTTTGAATCATATATTCATGTTTTGATGCAATGAGCATGATATTTATACCTTGTAATGAATTCAATTTGTTATATTCTAGAAAAGCATGTTTTATCTCAATATTTATTGAAATTTTTATCTGTGAAGTGTTATTATTGTGGAGCTGAGGCATAAGTATTTTTGACCGTGAGTCCAATATTGAGATATCGTGAGAACCATTTGAGTTCGAAACGATACAAAGATGTGGGGTGTTTAGACGAATTGTGAAAGCGACATGTGAGGCCTATTGAGTCTATAAGATCATAAAAATGATCATGTGTGCATGTGGATATGGATCCGTCCTTCATGAGTCACTGACTGGGTACCTCCATTGTAGGCACGTTGATTGTGAAAAGAGTTGGCCAACTAAATTAAGAAGTGAATTTATGTAATAAAGATCCTACGTTTACTGCATTATTTTGTTGCTTTTGTTCAATATTCGTATTTGAGTGTCTAGGTGGATGACTTGAGCTGTAATGAAAATACTTAAATATTATTACTTGTCAATTACATAATTATATTCCTGTTATTTCTCTTGTTCTTTATATTTCTATTTAAATTGCACAAGTTATGGTAAATGTTGGTTAGTAAATTAACTTTTATCACTATCATGTTGAGAACGGTCATTGAGACTTACAAGGTACATGTCGAATTTTATATTCATACTACACTTAATGCACTCTTGCATAGGTTTGGATTCCAGTCTCAGCATGGTCTGTGAGTGAGATCTAGCTTTTATAATGAGTCTCTTGTCTTTTATGTAGTTGTCATGGTGTTTCTTATCTATATGTTATTTCATTCCTAGTGGAACTCTGTACTAGCTGAGACAATTCTTGCATCTTTATAGTTTTGCTCATTACAATGCGAGACACCTGATCTTGGGGAGTTTGTGTTTGTTTTGAGATTTATTACTTCTATTTTGTATAAGACTTTCTTTTATTTACGTTAATGCATCCATTTATACTTAGTTATTTTCTTCCACGGCCATAGTCGGGTTCCATCATGGCTTGAAAGTAATTTGGGTTGTGACATAAAGAAATATACATTATCAAAATTTATAAAAGGAAATTGACTTCTCAGGCGAGTCCAACAGTCGATACCTTAACTTGTTCGAGTGAACCACTACCATGACATGAGACATATGGAATAAGATCGGGTAAATTCATAAAATAAGCCTTTGAAGACAATTTTCATTTCTAAAGCATATCAGTCATTAAAAGAAATAATTTCCATTAATAAAGCTGGAGTTGCAAAGTATGATGACGCTAAGGTCAAAATTGAATACATAGCATAAACCTAGACATCAACTTTAATCTATCTATGAAGCTTGCAACATAATTTGAGTAACAATGTTTATTAGTATAGGTCCCCGACATACCCATAACTGGAAAAAGTTGAAATAAATGATTGTGTCCCTATAGCAATGTAGGACTTATCAATAGTTGAGAGATCAAAAATCCTACTAGATATCCTGATCATGATGTGTATCTGAACCTACATAATAAAATGTAGCGTCACCAACAAAAATGCATGTAAGTATATACAAAATAGTACTCGTATGTAAAATAACATGGAATAAAACATAATAGGGACATAAATATGAAGGGCAACCAAAGAATATTACTCATAGAGTGGAATCAAAGGATTTAAATCATGGGGTTGACCTTATTGTTTTGATCTTTCGTCATTATTAAATTCATTATGGGAATTTCTTAGCATAACCATGGAGTTCAATATCTTCCCGGTCAGCTAAGCCATCCATTACCTTGTCGAGGTATAAGACTTACATAAAATGTATTATAGCAAGGATCTATAAAAATGCCATATCAGGGCACCATATAGTATTTGCCTGACCTAATAGAATGATCCAAAACCTATATTGGTATATGTAGTTTTGGGCACTTGTTATATAAACTCATGACTTCTCACGTTAACATTATTAATCCTGGTTCATTAAATGAAAAATTTTGTCTCAAAAACTCATGAATCATAATTAGCTCAAAAGCTCATAAATCATTGTCTGTGTTGTGTGCATCATATTGCAAAAGTCATAAGTTTCATAATCATGGTCCATAAATTGAAGTCATGTTAACCATGTTATAATATCATTAAGTTCATATTTTGAGAAACATTATGGTTCATACGATGTTATAATTTGATAGAAAAATCATTGGGCTCATGGATTTCGATCATGAAGAGAATTTAGAATGATCATAAAGAGTTCATGACATTCGTAATGAGTTAACATGAGCAAGAAAATAAGCTTTCTTAACTTGGCCTACTCATTCATTGAGGAGAACTCATAGAAATGAAGACTATAGTGTGGGAAAGAACAATGATGTTCCCACACATAGAGGATAACTGTCACGACCCAAAGTACTCCCTAGGTGTGAAAAGGTGTATAGGACCCCGAGAGGCCCCACATAAGCCATTTAGCATTCATATACATAAGGTAAAGTCAAGAATGAGGAAAAAGATAGACAATCTCATAAAAGCAAAGCGTTTACAAGCGAAAGTTTTGACTATGTCTCATAAGCCAGCTAATACAATAGAATGATCGGTACGTAACCCGTACATCATATAAAAGTCTGAAACTTAAAAGTAAAGAAAAGCAATAAAGTCTCTTAGTCCCCGAAGCATGAGGACTCACCAAGGTTGATAACTCAAACTCTGAAAGCAACTAACCACGAGAGTGTGAATGATGACTGTCTGACCCTACATTTTAAGAGCATGTAGGCACAAGTATGCATTAGTACATGGAATGTACTAAGTATGAAGCAAATGCATATAAACACATAAATCCTGCCAATGAGATGCTTTCAAATAGGAAATCATGCTAGTGAGATATCATCATGAATGTGTAATGACCAAACCACATCATATGACAATAGGGTTAGAAACTCAATGTGTTAACATGGCCAATGCAAGCTAGTCATATCATAAGTCTTGAGAGATACTTTTAGTACCCTAGTTCATTATTATGGGATTTTACATTTAACCGACATAGACCATGTGAGCTATAACATGGAATCTAGTGTCTGCCCCACACCGAAAAGGGGAGTGATGTCTACCCACACCACTAGAAGGGGTGTCCCACTTACCAAGGTAAGGACCATAAATCTGTAGCTTATGTGGATCCACTAGCTATGTGTTTATCTGAGACAAAACCTACGAGGCACGTAGTTATGAGACTTAGGGATTGCTACTAAAGGTCCACGGACGCTAAACGGAAACCTTCATCCCAAAAGCCTGCTCGGTGCTAAGTAAAATCCCAAGGAATAGTCAATTAAGCCTATTCATATTTTAACCAAGGAAGAGGTACATCTTGGTTTACCAAATCCAAGCTAAGATCATATCAATATGTTTCAACTACCATAGGCTTGCCCAAGCTTACGTCACGAGAATAGATCCTGATTGATTCATAGGTGAGAAAGCCTTTCAACCATATGAACCCTAATTTATGTGAGAAAACCTTTCACATTCATATGCTTAGCGTAGTGTGAATAAAACCTTTTCACAACTCATGGATGCCATCATCTATATGCACCCTAGCAATTATAAGCATAATTCTCATGAAACATCCACCTCTTATGCAAGCTATTCATATACATGCATCTCTTATGCAAGGTATTCATATGCTCATAAATCATGATCTAGTATGGGTACATGTCAATTCATCTTAGAATCATGCAATAAACTAGAATCATGCATATTTCATCAATTTCATAAGTTCATAAATGCATGGATTGTACTTCATCATGAATTAATAACTAGGAATCATGGCTCATGCATGGGTTCATAAAATTTCTACTCAAATCATATAAATCACGCTAGATCATGCTCTAAATTACGTTACCATGCTAGATCGTGCACTAGGAATCATAAAATCAACAATTGGAATCTTAATCGAAGAACCCATAAGAATTGATCTAAAACCCTAACTCAATTTGGGGAAACTAACCTTGAAATTGGAAGAAAACTAGGGACCCAATGGAGGAACGGACTTCATTGGTGAATGCTAACGTACCTCAACAAAGCCCATAAGAAATTCTTGTGAATTGATGACCTTCAATGGAGGATCCTAGCCTTTCTTCTTCTTTGATAATTGAGAGAACTTTCTAGAGAGAGAAATAATTTGGGGAAGTTGGGAATTTGAGAATGAATTAATGAAGGAAAATATTTGGGAAGAAAGACTTATATAGTGGGTCAATTTAGGGGCAAAGTCGTAAATAAAAAGACTTAAAAGAATTAGGAAAAGACATAAAGACCCCTGTAAAATAACTGTCGGACGAGGTCTACGGCTCCAACCTACGGTTCATAGGTGTTTCTACGGACCGTCCTGTCGAACCGTAGAAAACTTCAGAAACCCAGATTTTAGGACACTTTCGACGACTTCGATCTACAGCCCGTAGACCATTCTACGGTCCGTAAATCCAACCCGTAGAACCCAACTTGACCCTCAGAAATTTGACTGAGTCTAGAACCTATTGACGGGACCTTTCTACGGTCCGTCCAGCTAGTCCGTAGACTCGACTTCAGAGAATTGATATTCAAAACTTTTTAACCCTCTTTCTACGGTTGTATTCTACGGTCCGTCAACTGATCTACGACCCGTAGACTGCGTCCGTAGAAAGTGACCCTGGGCCCAAAACTGGAAATTTTCTCTTTTGAAAAATTGAGGTGTTACAATATTTCCCCCTTGGGTACATCGTCCCCGAATGAAACTCAGCTAGCAATAACAAGAGTAAGGGAAACAACAATTTTATGATTCCAATCATGAATGCAACTATAATATGGACATATCTGAGGAGGAAAATCAACTCCAAGCTAAAGTATGCTTTATCACAAAATGTCAAGTTATAAACACTTAATGAATGCATGCATAAGGAAACATGAGAATGACTAAGACGCATGAATCCTAGAAATAAACCATGAGGAGCTAAATACCTCAAGCTAGGGAAGGCTCGGAAGGAAAGAGATGAGGATAACGGGACATCATATCGACCTCGGCCTCTCATGTAGTACCCTCAACTAATTGATTCCTCCCCAATACCTTAACGGAAGCAACTTCTTTGTTTCTCAACTTCTGAACTTATCGGTCTAGAATCTCAAACGGAACTTCTTCATAAGATAAACTCTCTTTGATGCCAAAACTTTCTAAGGGCACTATGGATGTCGGATCTCTAACACACTTCTTCAATAGAGACACATGAAAAACTGGATGAACCGATGCTAACTCATTAGGCAATTCAAGCTCATAAGCAACCTTGCCAATGCGTCTCAAAATCTTATATGGGCCTACGTACCGGGGACTAAGCTTCCCTTTCTTGCCAAATCTCATGACACCCTTCATGGGCGAAATCTCAAACTCAAGATCCCTTCTTCTAACATCGACATAGGACTTTTGTCGACTTTGAGCCGTCTTCAACCTTTCTCTAATAAGTCAAACTTTCTCCATAGCCTCATGCACTAATTTGGGACCCAAAAAAGCAACTTCACCCACCTCAAACCATCCTATAGGAGACCTACATCTCCTACCGTAAAGAGCCTCAAATGGAGCCATACCAATACTTGCATGGTAACTATTATTGTAGGCAAACTCAATCAAAGGCAAATGATCATCCAAATTACCCTTGAAATCAATCACACAAGCTCTTAACATATCCTCTAAGGTTTGGATAGTACGATCCGCTTGCCCATCGGTTTAGGGATGAAAATCCGTGCTAAGCTTAACCTTGGTACCAAGACCTTTTTGGAAAGACTTCAAAAATTGAGAAGTGAATTGGGTACCTCTATCGGAGATAATGGATACGGGCACTCCATGCAACCTAACCATCTCCCTAATGTACAACTTAGCATAATCTTCGGCCGAAAAAGATACCTTGACGGGAATGAAGTGAGCCGACTTCGTCATACGGTCTACTATAACCCATATATAATTATGTTGCCGGCGAGTACGGGGTAAACCCACTATGAAGTCCATATTAACATCTTCCCACTTCCAAGTAGGAATAGTTATATCTTTGGATAAGCCTCCTGGCCTTTGATGTTCAACCTTAACTTGTTGAAAATTTGGGCATTGTGCCACAAATTCCGCAATATCCTTCTTCATTCCATTCCACCAATAGACTTCACCCAAATCGTTGTACATCTTGGTATCTCCCGGATGAATAGAGTATCGGAAACTATGAGCTTCTTCTAGAATTTTCTCTCTTAGGCCATCAACATTAGGCACACACAAACGGCCTTGATATCTAAGGACACCATCTCCCCCTTGGGAGAAAGCCTCATTGCCCTTCTTTAAAACCTCTTCCTTCAATTCAACTAGTATCGGATCAAGTGCTTGCTTAGCCTTAACATCCACCACAAAGGACGATACTGACCCATTTTGGACAATCACACCTCCCTCATTGGAGTCTACCAACCGAACACCTAGCCGAGCTAGTCTATGAACATCTCGAACCAATTCCTTCTTGTCATCTTCTATATGTGCAAAACTATTCATCAACAACCGACTCAAGGCATCGGCCAGTACATTAGCTTTGCCCGGGTGATAGAGGACACTCAAATCATAGTCCTTTAAAAGCTCTAGCCATCTACATTGTCGAAGATTTAGTTCCTTCTACTTGAACACGTATTGCAAAGTCTTGTGGTCGGTGAATACATCAACATGGACACCATACAAATAGTGGCTCCAAATCTTTAGGGAAAAAACTACCTCCACAAGTTCTAAATCATGGGTTGGGTAATTCTTTTCATGTACCTTAAGTTTCCTTGAAGCATAAGCAATCACCTTCCCATTTTGCATAAGAACACACCCTAAGCCAACCCTTGAAGCATCACAATAAACCACAAAGCCATCGGAACCTTCCGGCAATGTCAATATTGGAGCGGAAGTAAGCCTATCTTTTAATTCTTGGAAGCTCTCTTCACAAGCCTTCGACCATACAAACTTAGTCTTCTTTTGAGTCAACGAGGTCAATGGAGAGGCAATAGAAGAAAACCCTTCCACAAACTTTCTATAGTATCCGGCCAAGCCCAAGAAACTACGAATGTCCGAAGGAGATAGAGATCTAGGCCAATTTCTAACCACATCCGTCTTCTTAGGATCTACCTCAATACCCTTACCACACACAATGTGACCAAGGAAAGCCACGGATCTCAACCAAAACTCACATTTATTGAACTTAGAATATAACTCACGATCCTTAAAAACTTGCAAGACAATCCTCAAGTGATCGGCATGCTCTTCCTCACTTCAGGAGTAAATCAAAATGTCATCAATGAATACAATCACGAACATATCAAGGTATTGTTCAAACACCCTGTTCATCAAATCCATAAAATCCGCTGGAGCATTAGTCAATCCAAACAACATAACCACAAACTCATAATCGCCATATCTTGTTCGAAAAGTTTTCTTTGGAATATCACAAATCCTCACCCTCAATAGGTGATAACCTGACCGGAGATCAATCTTAGAGAAGAAACTAGCACCTTGAAGTTGGTCAAACAAATCATATATCCTCGAAATCGGGTACTTATTCTTAATGGAAACCTTATTCAATTGTCGGTAATCAATACACATACGGAGAGAGCCATCTTTCTTACGAACAAATAACACCAGAGCACCCCATGGAGAAATACTTGGTCGGATGAAACCCTTATCCAACAAATCCTTTAATTGCTACTTCAATTCCTTAAGTTCCATCGGAGCCATACGGTAAGGGGTAATAGAGCTAGGTTGCGTATCGGGAAGAAGGTCAATACCAAAGTCTATTTCCCTTTCGAGAGGAACACCGGGTAGATCATCGGGAAACACATCCGGAAACTCATTTACCACGGGAATCGATTCAAGACAAAGGGTTTTGAAACCTATATCCCTCACCCAAATAAGATGATAAATGCAACGCTTGGAGATCATCTTTCTAGCTTTAAGAGAAGAAACAAACTGACCTCTAGGCATAAAATTTCCCCCTTTTCCACTCTAGGACGAGCTCATTAGGAAATTAAAACTTAACCACTCGGGTTCTATAATCAACCGAGGCATAACAAGAATGAAGCCAATCTATCCCAAGAATGACATCAAAGTCTATCATATCTAGCCCTACAAGATCAACATACGTGACTCTATGGAACAAGGAAATGGGACACTTCCTATAAACCCTTTTAGCCACAATAGAATCACCAATAGGAGTAGAGACACATAAGGGGTCTAACAACACATCCGGGGCAACATCAAATCTTATAGCTACATATGGCGTCACAAAAGATAAAGTAGCACCGGGATCAAGTAAAGCATATACATCAAGATGGAAGACTTTGAACATACTGGTAACCACATCGGGAGAACTTTCTTGCTCTTGGCGAGTTTGGAGTGCATAAAATTGGTTTTGCTTGGGAGCACTAGAACCCGAACCACTAGGAGCACCTTGTTTACCATCTTTCCCCTTTGTAACATTCATTGAACAATCCCTCATTTTTTGACCGCTGTTGCAACAAGTTAAGCAACCATCCAATCCGGTTAAGCATCTCCCCTCATGATTCTTCCCACACTTTGGACATGGGGAAAGTGGAGTTCTATTACCACCGCCATTGCCTCCTTGAGGCTTAGGGTTAGACACCCTAATCTTATCAAACTTAGGCATTGGAGCATTAGAAGACCCTTGGTTCGAAAATCTTTGGCGAAACTTAGGACGACCTTGTCCTCCAGTCCTTTGGTTTGAGAAGCCACCATCACCGATCCTAGCCCTCTTTTCCTCTTTGGACCTCTCATTTAGCTTCTCTTCTTTGATTTGTTGAGCATGAACCATCAACTATGAAATATCCATTTCCTTAATAAGCATGGCAGTCCTACACTCCTTGACCACCAAGTCGGACACCCCCGACACAAACTTACTCATTTTGGCCCTTGAATCGGCCACCAAGAAGGCGCATATTCTGACAATTGAGTGAACTTCAATTCATATTCTTTGACACTCATACCACCTTGCTTCAAGTTAATGAACTCGAGAACCTTAGCCTCTCTCATCTCAAGAGGAAAGAATCGATCCAGAAAAGCTTCCTTAAATTTCTCCCATTCAAGAGGACCCGCATCTATAGCCCTCTCACCTTTCCATTGGTTAAACCACACTTAGCCACACCCTTCAATTGGTAAGCGGCCAACTCCGCTTTCTCTTCCGGCGTCACCCTCATGATCATGAAAATCTTGTGAACCTCTTCAATGAACTCTTGTGGATCCTCCTCCACCTTGGAGCCATGGAATTCCGGAGGGTTCATCCTTGTGAAATCTCTCACCCTTGATACCGTCGTACCCACATGTGTGTTCACGGGGACCACAACTTCCCTATTGGCTTGGGCCATCACGGCTTGGGCCAATGCGTGGAAAGTGGCTCAAAACTCTGCATTAGTAATATCTTCGGCCAAAGGAGCGGCCGAAACTTGGTTAGCCTCTTGTTCCACATTCTCATTTGTGTTCCTCCTTGCAAAAGCTCTTCTAGGTGCATATCCTGAAAAGTGTACGACATGGATTAGGAGAGGAACATATAAAGTTGGACTCTAAAGCACAATTCTAGAATATGAAAGAAGTGGAATTTTCTAACATCTTGTAGCCTCCTATTCATAAATGTGGCGCGATTCACACTTATGAACAACACTTTACTAGACGTGGCTTTGAGACATCCTAGGACCTTTCTAAACCTTGCGCTCAGAATACCAAGTTTGTCAAAACACAAAGTACCCCCAGGTGTGACATGGCGTATAGGACACCGAGAGGCCCCACAAATGCCACTTAGCATACATATACATAAGGTAAAGACAAGAATGAGGAAAAAGATAGACAATCTCATAAAAGTAAAGTGTTTACAAGCGGAAGTCTTGACTAAGTCTCAAAAACCATCTAATACAATAGAATGATCGGGACGTAACCCGGACATCATATACAAGTCTGAAACTTAAAAGTAAAGAAAAGCAATAAAGTCTCTTAGTCCCCGAAGCATGAGGACTTACCATGACTGGTAGCTCGAACTCTGAAAGCAACTAACCACAAAGTGTGAAGGATGACTGTCTGACCATACATTATTAGAGCATGTAGGCAAAAGTATGCATTAGTACATCGAATGTACTAAGTATGAAGCAAATGCATATAAACACATAAATCCTACCTATGAGATATCTGCTTTCAAATAGGAAATCATGCTAGTGAGATATCATCATGAACGTGTAGTGACCAAACCACATCATATGACAATAGGGTTAGAAACTCATTGCATAAACATGGCCAATGCAAGCTAGTCATATCATAAGTCTTGAGAGATACTTCTAGTACCTTAGTTCATTATTATGGGATATTTACATTTAATCGACATAGACGATGTGAGTTATAACATGGAATCCAGTGTCTGCCCCACACCGAAAAGGGGAGTGATGTCTACCCCATACCACTAGAAGGGGTGTCCCACTTGCCAAGGTAAGAACTATAAATCTTTAGCTTATGTGGATCCACTAGTTATGTGTCTATCTGAGACAAAACCTACGAGGCACGTAGTTACGGGACTTAGGGATTGCTACTCAAGATCCATGGACGCTAAACGGAAACCTTCATCCCAAAAGCCCGCTCGGTGCTAAGTAAAATCCCAAGGAATAGTCAATTATGCTTATTCATATTTTAACCAAGGAAGAGGTACATCTAAGGTTACCAAATCCAAGCTAAGATCATATCTAGACGTTTCAACTACCATGGGCTTGCCCAAGCTGACGTCATGAGAATAGCTCCTGATTGATTCATAGGTGATAAATCATTTCAACCATATGAACCCTAATTTACGTGAGAAAACCTTTCACATTCATATGCTTAGCTTCGTGTGAGGAAAACCTTTCACAACTCATGGATGCCATCATCTACATGCACCCTAGCAATTATAAAAATAATTATCATGAAACATTCATCTCTTATGCAAGCTATTCATATACATGCATCTCTTATGCTAGCTATTCATATGCATGCATCTCTTATGCAAGCTATTCATATACATGCATCTATTATGCAAGCTATTCATATGCTCATAAATCATGATCTAGTATGGGTACATGTCAATTCATCTTAGAATCATGCAATAAACTAGAATCATGCATATTTCATCAATTTCATAAGTTCATAAATGCATGGATCATACTTCATCATGAATTCATAACTAGGAATCATGGCTCATGCATGGGTTCATACAATTTCTACTCAAATCATATAAATCACGCTAGATCATGCACTAAATTACGTTACCATGCTAGATCGTGCACTAGGAATCATAAAATCAACAATTAGAATCATAATTGAAGAACCCATAAGAATTGATCTAAAACCCTAACTCAATTTGGGGAAATTAACCTTGAAATTGGAAGAAAACTAGGGACCCAATGGAGGAAAGGACTCCATTAGTGAATTCTAACATACCTCAACAAAGCCCACAAGAAATTGCTAAGAATTGATGACCGTCAATGGAGGATCCTTTCTTCTTCCTTGAGAATTGAGTGAACTTTCTAGAGAGAGAAATAATTTGGGGAAGTTAGGAATTTGAGAATGAATTAATGAAGGAAAATATTTGGTAAGAAAGACTAATATAGTGGGTCAATTTAGAGGCAGTGTCGTAAATAAAAAGATTTTAAAGAATTAGGAAAAGGCATAAAGACCCCTGTAAAATAACTGTCAAACGAGGTCTACGGGTCCAACCTACGGACTATCCTGTCGAACCGTAGAAAACTTCAAAAACCCAGATTTTAGGACACTTTCGACGACTTCGATCTACGGCCCGTAGGCCATTCTACGGTCCGTAGATCCAACCCGTAGAACCCAACTTGACCCTCAGAAATTTGACTAAGTCTGGAACCTATTGATGATACCATTCTATGGTCCGTGGAAAGACCTGCGGTTCATCCTGCTAGCCCATAGACTCGACTTCAGAGACTTGATTTTCAAAACTTTTTAACCAGTAGAAAGTGACCCTAGGCCCAAAACTGGAAATTTTCTCTTTTGAAAAACTGAGCTATTACAATAACCTTACATACCTTAATCTCTCCTAAACCATGGATAAAATTCCAAACTTGGTGAAGAACGTCCAACAATTCTACACTTGAGTCTTAAAGAAGGGTTTCTTCTAAGACTTTATTATCTTAACGTAATATCGTGTTACGAATCCGTATATGGGTGTAAGAAACACTAAAAAATACTTAGAATGTTGTGGGGGAACTTATCTTAGGGTAGGGAGATATGGATAGGAGAAGAGAGTAGTCATAGGACTCTCAAAGATGAAGAACAAGTGAAAAGTTTGGAAAAAAGTGGACTGGGTTCAATTTATAGACTTAGGAATTGAATTGGGGTTTGGTGCGCCGTGGTCCCCATTGCTGTGAACTTTATCGCAATGGGCAACGGGCCGCACTACCTGCTGCATTCTAAATAGGCAATTCTCCAAATTCCCTGCCACCTTTCATTGCGGTGCGATCTCCATCATTGTGAACCTCAGTGCGATGGGCTTCGCATCGCGGTCCTTATCTCGACCAACACACAGAAAATGTTTAATATTTTAGTTAAAATGAGCATAAATTCTTGTATAAAACTTGGATGCACAAGCAGTTTAATGGATTATGTTGGGTGATAGAGGATATTCTCCATATCAAGATTTGATCCTCTAAGATCTTAAAGATAATTGTTGTAATCTAGAATATCTTTTTTGCCTTTTTTGTAAAATATATGATTTTATAGAATCCCAGATTTCATGAGATCTAGGTGATTCTGTTCCACAATCTCTCATGTATATAAAGCCATGTATATGACATAGAAAGACATGAAGGAAATTATTCAACTATCTTACTCCACATAGTATTAGAGCTTTAGGCTTATTCTTGATTAGTTTTATTCATCTTGTCTTGAAAAAATCTTTTTTTTATCTTTATCCTCCCAAAGATTGAAACCATTCAAGAACCATGCCAGAAAATGTGACTGTTGTAATTATTCCAGCCTTTGGAAATGTTTCTACAACTGTAAAGAATAACTCTACAGTTTCAACTCGTGATTTGGCAAAACATTCAAGCCTCTTATCAGTTGAATGGAAAAAATTATCTAAAATGGGCTCAACTGGCTCGTACCTTTTTAAAGGGTAAAGGGAAAATACGACACCTTCTCGGTACAGGACCATTTAAAGAAGAGCCCACGTTTGATGCATATGGGATGAACATGATGCAATGGTGATGTCTTTGTTATGGAACTCTATGCATCCAGAAATCAGCAATAGTGTTGTGTTTCTGAGCATCGCTAAAAAAATTTGGGATGCAGTGAAGGAGACGTACTCTAAAGTACATGATACTGCCAGGATCAATGAAATAAAAACAAAACTTTCTGCAGCTAATAGGGAGCTCGACCTGTCACTAAATATTCTAACTTTTTACAGGAGTTATGGCAAGAAATGGATCATTATCAATGCATTCAAATGGGTTGTAAAGATGATGTTGTAATTCTGAAAAGATTTATTGAAAACGAAAGGATTTATGATTTTCTTGCAGGGCTAAATGCAGAATTTGATTCCATGAGAGTGCAAATCTTAGGAAAAGAAGATCTGCCATCACTAAATGAGACAATGGCCATTATACGGATTGAAGAAGGATGGAGGAGTGTTATTCTTGAAACTCAAATTAATGAAGGATCATCTTTTGTAGCAAAAGGGACAAGTTAACTGAATGAGACAATGGCCATTATACGAACTGAAGAAGGATGGAGGAGTTTTATGCTTGAAACTCAAATTAATGAAGGATCATCTCTTGTAGCAAAAGAGACAAGTTCAAAAGAATCTGGAGTTTCACAATGGGAGAGCACCATCAACCCCGCGAGTTCATTCAAACCGTCATTCAATAGGGACAATGTTTATTGCACCTATTGCAAAAAATATCGGCACACTCGAGAGAGATGTTGGAGACTCAATGGTAGACCTCCAAACAGAAACATTAGTGAGGGAAAGCAGGCACATATAGCTAGCAGCCCTTAGACAGATGAAACAAATCCACACTCAACTTCAGTAGGTAGTTGTTCATTGGCCTTCGCATGTATTTCTTGCTCTTTTGTTACTAGTGTCTCAGACAAACTTTCTCCAATATGGGTGGTTGATTTCGGGGCAACTGATCACATGACCAGTTCCTCTTATCTCTTCATATCATATTCCCCTTGTCCTAGCTATAAAAAAAATAACTATAGATGATGGTTCAGTTATTACTGTAGCTGGACAAGGAGACATACAACTAGGGAAATCCTTGATACTTAAAGATGTCCTTCATGTCCCAAAGTTATCTGCAAATCTCATTTCTATCCTGAAACTAACCAAAGATTCCAAATGCCAAGTAATTCTCTTCCCTTCATATTGTTTATTTCAGGAACAGAATACGAATGAGATGATTGGGCACCTAGTGAGAAAGGTGGTCTTTATTGTCTGGATGTCCACAATGGTGAAGATACAACTAAGTATGCCTTATCTAGTTCATTCTTGTCTGAATATGTTATGTCCAATAAAGAAAAAGTACGACTTTATCATCGTTGGTTAGGTCATCCTTCCTTTTATGTAATCAAAATGATGTTTCCATCTTTGTTCAAAGTTTTGATTGTTGAGTCTTTTCATTGTGATGATTGTGAAATTGCAAAACACAAACATGTTCCCTATCCAATTAGTCACAAAAGAAGTCAAACTCCATTTTCTCTTATTCATAGTGATATTTTGGGACCCTCTCCCATTCTTAATAATTCTGGTGCTAGATGGTTTGTGTCATTCATTAATGATTGTACAAGAGTAACGTGGATCTATTTGCTAAAGCAAAAATCAGATGTTAGTCGAATTCTTCCTACTTTTTTTAATATGATCAAAACCCAATATGATATGCCTACTAAAAGATTCTGATCTGATAATGCCAAGGACTACTTCAATCAAACCCTCTCTGTTTTCTTCCAAAAAGAGGGAATTATTCATGAATCTTCTTGTGTCAATACTCCTCAACAAAATGGGATAGCAGAGAGAAGAAACGGTCTGTTACTTGACATTACTAGATCACTATTGTTTCACAAAAGGGTGCTAAAATAGTATTGGGGGGAAGCTGTCCTAACTGCTACACATCTTAGTAACAAAATGCCATTAAGAATTCTAAACTTTAAAAGTCCGCTTCATACTCTTAGAAATTTCTTTCTGAATTTTGAAATTTCCAATAAATTGGTTCCTAGAATCTTCAGGAGTGTTGCCTATGTTCATATTCATTCTCAAAATAGAGGCAAATTAGACCCACGTGCTCTTAAGTGTGTTTTCATATGATATTCTCCTACTCAAAAAGGTTACAAATGTTATCAACCATCATCAAAGAAATTCTTTGTTTCAGTTGACGTTACATTTGATGAGAGTGAATCCTTTTTTGGTCATTCTTACAATTAGGGGGAGTCATTGAAGGGAGAGGGACCTCTAGACTTGTCACTACTTGATTTTTCTATTTCTAGTCGTGTCAAATCCTTACCTGAGTCATCATATCTTCGGTCACCCGAGTCTCTAAATCCAAATGAACTCATTGAGTCTCCTAATATGGATATAGATAATGGAATTCTAGATAATAATCTACCATTACAGGCTTATTCTTGAAAAAAGAGGCTAATTGATCAAACTACTCAGCTTCAATCATCTCCTAAGGTTACTGCTCCTAGTACCCATCTTGAACCTATTGAACCATCAGAAACACCAAACCAAACTGATCATGAAGAAGAACCTAACCCACCTAATGACCTTGCCCTTCCAATTGTGCTCAGAAAAAGAACCATAACTTGCACACAACACCCTTTGAGCCTTTCCGTGACATATCAAAATCTATCCCCAAGTCATAAAGCTTTTCTCTATAACCTCCACACAATTCCTATTCCCAAAAAATTGTATGAAGGCTTAAGAAACAGAGAGTCAGAGAAAGCTATGAAGGTTGAAATGGACGCGTTGGAGAAAAACAAAACTTGGGAAATTATGGAATTAACAAAAGGGAAAAAGTTGGTATGGTTCAGATGACTGTTTACTGTGAAATATAAGTCAGATGGGTCCATAGTAAGATTTAAAGAACGTTTGGTAGCAAAGGGTTATACACAGACCTATGGAATTGATTATTTGGAGACTTTTGCCCTAGTGGCAAAAATGAATACAGTGAGAATCTTATTATCATAGGCTGCAACTTTTAATTGGAACCTACAACAATTTGATGTAAAAAATACCTTTTTACGTGGAGACTTAGATGAGGATATCTATGTGGATGTGCCACCTAGTTTTGAAAGCAAGAAGGGAATGGTGTGTAGACTTAAGAAGGCACTTTATGGATTAAAGCAATCACCTCGTGCATGGTTTGGAAGACTTACAAAGGTTATGATCAAGCTAGGGTATCGACAAAGTCAAGGAGACCACACCTTGTTCATACGACACTCAAAAATAGGAAAGGTGACAACATTATTGTTTTATGTGGATGACATCATAGTAACAGGTGATGATTCAGAGGAGCTACAAAATTTGAAAAAGTGTTTACTCAAGGAATTTGACGTCAAAGAGCTTGGTAAATTAAAGTATTTTTTGGGAAACGAAGTGGCACACTCAAAACAAGGAATCTTTATTTCCCAACAAAAATATGTGTTTGATTTGCTGAAAGAAACAGAAAAATTAGGGTGTAAACTAGTGGTTACACCAATTGAATATAATCATAGATTATGCAATGCTCCAGAAGATTTTGTGGTAGATAAAGGCTTGTATCAAAGGTTTGTAGGGAAATTGATTTACTTGTCCCATACAAGACCGGACATTGCCTTTGTTGTAAGTGTTGTTAGCCAATTTATGCCTGATCCTAGAGAAATGCATCTTCATGCTGTCAACAAGATTCTACAATATCTTAAGGGAAGTCCAGGAAAAGGAATACTATTCAAAAGAGGAGACATGGTTTTAGAGGCTTATACTGATGCGGAGGCTTATACTGATGCAGACTATGCTGGTTCATTAGTAGATCGTAGGTCAAGTTCTAGATATTGCACTTTCTTAGGAGGAAATCTGGTGACTTGAAAAAGTAAAAAACAAAATGTAGTGGCCAGATCAAGTGCAGAATCCGAGATTAGATCTATGGCTACGGGAGTTTATGAGTTGTTATGGTTAAAGGTAATCCTTGATGATTTGAAGATAAGATGGGAAGCACCTATGAGAATATATTGTGACAGTAAATCAGCATTAAGTATAGCTCATAATCCTGTACAACATGATCGCACTAAGCATATTGAGGTAGATAGACATTTCATTAAGGAGAAATTAGATAGCGGACTCATTTGTACGCCATTTGTGTCTACAAAAGATCAGGTGGCCGATGTTTTAACAAAAGTACTGCCAAATAATGTGTTTCAAGATCTAATAAGCAAGCTAAGAATGGAAGATATACATTCACCTGTTTGAGGGGAAGTGTTGGCTGATAGAGGATATTCTCCATATCAAGATTTGATCCTCTAAGATCTTAAAGATAATTGTTGTAATCTAGAATATCTTTTTCTCCTTTTTGTATAGATATGATTTTATAGAATCCCAGATTTCATGGGATCTAGGTGATTCTGTTCCACAATCTCTCATGTATATAAAGCCATGTATATGACATAGAAAGACATGAATGAAATTATTCAACTATCATATTCCACAGGTTAGTACTTTACCATGAACATGGTGTAAGGCATGGTGACACATTCTTATTAACACCACACCATTTATATGAATCTACTCTTTACCAATGGGCCTTAGCGAGGTGTTACAAGGTCCAGTTAGATGTATCAAAGCAATTGCAATGGTGTGAAGTGATGAATAAGGAGATTCCAAAACTTTGTTTCTATTTATTGACTTATCATTAAGTGAAGGTTGAGCATCGACAACCCGCATGATTACTTCGACATATTGAGATCTTGAAGTGGAAGGGGCAATAATTACCATAGTTGTAGTAACTAGGCTAACTTGGGCCTTTAAAGGTTGTGAATATATGTGGTTCTTATTGGTCCAACTATGTATATAGTGGAGTGAGATATGAACAATATACATGGACAAAACTTTTGAATCCATTAGGGATGTTAACGTCCATCATCTAGAGTAGGGGGCCACAAATCACTTCTCATTTTTTGAAATCCTTCCAACAACTTTTAGGTGCATGAGTGTGTCTCAATATTGTGTTTCTCCTGCTGATGGATGAACAGTTTGAGCCTAATATACATATCTTAGAGGAAACGTAGAGATCTAATTATATCCTTGATTTGAGAGCTAGTTGGAATGATTACCTACCTATAGTGAATGGGCTTACAACAAATTTCAGGAAAAAATTAAGGCGGTGCCATACAAGGCTTTGTATGGTAGCAGTTATTCCCCTGTTAGATTTTCTAAATATGGTAAGACAAGGTATTTGGACCAAACCTAGTATAGGATTTTATTGATTAGGTTAAGTTGATAATTCAAGGATTGTTCAATGCACGAAGTAGACAAAGTTTATCTAGATAAGAGGAAAACAGACTTAGAGTTCATGGTCAAAGACCAATTATTAGTTCATGTCTCACTGAGGAAGGGAGTGATGCGACATAAGAAATAAGGATATCAAGTTTTAGATTTATAGGGTCGTAAGATATATTTTATCTAGTGCAAGTCATGGTGTATCAATTAATACTTCTCGTGAACTTGAGGCACTAGTTATACTGATTGATTAGTACTTCTCATAGAGATGGAAGTTGGTGGTTATTATTGATAGGCTTCAAGTAAGTTTCTTTCAAAATATTACATACATAAAGTTCATATGAAAGAACCACAAAAGTGAGAAGGCAACATAGTTAGCTAAAAAAGAAATGTGAGCCAAATGCCCATCACATGTTTCAGTACACATTTGTTATAAGTTTAAGGACTAAATTTCTTACGTAAAGTAAGCAATACAACATTAGATAATGACATTTCACTCATTATCTAAACAAAAATATCTACAAACAAAACAAAAATAAGGGGGAGAGTGGGATAAAGCCCACCTAAATATACATTGAATACATATCAGAAAGGGGTTTTTGGATGAAGAGATTTCCTATGTGAAGTCAAAATCCATAATTTAACTTTTGGATGATTTGGTGGGGGGAGGTGGAAATGTAATAAAAAATCACGGATCTGGGTGCTAAATTCAAAATATTGGCCTAAGACTTCTTAGTTTATGAAATCATGATTTGTATGCTTTATACATACCTTGGGAGCTTGAAGCTCTTCAATTATGGCTCAATGTTCTTTCTTGTGATGCTCTTCCTCTCTTATGTTGTGTTCATCTATTGTGTCATGCTAAAATAATAAAAAGAGGTAAGGGCCCTTGGTGTATATTTGAGAATTAGAACCCTCTTAAAATGGAAAAAAGATCCCAAATCGGATTGCAAAAGCATATGGCACTGCATCTTAACCTAATCTAAGGTGGCACGTAAAAAGTTCTTAAGAACACTAACTTTTTGCCTAGAAAACTTCGAGGCGCTACATTACTTTGACACGCATGATCAAGTTCATTTTTCTCAAATCATTTTAAGGGCTTCAAGTTTGTTTCAAGAAGCATAATCAAACTATTCCTAGATTAAGATTTATAAGTCTTGGAACTTAGGTCAAGTTAACTGGTTACCATAAGCAAGTGTTTTCGACTCTTTTTTGGTCCAATGACACTCTTAGCGTAACACAACATGAACTCGTCAACCAAATACAAATATATCCTAGCACATCAAGATGACTAAGTTCATCATATCTATAAGTGATACGCATGTCCAAGTTAGTATTCAAGTAGTGTCAGAAATAGCTCCTTCAGTGAGACTTTTGCCTAAGGATGTGTATAGACTTGAGAGCGCATGTATTAGTTCCATTGTTAGGAAATCAAATATTATTGGCTTGTATTCACACCATGCCTTCATTGATAGAACACATAAAGGCCACTCAATATATGAGGATGAGAGGTGGTACAACCATTGAGTACTTGTCTTTCCCTTCTATGAGAAATTTAAGAGAAACATATTATTGAATAGTGTATTTACATGATTACATTGAACCTTATTTATAGACCCTTCATTACAATCCTTATCCAAATAGGATTTCATATAATATTTCTATTTTAATTGTAACACTCGCCCTCAAGTTGGTGTATGCAAGTCATATGTGCTGATCTTGTTACATATGTAACTAATACGAGGACCAGTGAGGGACTTGGTGAAGAGACATGCAGGTTGATAATTGACTTCACAAATTTTGTAACAGTATCCCTCGAGGGTATCTTTTCTCTAACAATGTGACAGTCAATCTCAATGTGCTTAGTCCTCTCATGAAATACCAGATTTGATGCGATATAAAGGGCCGCTTGGTTATCACACACAAGTTTCATCTGATCCATTTCTAAAAAATTTAGTTCTTAGTTATCTTAGCGATTGTTTAATCCAAAATATCTCAAAAATTGCTTCAACCACTGCTCGATATGCTTCTGCGCTGACTAGATCGAGCAACCACACTCTGTTTCTTACTCTTCTAGTACAATAAAATTACCTTCCACTAAAACACAAATGTAGAACGTCTATTAAAGGGTGATCCTTCCTAATCAATGTATATATATAGGGTGATATCCTCATGGCCTCGATCCTCAAAGAATAGTCCTTTACCTATCACAGAATATGAACAACAACATCCTAATGACTATCATAGTGGGAAGTCATAAACTGACTTACAACACTCACAGGAAAAAGCATGTTAGGTCTAGTCACTATGACATAATTCAACTTTCCAACTAGTCGTCTCAACTTTCCAACTAACCGCTTATACCTTCCAAGACTGTTGAGTGGCTCCTAGTGTTCTGGCAAGAGTTTAGCATTCGAATGTGTCAATGGGTCTACATCACATCATTCTTGTCTCTTTAATAATGTCTAAATCATTCTTACATTGCAAAAGAACAATGTCTGATTTGGATTAAGCAACCTCAATGCCTAAAAAATACTTCAGTTTGTCAAGGTTTTTAGTCTGGAAATGCTAAAAGAGATGTTCCTTTAAATTAGTGAAACCATCTCGATTATTGTCGATGATATTGATATCGTCAACAGAAACCGCCAAATAAATACATATATTTGGTGCAAAATGTTGATAAAATAAAGTGTGATCAGGTCAACTACAAGTCATGTCAAACTCCTGAATTACTATGCTAAACTTCCCAAATCAAGCTTAAGAAGACTGCTTCAGACTATATAGTGACTTACACAATCGATTTACACAAGTACTAGACTCTCCCTAAGCAATAAAATCAGGTGGTTGCTCCATATAGACTTCTTACTCAAGATTATATGGAGAAAAACATTCTTAATGTCCAATAATTGAAGAGGCCAATGGTGAATGGCAGTCATAGATAGAAAAAGGGAAACAAATGCTATTTTAGCCACAAGAGAAAAAGTATCAAAGTAATCCACACTAAATATTTCAGTATACCCTTTTGCAAAAGTGAATTTGAAACAAATAGAAAACACTACGGGAAATCATAGATATGTTGAAATTAGTGTAGTGATCGTCGTAAAGTACTCAAAATCTAGTATAAAATATAAAGATCATCTCGCAATCAAGAGATGAGTCGATATTGAACAAGAAACTCGCTGAAAAAATTGGTTGAAACTCATTCACCAGCATGTGGTACTGACATGTTCACTACAACTCTAGATCCTAGTCACACGTGAGGGATCTGTGACCGACGATGTTGGTTGGGCTTTGGTTGTCGTAGGTTGCTGGACCTTGTGGTGGTGTTGGATTTTTCAAAACACCAACTAAAATAGAGATAACTAGAGATAACAAAATTTAGGTACACTAGTAGACCAAAGCTATAACTAATTATCCAATGACTTCAAAAGTCAATGGCACATGCTCCCAAAATTTCCTGCAAGATCTGAATGACTCACTTAGACTGACCATCAGTCTTCACGTGAAATGTTGTGATGAGCTCGACCTAAGTACCCTACGCCTTTTGTAAAGTATGTCAAAATTGAGTTGTGAACTATGGCCCTCCATCAGAAATGATGGAAACATGTTCTCCATGCAACTTAACTATATCATGGATGTAGATATTTGTTAAATACTCCAATATGTGAGTAAATTGTATCGAAATAAAATGTGCGGACTTTGTGAGACTGGCTACAATTACCCAAACAGACTAATGCTTCCTAATGTATCACAAGCCTACCACAAAGCTTATAGTGATCTTCTCCAATTTCCAGTCAGGATTAACCAGATTCTGACCTATACCCTCAGGTTTCAGATGTTCATACTTTACTTGCTGACAAATCAAGCAACAAGTTACATGGTGAGATATGTTTGTTTTCATTCTCTCCACCAGAAATGCCTCCTCAAGTCTTGACACATCTTTGTAGTCCCTAGATGGGTTGAATAGCGGGAACTATGAGATTTTTCCACAATAGTCCATCTCAAATCCCCATATTGGGCACACAAAGTCTACCATCAAGTCTTATTAACTCATTAGGTTCGAAAATTACTTTCTTAACCTTTCCCTAGTCCAATTTCTACTTGAGCTTAAGCAAATGGGGATCGTCAAACTGATAAGCTTTGATCCATCCATATCATGCACACAAGCATACCCTACATAGTGAAGCATCAAGTTTTAACCCCTTGGTTAGCCAATAGCAAAAAATCAATAGCCAAGGGTCGAATAGAAGCTTATTTGGAAGCCAAACTACTCATGGACTTCCTATTTCAAGTATCTTCCATCACGTTTACTTTCCCCGGGTGGTATAAAATAGTCATGTCATAATCCTTAGGTAACTCAAGCTAGCTCCCCTACCCCAAGTTCAGAGTTTGACAAATCTTGTAGTTAATGATGAGTTCGTTTGACCTATTGCGCCTAGCTTTTATCTCTGTATTACAATTATATTCCTTGTTAGAGGAAAGTCTTAAATCAGTACGCCATTACTGATATTCCCTGAGTAGGGACCACTGTCATGATTAAACTCTCACAGAGGGGTCCACAACTTATATTGGTTCTCTCTTGTGGTAGGGAATCAATCATTTATGTGGTTCGTTTTTGTAAATTTCCTGAACATACTTATTTGATTGTAGCACCGCATCTTATAGAGTTTATACTCATGAATTTGATGATGGGGCTGCGATAATGCCCATTTACATGGTTCGTTCTTGTAAATTTCCTGAACATACTTATTTGATTGTAACACTGCATCTTATAGAGTTTGTACTCGTGAATTTGATAATGGGGTTGCGATAATGCCCATTTATTTGTTGCAGCGTTTGTCATATACATGATGTATTCGTTATATGATGGTTTATCACTATTACAAAAAATCATTACTACTATGTTTTATGAATACTATATACTAGCATGTTTCCGAACTTGGCCCTTTTTAGAATAGCTATTGGTAAGCTTTATCAATTCACTAAGCTATCTAACTCACTTTATGTTATATTGTTTTATGGAGACAACTATTGATATAGACGAGAACCCCCAATAAGGCTCGCGAAGTTGATAGTATTGGTGAATCTCACATTGGTTCAAGGGTGTTTATCATTCATTGTTGTCCTTCCTTTTAAACTCGTAATATTGCTCCATTCATTAGTTTCATGTGTACTTTGTTCATCATATGACTTAAATGTGTGCATTAAAATTTCTAATTGGTAATGACCTTGTACTATTGTCTAACAAGTAGGAGGTTAGTATGATCATTTGAAGAATGGATTAATCGAATTAGAATACAGATGGAGTGCAAGTTGAGCCTGAGGTATATAGGGTTGTATGAGGTTTTGGAGCGCATTGGGAAGGTGGCCTACAAGCTTGCCCCGTAATCAGGCATAACAATGATATATCTGATTTTCCATGTTTTTACATTGAGCAGGTACATCGAGGACAAGTTATAGGAGATAATTGTGATGAAAGTGCTTTGAAAGAATCACCAAATATAGGAATCTACTTGAGAGAATGAGTTTAACATGTGGAGTAGATGTTCATATCTATTTTACACTTCAAGTACAACTGAAAACCCATTCGAGGATGAATGTTATTCAAAGTGGTCTCAGAGCTCTAGTTTGTAGATCTTGCAAAGTTATGGGCAGTTACTAGTAGAATCTTGCAAATTGGTATAGAGACGTGTGTACTTATCTTTGAGAAGTTATAGTAATATATATGAAACTTTCCCCTCTTTCTATTCCTATTGTGCAATATGTGTTTTAACTTAAAGATTGGATCTTCATTTGTACCACAATGATGTGACCTAGTAGTCAATAAAATGGGTTGAAAATCATAAAGTCTCAGGTTCAAAAAGCAATTGAGACAAAAAGTTAGGTAACTTCTTTCCATATATTTTAGCATTGGTGGATAGAGTTACCTGATACTTGTTGTTGGTAGGAGGTAACAAGTTAGCCCAGACACAAGGAATATTTAAAAAAGAAGAAAAATTGGAACTTTGTTTTTATAATATAACAGATTGTGAGGACACAATTGTTCATTTTGGGAGTACGAGGAGTAGTACCAGATGTTTCTATTACGACCGGAGGTTAGAGTAGGTTGAGAAGGTACTTAGCCCAGGGATCGCAATGTGGCTTAGCCTACGGACAAATCCCCTATTGCTGCTTTGATATGCTAGATCTATATTAGTTGATCCACCCATTATTCTTGAGGCATTGCAAGCACCAGCTCAGGCCTAGGAGGGTTTCGTCTCTATACCTACATAACAAGATGCTTTGATCCATATTATAGGACTGTTAGAGATATTTGTAGAGATTTTTGAGCTCGACTTTGTGCAATTTTTAGGAGAGATTATTAATTGTGTTAGAGTAAGTCTTCTAAACTTTGATTTGAATACATCACATGATTTTACATTATATTTAAGGCTTTAATCTATCAATTTGAAGTGTTAAATTGGGACATTTTGCCATATATTTTAGAAAATGCAATTTGATGATTTGGGAGTCGATTTGATGTCAGATTGAGAAATACTAATACACGTGGAACCCTTAGGTTATGGGTAATTTGATTTTGAAATTAGTTTTGGATTTTGACCTTGAGAGACTTTTGTTCAATTTGACATAGACCATGTATTAAATTATGAGAAATGGTTTTTTAGCTTTGTTAAATGTTAATAATCATTTTTTAGGAAATATTTGAGTTGTTTCGATGCGTTTGAGCATGGCAAAGTTGTCGAGAAAGTTTAAAAGCTATCTTTGAACGAGTTAAGTTAAGAGTTTAACCTCAATAAGAGAATTTTACCAATGCATGTGTTATACATGACTTAATATGAGGGACAATGTATACATGTGATGAGCTTAAATAAGATTTTGAGTATAAAGCGAGAAATACTAGATTGTAGCTTTATATCATATATTCGTGTTTTGATGCATTGAGCATGATATTTATGTCATATAATGAATTCAATTTGTTATATTCTAAAAAATCATGTTTTATCTCAATATCGATTTAAATCTTTATTTGTGAAGTGTCATCATTGTGGAGCTGAGACATAAGTATTGGTGATCGTGAGTCCAATATTGAGATATCTTGAGGACCATTTGAGTTCGAATCGACACAAAGATATGTGGTGTTTAGATGAATTGTGAAAGCGACATTTGAGGCCTATTGAGTCTATAAGATCATAAATATAATCATGTGAGCATGTGGATATGGATTTGTCCTTCATGAGTCACTAACTTGCTACCTCCATTGTAGGCACACTGATTGTGAAAAGAGTTGGCCAACTAAATTTAGAAGTGAATTTATGTGATAAAGATCCTACGTTTACTGCATTATTTTGTTGCTTTAATTCATTATTTGTATGTGAGCGTTTATGTGGTTGACTTGAAATGTGATGAAAATACTTAAATATTATTACTTGTCAATTACATAATTATATTTTTGTTATTTCTCTTGTTCTTTATATTTCTATTTAAATTGATCAAGTTATGGTAAATGTTGGTTTGTAAAGTAACTTTCATCACTATCGTGTTGAGAGCAGTCAATGGCTTGAAAGTAACTTCGGTTGTGACATAAAGTAATATACATCATCAAAATTTATGAAAGGAAATTTTCTTCTTAGACAAGCCCAACAGTCGATGCCTTAACTTGTTCGAGTGAACACTTCCATGACATGAGACATATATGGAATAAGATGGGGTAAATTCATAAAATAAGCCTTTGAAGACAATTTGCATTCCTAAAGCATATTAGTCATTAAAAGAAATAATTTCCGTTAACAAAGTTGGAGTTGTAAATTATGATGACGCTAAGGTCAAAACTGAATAAATAGCATAAACCTAGACTTCAACTCTAATCTTTCTATGAAGCCTGTAGCATAATTTGAGTAACAATGCTTATTAGGATAGGGCTCCAACATATCTATAACTAGAAAGTTGAAATAAATGATTGTGTCCCTAGAGCAATGTAGGACTTACCAATAGTTGACAGATGAAAAATCCTACTGGATATCCTGATCATGATGCGTATCTGAACCTACATAATAAAATGTAGTGTCGCCAACAAAAAGGTAGGTAAGTATATATATAAAATAGTACTCGTATGTAAAATAACATGGAATAAAACATAATAGGGACATAAATTAGAAGGCCAACCAACAAACATTAGACGTAGAGTGGAATCAAAGGATTTAAATCATGGAGTTGACCTTATTGTTTTGATCTTTGGTCATTATTAAATTCATTATGTGAATTTCTTAGCATAACCATGGAGTTCAATTTCTTCTCGATCAGCTAAGCCATCCATTACCTTGTCGAGGTATAAGACTTACGTAAAATGTTTTCTAGCAAGGATCCATAAAAATGCCACAACAGGGACCATATAGTATTTGCTCGACCCAATAGAATGATCCAAAACCTATGTTCGCATATGTAGTTTAATTTTGGGCACTTGTTATATAGACTCATGCCTTCTCGCGTTAACACTAATAATCCTGGTTTTTTAAATAAAAAAGTTTATCTCAAAAACTCATGAATCATAATTAGCTCGAAATTTCATAAATCACGGTATGTGTTGAGTGCATCATATTGCAAAAGTCATAAGTTTCATAATCATGGTCCATAAATCGAAGTCATGTTAATCAAGTCATAATATAATAAAGTTCATATTTTGAAGAAAAATTATGGTTCATACGATGTTATAATTTGATAGAAAAATCATGGAGCTCATGGGTTTTGATCAAGAAGAGATTTTAGAATGATCATAACGAGTTCTTGACATTCATAATGATTTAAAATGAGCAAGAAAATAAGCTTTCTTAACTTGTCTTACTCACTCATTGAGGAGATCTCATGGAAATGAAGAATATAGTGTGGGGAATAACAATGATGTTCTCTTGTGCAGAGGATAACCTTACATACCTTGATCTCTCCTAAACCATGGATAAAATTCCAAACTTGGTGAAGAACATTCAACAATTTTACACTTGATCCTTTAAGAAGGGTTTCTTCGAAGACCTTATGATCGTAAAGTAAAATTGTATTACGAATCCGTATATGGGTGTTAGAAACACTACAAAATACTTAGAATAGTGTGGGAGAACTTATCTTCTTGTGGGGAGGTGTTGAGAGGAAAAGAGAGTTGTCATAGGACTCTCAAAGATGAAGAACAAGTGAATAGTTTGGAAAAACGTGGACTGGGTTCAATTTATAGACTTGGGAATTGAATTAGGGTTTGGTGCTTTGTGGTCCCTATTACTGTGAACTTTACCACAATAGGCAACGGGCTGCACTATGTGCTGCATTCTAAACAGTAAATTTTACAGTCCCTACCACCTTTCATCGCGGTGCGATCTCCATCATTGTGAACCTCACTGCGATGGGCTTCACATCGCGGTACTTATCCTGACCAACACACATAAAATGTTTCATGTTTTAGGTAAAACAAGCATAACTTCTTGTATAAAACTCGGATCGACGAGCAGTTTAATGGGTTAGTACTTAACCATGAACATGGTGTCGGGCATGACAACACATTCTTAATAACACCACACCATTTATATGAATCGACTCTTTACCAATGGGCCTTAGCGAGGTGTTACAAGGTCCAGTTAGATGTATCAAAGCAATTGCAATGGTATGAAGTGATGAATAAGGAGATTCCTAAACTTTGTTTCTAAGTATTGACTTATCATTAAGTGAAGGTTGATCATCGACAACACGCATGATTACTTCAACATATTGAGATCTTGAAGTGAAAGGGGCAATAATTACCATGATTGTAGTAACTAGGCTAACTTGGGCCTTTAAAGATTGTGAATATTCGTGGTTCTTATTGGTCCAACAATGTATATAGGAGTGAGATATGAAAAACAATTTGAGAAAAATAGGAGAAAAATGTTATTGAATTGTGTAACTACATTACTACATTGAGACCTATTTATAGACACTACATTAAACTCCTTTTCCAAAAAGGATTCCTATTCCTATTTTTATTCCTATTCTAAAGAGTATTGTAATACTTATTTAAATTCTAACACTCCCCCTCAAGCTGGTGCATATAAATCATATGTACCTAGCTTGTTACAGATGTAATTAATACGAGGACCAGTGGGACTTGGTGAAGATATCTACAAGCTGATCATTTGACTGCACAAATTTCTTAACAATATCTCCTGAGAGTATCTTTTCTCTGACAAAGTGGCAGCCAATCTCAATGTGCTTAGTCCTTTCATGAAACACAGGATTTGATGCAATATGAAGGGTCGCTTGATTATCACACACAAGTTCCATCTTACCGATTTTGCCAAATTTTAGCTTTCTCAGCAACTGTTTGATCCAAACTATCTTATAAGTTGCTGTAGCCATTGCTCGATATTCTGATTTTGCACTAGATCGAACAACCACACTCTATTTCTTACTTTTCCTCGACACCAAATGACCTCCTACTAAAACACAATATCTGGATGTCGAACGTCTATCAAAGAGTGTTCCTGCCCAATCAGCATCTGTATATCTAATGTTATGCTCATGGCCTTGATCCTCGAAGAGTATTCCTTTAACAGGAGGTGACTTTATATATCGCAGAATATGAACAACTGCATCCCAATGACTATCACAAGGAGAAGTCATAAACTGACCTACAACACTCATAGGAAAAGAGATGTCAGGTCTAGTCACTGTGAGATAATTCAACTTTCCAACCAGCCGTCTATTCCTTTCAGGATTACTGAGTGGCTCCCACTGACCCGGAAGGAGTTTAACATTCATATCCATAGGAGTGTCAATAGGTCTACATCCCATCATTCCTGTCGCCTCAAGAATGTCTAAGGTATACTTGCGTTGAGAAATAACAACACTGGATCTAGACTGAGCAACCTCAATACCTAGAAAATACTTCAATCTACCAAGGTCTTTAGTCTGGAAATGCTTAAAGAGATGTTGCTTCAAATTGGTGATACCATCTTGATCATTACCAGTGATAACAATATCATCAACGTAAACAACCAAATAGATACACCGATTTGGTGCAGAATGCCGATAAAACACAGAGTGATCAGCTCCACTACGAGTCATACCAAACTGCTGAATTACTGTGCTGAACTTTTGAAACCAAGCTCAAGGAGATTGTTTCAAACCATAGAGTGACCTACGCGATCGACATACAAGACTACTAGACTCCCCCTGAGCAACAAAACTAGGTGGTTGCTCCATAAAGACTTCCTCCTCAAGATCACCATGCAGAAAAGCATTCTTAATGTCCAATTGATGAAGGGGCCAATGACGAACGGCAGCCATAGAGAGAAAAAGATTGACATATGCTATTTTAGACACAGGAGTGAAAGTGTCACTATAATCTAGCCCAAATATCTGAGTATACCCTTTGGCAACAAGGCAAGCCTTAAGCCAATCAACCTGACCGTCTGGACAAATTTTAACTGCATAAACCTAACGACAACCAATAGTAGATTTAGCTGCAGGAAGGGAGACAAGCTCCCAAGTACCACTCTTATGCACAGCAGACATCTTATCAACCATAGCCTGCCTCCATCCAGAATGAGAAAGTGCTTCACCTGTAGTCTTAAGAATGGAAATAGAGGACAAAGACGATACAAAGGCATAATAGGGTGATGATAGACGATGATAACTCAAGAAATTATAATGTGGGTTAGCATTTCGAGTGGATCGTATACCTTTTTGAAGTGCAAGTGGTTGGCTAGGAGGAGGCAAGTACGCAGTAGGAGCAGGGTCCGGTGCATGACATGAATCATCTGGGACTAGGGCTGGACGCGGATGGCGATGATAAGTTAGGAGTGGTGGCACTACAACTGGAGATGTAGAAGTAACCGTACATTCCTCAAAAGTTGGTACAAGTAAAACCTAAGGTATGGGTAAGACCACAGATATATCAGGATGATCAAAAGATGTATAGTAAGGCTGAGACCCAAAGAATGTGACATCGGCGGACATAAGGTATCGATGAAGATCATGTGAATAACAACAATACCTTTTTTGAACTCGAGAGTAACCAAGAAAGACACATTTAAGGGCACGAGGGGCTAATTTAACTTTCCTTGGGGCTAAGTTATGAACAAAACATGTGCTCCCAAAGACACAAGGGGGATAGAACAGAGATGTGACTGAGGAAACAGTATGGAATGTGGAACCTGATGCTGAATAGAAGATGAGGGCATTCTATTTATTAAATAACAAGATGTAAGAACTGCATCTCCCCAAAAACGCAGTGGAACATGGGATTCAAGGAGAAAAGTACGAGTGGTCTCAATAAGATGTCTATTCTTCCTTTCTGCTACACCATTCTATTAAGGGGTGTATGGATAAGTAGTCTGTTGAATAATGCCTTGGTAAATCATAAACTCCTGAAATTGGAAGGATAAGTATTCTAAGGCATTATCACTACGAAAAGTACGTATAGAAACACCAAACTGATTTTGTATTTCAGCAAAGAAACTTTTTAATATAGAAAATAACTCAGAACGATCTTTCATTAAGAAAACCCAAGTACGTCTTGAATAATCATCAATGAAAGTAACAAAATAACGAAATCCTAAGGTGGAACTGACTCTACTAGAACCCCAAATATCATAATGAACTAATGAAAAAATATACTCTGAATGACCCTCAGTACTACGTGAAAATGTAGCACGAGTGTGTTTCCCAAGTTGACACGACTCACAATCTAATGTGGATAAACTAGACAAACTTGGCACCATCTTTTGCAGTTTGGATAGACTCGGATATCCCAAACATTTGTGAATTAGATATGGGGAAACTATAACGGAACATGTTGTTAAGGAATTTGAAGAGGTAAGATAGTAAAGGCCTTGTGATTCATGTCCTGTTCCAATCATCTGCCCCGTACTGCAGTCCTGCATAAGAAAAAAATCATCAAAAAAGGTTATGCTACAATGTATGGCTTTCGTCAAACGACTAACGGATGCTAGATTAAAAGGAGAACCAGGGACATAAAAAATAGAGTCTAGGGTGACAGAAGATAAGGGTTTGGATTTTCCAACCCCTTTTGGTTTTGTTTGGATCCCATTGGCTAAAGTAATAGCAGGAAGAAATTGGGAATAAACAATATCAGAAAAAAGTGATTTATTACCAGAGATATGATCAGAAGCCCCTGAGTCCATGACCCATGATCCAAGCGTACTAGACTATGACACATAAGCAAAAGAATTACCCGCAACAGAAACATCAGGTTGTGCAACCGAAACTACTCTTGGAGACGTTTGCTTATTTGTACGATACCGAAGGAACTCATCATATTCTGTTTGAGCAATATGAGCATTATTGGATGGTTTATTAGGTTGATTACCATATGCTACTGGTGGAGATGTCTGTTTACTTGCGCGATTTAAAAGGAACTCATTATATTCCTTTAGAGCAATAGGATCATAACTGGGTGGTGGACCATGCAAAATATAACATATGTCACGAGTGTGTCCAAGTTTATGACAATGACTACACTTGGATCAAGGTTTCCCAAAATGCCCTCCCTCTCGCCGATTCTCCATAGACTGATATGTATGCTTTTCTATGGTTTGAGATGCAAGAATAGAGGAGTCAACAATGGGAGATGAAACTGCTTTGTTACTGGGAGGTGCAGCAAGATGAAGTAGACGAGAGAATAATTCATCGATTGTAGGAAGTATAGGGCTAGCTAAAATCTAATCACGTACTAAAGCATGGTCGGCAGAAAGTCCAACTAGAGTAAGAACTAGAAGCAATATATGTCTGTGTTCTTGTTGTTTTTCCACGTTCGTTGTGACTGGAATCAACGTGTCAAATTCCTCCATGACTGCCTTTACCTGTCCCAAGTAAGTAGACAAATCGAATTCTTATTTCTTTAAGTTGGTCAGCCAAGATATCACATCATAGAATCGAGTTATGTCATTAGTGTATAAAGCACGAGCCTTTTCCCAAACTGTATAACATGTCTGGAATGGGCAAAACAAGGGCATCAACTTGGAATCAATAGAACGCTATAGGAGACTACATGATTGAGCATCCACATTCTCCCATTGTGCTTTGGCTTTTGCATCTTCCTCACTGGTCTTTGCCTTTATATCCACCACATAAGTCTCGTTCGTTAAGTGATCTTGGACACCTTGACCCTTGCACCACAACTCAACCGAGGAAGCCCAAGCTAAATAGTTTGAACTTCCCAATAAAAGTTCTAAAGTAATTATAGGGCTAGAATTTGTAATCCCCATACTTTTGGAACCAAAAACATCACACCCAAAAGACATTATGTGAAATTTGTCATGAAAACAACAACCCAAAAAAAACATGCCTTGATTAATATGTGATTGTGAAATAAAAAAATCAAGTCTCGCGGAAACAGCCTGGAAATAGCCAAAATCTTAATTCCAGCAATCAGATCTGGTCAAAAACAGTATGGGTCTGGTCGGAATGGCTAGACGACCCCAACCGAAAAAAAATTCTCAAAACAAAATTGATCAGAACAGCCCTCATGTGTCGGCGCGTGAGACAGATCTCGCCAAAAAATTCCACCTTCGATCGGCGCGAGAGCGCGTGGGGTGGTATGTTTTGGTGATTCTTGCTAGGGTTTGGTCATGGGAGCTTTTCGAGCCTCGTGGTGGTGCTGGTTTTTGCACAACACCCACAAAAAGAAAAAAATAAGAATAAAATTGACACAAAACAGACCCAACAGCCACCTGAAATTGACATATAGTGACTTGTTTGTTCTCACCAATGCTTTGATACCATGTGAGAAAAATATTATTGAATTGTGTATCTACATTACTACATTGAGACCCTATCTATAGGCACTATATTAAACTCATTTTCCAAATAGGATTCCTATTCCTATTCCTATTCCTATTCTAAATAGTATTGTAATACTTATTCATATTCTAACAAAATATACGTGGACAAAACTTTTGAATCCATGAGGGATGTTAATGTCCATCATCTAGAGTAGGGGGGGTACAAATCACTTCTCATTTTTTGAAATCCTTCCAACAACTTTTGGGTGCATGAGTGTATCTCAATACCGCACCTGCTGATAGATGGACAGTTTGAGCGTACTATACAGATCTTAGAGGAAATGTAGAGAGCTAATTCTATCCTTGATTTGAGAGCTAGTTGGAATGATTACCTACCTATAGTTTAATGGGCTTACAATAAATTTCAGGAAAAATTAAGGCGGTGCCATACAAGACTTTGTATGGTAGCAATCTCTATCCCCTTATTAGATTGTCAAAAGATGGTGTGACAAGGTATTTGGACCAAACCTAGTATAGGAATCTGTTGATTAGGTTAAGTTGATCATTCAAAGATTGTTCAAAGCATGGAGTAGGCAAAGTTTATGTAGATAGGAGGAAAAGAGACTTAGAGTTCATGGTCAAAGACCAATTATTAGTGCATGTCTCACTTAGGAAGGGAGTGATGCGACATAAGAAACAAGGATATCAAGTCGAGATTTATAGGGTGGTATGATATATTTTATCTAGTGCATGTCATGGTGTATCAATTAGTACTTCTCATGAACTTGAGGCACTAGTTATGCTAATTGATTAATACTTCTCATAGAGAGGGAAGTTGGTGGCTATTATTGATAGGCAGCCAGTAAGTTGCATTCAAAACTTTACATCCATAAAGTTCATGTGAAAGAAAAAACAAAAGTGAGAAGGCAACATAGTTAGCTAAAAGAGAAATGTGAGCCAAATACCCATCACATGTTTCAGTCCACAAGTACATGTCTTTTTTGTTTTTTCTTATAAATGGGGGTAGGGGAAGGGGAAATAGGGAATGGGATTACAACGTGGAGAATCGAACCCTCACTAGGTGGGAGTTCAGGTAGCCAACCAACTGAGCAACTAAAATGCTCCGTCCACAAGTACATGTTTGTTATAAATTTAAGGACTAAATTTCTTATGTAATGTAATACAACATTAGATAATAACATTTCACTCATTATCTAAACAAAAATATCTACAAACAAAACAAAAATAAGGGGGAGAGTGGGATGAAGCCCACCTAAATATACCTTGAATACATATCAAAAGGGGGTTTTGGGATGAAGAGATCTCCTATGTGAAGTCAAAATTCATAAGTTTAACGTTTGGATGATTTGGTGGGGGAAGGTGGAATGTAGTAAAAAATCACGGATTTGGGTGTTAAATTCAAATTATTGGCCTAAGACTTCTTAGTTTATGAAATCATGATTTGTATGCCTTATACATACCTTGGGAGCTTGAAGCTCTTCGATTATGGCTCAACACTCTTTCTTGTGGTGCTCTTCCTCTCTTATGTCATGTTCCTCAATTGTGTCATGCTAAAATAATAAAAAGAGGTAAGGGTGCTTGGTCTATATTTTAGGATTAGAACCCTCTTAAAATGGACAAAAGACCCCAAATCGGATCGCAAAAGCATATGGCACTGCACCTTAACCTAATCTTAGGTGGCACGTAAAAAGTTCTTAAGAACACTAACTTTTTTCCTAGAAAACTTCGAGGCAGTACATTATTTGGACAAGCATGGTCAAGTTCATTTTTCTCAAATCATTTTAAGGGCTTCAAGTTTGTTTCAAGAAGCATAATCAAACTATTCCTAGTTAAGATTTATAAGTCTTAGAACTTAGGTCAAGTTAACTTGTTACCATAAGCAAGTGTTTTCGGCTCGTTTTTGGTCCAATGACACTCTTAGCTTAACACAACATGAACTCGTCAACCAAATACAAATATATCCTAGCACATCAAGATGACTAAGTTCATCATATCTATCAGTGATATGCATGTCCTAGTTAGTGTTCAAGTAGTGTCAGAAATAGCTCCTTTGGTGAGAATTTTGCCTAAGGATGTGCATAGACTTGAGGGCGCATATATTAGGTCCATTGTTAGGAATTCAAATATTATTGGCTTGTTTTCACGCCATGCCTTCATTAATAGAACACATCAAGGCCACTCAATATATGAGGATGAGAGATGGTACAGCTATTGAGTACTTGTCTTTCCCTTCTATGAGAAATTTAAGAGAAACATATATTTTTTTATGACAAGGGAAACCCGCAGCCGCTACCCTTTGGATGCGTACAGGGTAAAACCCCCACTCCTATGCAATAGCTCGCAAACCACATAGGAGAGGTAACCCGCACTAGGAAAGTCTGGTGCGACGAGCTCGACCCAGAAGGAAAATCCCTTGCTTTCGCTGGCAAGGGGTTTCGAACTTGAGACCTCCAACATGGAAGTCCCAAGTACAAACCACTGGGCCACCCCGAAGGGTAAATTTAAGAGAAACATATTATTGAATAGTGTATCTATATGATTACATTGAACCTTATTTATAGACCCTTCATTACAATCCTTATCCAAATAGGATTTCATATAATATTCTTATTATAATTATAACACTCGCCCTCAAGCTGATGCATGCAAATCATATGTACTGAGCTTGTTACAGATGTAACTAATGCAAGTACTGGTGAGGAACTTGGTGAAGATATTTGCAAATTGATAATCGACTTCACAAATTTTTTAACAATATCTCCCGAGGGTATGTTTTCTCTAAAAAAGTGGCAGCCATTCTCAATGTGTTTAGTCCTCTCATGAAATACCAGATTTGATGCCATATGAAGGGCCACTTGGTTATCACACACAAGTTTTATCTGATCCATTTCTAAAAAAAATAGTTCTTAGTTATCTTAGCGGTTGTTTAATCCAAACTGTCTCACAAATTCCTACAACCATTGCTCGATATGCTTCTGCACTGCGCTAGATCGAGCAACCACACTCTGTTTCTTACTCTTCTAGTACACCAAATTACCTCCTACTAAAACACAAGTGTAGAATGTCTATCAGAGGGTGACCATTCCCAATCAATATATATATATATATATCCGATGATATCCTCATGGCCTCTACCTGGAACTTACTTTATCGCAAAATACGAACAACTACATCCTAATGAATATCATAGTGGGAAGTGATAAACTGACTTACAACACTCACATGAAAAGAGATGTTAGGTCTTGTAACTCTGAGATAATTAAACTTTTCAACTAGTCTTCTAAAGTTTCCAATTAGCCGCTTATACCTTCCAAGACTGCGGAGTGGCTCGCAGGTGTTCTGGCAGGAGTTTAGCATTTGAATGTGTCAATGGGTCTACATCACATCATTCTTGTCTCTTCAATAATGTCTAAAGCATTCTTGCATTGCAAAAGAACAATGTCTGATTTTGATTAAGCAACCTCAATGCCTAGAAAATACTTTAGTCTATCGAGGTTTAGTCTGAAAATGCCAAAAGAAATGTTACTTCAAATTAGTGATACTATCTTGATCATTGTCAATGATAACGATATCGTCAACATAAACCGCCAAATAAATACATATATTTGGTGCAAAATGTTGATAAAATCGAGTGTGATCAGCTCCACTACAAGTCATGTCAAACTCCTAAATTACTATGCTAAACTTCACAAATCAAGCTTAAGAAGACTGTTTCAGACTATGGAGTGACCTACACCATCGACATACATGGCTACTAGACTCTCCCTAAGCAACAAAATCTGGTGGTTTCTCCATATCGACTTCTTACTCAAGATTACTATGGAGAAAAACATTCTTAATGTCCAACAATTGAAGAGGCCAATGGTGAATGACAGTCATAGATAGAAAAAGGGAAACAAATGCTATTTTAGCCACCGTAGAAGAAGTATATATGTAATTCAACCTAAATATTTCAGTATACCCTTTCGCAAAATTGAATTTGAAACAAATAGAAAATACTACGGGAAAACTTAGATATGTCAAAATTAGTTTAGCAATCATCGTAAAGTACTCAAAAGTTGGTATAAAATATATGGATCATCTCACAATCAAGAGATGAGTCGATATTGAACAAGAAAGTTGCCGAAAAATTGGTTGAAACTCATGCACCAACATATGGTACTGACATGTTTGTTACAATCCTAGATCTAGTCACACATGAGGGATCTGCGACTGATGATGTTGGTTGGGCTTTGGTCGTCATAGGTTGCTGGACCTTGTGGTGGTGTTGAATTTTTCACAACACCAATTAAAATAGAGATAGCTACGAGTAGTCCGCAGAATTTGCACAACGACGGTTGATTTTACTGGAATGATGCACAACGATACTTTTTGAAGAAAGAGGCTCACGCGCTTGGTGCATGGTGTAGATCTCACTGGAGAAAGATTCTTCCAATGGTGGGTGGGGCATGTGGAATGTTTTTTGTTGGTTGAATTTTGTGGGTTCTAGTCATGTGAGGTTGGAGGACGCGTGGTGGTTGTGGTTTTCGCACTACATTGACGAATACATGGTTAACGCAAAACAACCCTAGAAAGTTGCCAGAATTTGACGCTCATCAGTTGTATTGACCTAGTTTTCTTTCATCATATGCTTCTCACCAATATCTGATACCATATGAGAAATATAAGAGAAAATTATTATTGAATTGTATATCTACATTAATACACTGAGCCCTATTTATAAATACTACATTACACTCCTTATCCAAGTAGGACTCTATGTACTATTTCTATTCCTATTCTAATTCTAGCAACTTCTATCCAATGATTTGAATAGAAAAGTTGAGGTCTAAGCGAGCGATGGGTAATGATATCCATATTGACCAAAATGGGTGTTTCCCAACTACGTCTTGATTTGTGTACTAGACGTAAATGGGATGAGATTTGTTGTTGAGAAGGCTACACTTGTGTATACATGACACATAGATGTCGCTAAACTTTGTTTCTAGAAGTTTGACTTGTTAGCATGTCAAGGCTAAGCATCAACGACTTGCATGACTATTGTAACATCTTGAGAGCTTAGAGTTAAAGTCAGAAATAATTACTACAAATGCTGTGGCTAGGGATCACAATTCACTTCAAGCTTTAGTGTTTTACATAGTCCTTCTAATAAACTTTAGGTACACAAGTAGACCAAAGCTATAACTAATTATCCAATGACTTCAAAAGTCAATGGCACATGCTCCCAAAATGTCCTGCAAGATCTGAATGACTCGCTTAGACTGACCATCAGTCTTCACGTGAAATATTGTGATGACCTCGACCTAAGTTCCCTACGCCTTGTGTAAAGTGTGTCAAAATTGAGTTGTGAACTATGACCCTCCATCAGAAATGATGGAAACATGTACTCTATGCAACTGAACTATATCATGGATGTAGATATTTGTTAAATGCTCCAATGTGTGAGTAAATTGTATCGAAATGAAATGTGCGGACTTTGTGAGACTAGCTACAATTACCCAAACAGACTAATGCTTCCTCAAAGTGTATCACAAGCCTACCACAAAGTTTATAGTGATCTTCTCCAATTTCAAGTCAAGATTAACCAGATTCTGACCTATCCCTCCAGGTTTTAGATGTTCATACTTTACTTGCTGACAAATCAAGCAACAAGTTACATGGTCAGTTATGTTTATTTTCATTCTTCTCCACCAGAAATGCCTCTTCAAGTCTTGGCACATCTTTGTAGTCCCTAGATGGATTGAATAGCGAGAACTCTGAGCTTTTTCCACAATAGTCCATCTCAAATCCCCATATTAGGCACACAAAGTCTACCATCAAGTCTCATTAACTCATCTGGTTCGAAAATTACCTTCTTAACCTGTCCCTGGTCCACTTTCTACTTGAGCTTAAGCAAATGGGGATCCTCAAATTGATTATCTTTGATCCATTCATATCATGCACACAAGCATACCTACATAGTGAAGCATCAAGTTTAACCCCTTGGTTAGCCCAAAGCAAAAACCTCAATAGCCAAGAGTCGAATAGAAGCTGATTTGGAAGCCAAACTACTCATGGACTTCCTATTTCAGGTATCTTCCACCACCTTTACTTTCCCCGGGTGGTACGAGATAGTCACGTCATAATCCTTAGGTAACTCAAGCCAGCTCCCCTACCTCAAGTTCAGATCTTTCTACTAGAAGATAGGTAGTTCTTCTTGTGATTCTTCAGCTGTCTATAGGCTGTGTAATCACCTTACATCCATGCAACAACACCCTCCCAAGCCTACACGAGAGGCATCACAATACATTATATAACCTCCCTCCCTAATAGGCAAAGTCAATATCAGGGTTGTAGTCAAAGACGTAACTACAGCTACTGAAATGAATTTATTGTAATTTGAAATGTATTTATCATGAAAAGTGTTTTTGCTGAAGTTTATTATATAGCATGATATGATATAATATGAATTCAAATAAAATGTATTGTTTTGAAAATGTTTGATGTGTGGATATTTTGTATCTAATGAAAAGCAGACTGAAATCAGAGTTTGACAAATCTTATAGTTAATGACGAGTTCGTTTGACCTAGTGCACCTAGCTTTTATCTCTGTATTACAATTATATTCCTTGTTAGAGGAAATTCTTAAATGAGTACGCCATTATCGATATTCCCTGAGTGTGGACAACGGTCTTTATTAAACTCTCACAGAGAGGTCCACAACTTATATTGGTTCTCTCTCGTGGTAGGGAATCAATTATTTATGTGGTTCGTTCTTGTAAATTTCCTGCACATACTTATTTGATTGTAACACCGCATCTTATAGAGTTTTTACTTATGAATTTGATGATGGGGCTGTGATAATGCCCATTTACATGGTTCGTTCTTGTAAATTTCCTGAACATACTTATTTGATTGTAACACCGCATCTTATAGAGTTTGTACTCATGAATTTATTTATTGGTACAATGTTACCAAAAATGGTGTAATGATACTTTAGTCTTGCCCAGGCTATTTCAGGTATCTTCTACCATGTTTGCTTTCCTCGGGTGGTACGAGATAGTCATGTCATAATTGTTAGGTAACTCAAGCCAGCTCTCATACCTCAAGTTCAGATCTTTCTACTTGAAGATATGTAGTTCTTCTCGTGATTCCTAAGCTGTCTATAGGCTATATGATCACCTTGCCTCCGTACATCAAAACCTTCCCAAGTCTACATGAGAGGCATCACAATACATTGTATAACCTCCCTCCCTATTAGGCAAAGTCAACATTGGGGCTGTACTCAAAGACGTAACTATAGCTACTGAAATGAATTTATTGTAATTTAAAATATATCATGAAAAGTGGTTTTGCTGAAGTTTATTATATAGCATGATATGATATGATATGAATTCAAATAAACTGCATTGTTTTGAAAATGTTTGATATGCGGATACTTTGTATCTAAAGAGAAGCAGATTAAGATAAGAATTTGTCTAATCTTGTAGTTAATGACGAGTTCATTTGACCTAGTGCACCTAGCTTGTATCTGTGTATTACAATTATACTCCTTGTTAGAGGAAAGTCTTAAATCAGTACACCATTATTGATATTTATGCGTGGGGACCGATGTCATGATTAAACTCTCACAAAGGGGTCCACAACTTATATTGGTTCAAATAAACTGTATTGTTTTGAAAATGTTTGATATGTGGATACTTTGTATCTAAAGAAAAGCAGACTGAAATCAGAGTTTGACAAATCTTATAGTTAATGACGAGTTCGTTTGACCTAGTGCACCTAGCTTTTATAGTACCACTGTCATGATTAAACTCTCACAGAGGGATCCACAACTTATATTGGTTCTCTCTCGTGGTAGGGAATCAATTATTTTCATGGTTCGTTCTTGTAAATTTCCTGAACATACTTTTTTGATTGTAACACCGCATCTTATAGAGTTTGTTCTCATGAATTTGATGAAGGGGCTGCGATGATGCCCATTAATTTGTTGTAGTGTTTGTCATATACATGATGTATTCGGTATATGATGGTTTATCACTAATGCAAAAAAGCATTACTACTATGTTTTATGAAGACGATATACTAGCATGTTTTCCAACTTGCCCCTTTATAGAATAGCTATTGGTAAGCGTTATTAATTCACTATGCTAGCTAACTCACTTTTGCGTTATTATTGTTTGATAGAGACAACTGTTGACATAGACGAGAACCCCCAGCTAGAGCTCTCGAAGTTGATAGTATTGGTGAATCTCACATTGGTTCAAGGGTGCCTTTATCATTTATTGTTGTCCTTTCTTTTAAACTCGTAATATTGCTCCATTTGTTAGTTTCATGTGTACTTTGTTCATCATATGACATATAAGTGTGCATTAAAATTTCTTATTGGTGATGACTTTTTTTGTAGTGCTGCTTGTGCTGTATGATTCTAGCTGAGACAGGTAAATTTGGATAGCCCCAGAAATAAGGGAAACTCTGTCCAATTTTTTGCAAAATTTGCAAGTTTTTGTGATAGAACAACATGATGATGTTGTGTAGGCAGGATTTTAGTAGTGTACTCCTCCATCATCAGCTATATATAAATTCCATAAAAAAAACATGATTTATCCAACTAATTTTGGTTGTTCGGGTAAAAAGGATATTACTTGTGGAATGACACCATGCTTGATATAAGTTATAGTAATAGAGGCATGCCTGCATTTTGTAAATGAAAGAACCAAAAGGGACCATTGGATGTTCAAGAAAAAATAAGAATTTTCATATGACCTAAAAAAGTGAGCCAAAAAGAGAAAATATGGAATGAAAGAGCCATTTTGAGAAATAATTTTCCTAATGCAGTATGCCTGAATGTTTTTGCATGCCCTATTCTCCCCTGAATGAAACAACTTCTCCGTCTTCTTTGAAAAATAGTGGAATGGCTTAATCAGTGTATTAGATGTACATGCAATTACTTTTGGTCATTAGTACAATAGTACCAAAAATGGTGTAATGATATTCTAGTCTGGCCCCAGGCTATTCAGTGTACAACTCAACATGACTACATCACTTTTATAATTTTGTTTTGCTTGGTATCTCTTAATTAGTTAGAATTCATTAATCAAATGGCCACTTAACTATCTGAATCTACCTACTAAAATTATGTATGTATTTTTTTAAAATTTAAAAACTTTATTTAGTTATTGTGAATAGTTGAGTGATAATTTAAGTATTGAACTCTAATTAATTATTCATGTATTTTAGATGTACAAGCAATGGCTTTTTTATCACTTCTGTACCATTTAACTATTTCATTGGTCTAACTCTACATCACTTTTGCAATCTTGTACTTAGTATTTAGATTATTTTGCTTCTATGGACAAATGTCTTGCCCCAACTATCCCAAATTATTCCTTTCCATTTAAAATTTCAAGTTATAAGTACAAAATTAACAAAATAACCATTCAATTAAGTTCCCTACATAAATAGGGGCGGATCTAAGGGAGTGAGGGTTGTTCACTGGAATCCTTTTAGTAAAATAATTACACGGTATATATAAGGTGATTTTGTTTTTACGTATTTATATATAGATTTTGAATTTTTTAAACACAAAACTAGAGGTTAGATCAGTGGTCTAGGGGGTTTAAAATCAACTTAAGGATCTGAGTGAACACCCTTACCCCTTTAGCAAAAAATTACACGATATATAAGAGATAATTTTTTTTATGTCTATATATATAGATTTTGAATTTCCTAAACACCATACTAAAGGTTAGATCAGTTGTGTAGGGGGTTTAAAATCACCTTGAGGTTCCAAGTTAATACCCCAGAATTTGTCATCGTCAAAAAGACTCAACCTATTACAATTTTTCTCCTTATATCTAGATTTGCAAACAATTATTGTTTGGGAGCCTCACATAGTTTTACATCATCTCGTTATGAAGAAATTGTTCTGGTGGAAAACGTGAAAAACGTAAGCCCGCCTTGGCTTATACAGGAAAGGAAGTGAATTGCCGTTAATTGTTTAGCCACGACCTTGTCACGATCACAGCCTTGCCTTAGCCTGCCAAGCCCTTGTCATGCCTTAGTCACGTCTTGCCTCACATGCCTTAGCTTTTCCAGCCCTTTTCATGTCTTGGCCACATTTTGCCTTGCATGCCTTAGCCACGCCACTGCCAAGGTATTCTTTTACGTGAACTTGACCTTGACTTAAGTCATTGGGCCTCGACTAGGTTCATCATGTAAATCTCTAGCCAAGCCGAAGCTGCTCGAACCATCAAGCTGAGGGTCTAACAAACTTCCCCCACTAGATGAGCTCATTGTCCTCGATGAGACAGAATCTAGGTAACCTTGAATCTCTTTTTCGAACTGCCATAAAGAGGTTCCTTTTTTCCATGTTGCATCACACACTTGCTTCCCCTTCCATTGAACCAGAAACTTTATTCTCCGATTTTTCTTGTGTTGTCCCAAAGTCCTATGATCCAGAATTTCTCAATCTGTTCCTCGAACCGCGTTTGTACAACAGGAGTAGCATGTTTGGTAGTTGACCTTGTTGAATCCTCAGCATCCCCATGAAAGGGTTTCAAAAAACTCACATGAAATGTAGGGTGAATCTTCAATCTTTCCGGCAAGTTCAACCTGTACGCAACTTCACCAACCCTTTCTATGACTTCAAACGGTCCATCATATTTTGAAATCAGCCCACGATGAATTGTCTTGCTGCTGATTTTCTTCCAGATTTGGGGAGTAAGCTTCAGCAACACCTTATCCCCAACCTAAAATTCTAAAGCACGCCGCTCTTAGTCAGCATGCTTTCTTATCCTCTTTGTTGCTTTCCTCAAACTATCTTGCGCTTCATCCAACATCTCTTGCTTTTCTCGTGCATACCTGGAAGCAACAGGAAATTTACCTTGCGAGTTAGATTTAGCGACTTCTACTGGAGTGTTAGGTTTCACACCCACCACTAACTCAAACGGACTCTTCTCTATTGCCGACAACTTGTGCAAGTTATAGCAAAACTGTGCACTGTCCAACAATTCCACCCCATTCCTTTGACTTGTTGTCACATAGTGTCTGAGGTATTCTTCAAGCAGATGATTGATTCTTTCGGTCTGTCCATCAGTTTGTGGATGATTTGCCATTGAGAACTTCAAATCAGTGCCCATCATATTAAAGAGAGTAGTCCAAAACCGGCCAGTGAACCTAGCATCACGATCACTCACAATATCTAATGGAGCACCAAAATTCTTCACAACATGCTTATAAAACAACTCAGCAGCTATCTCAGAAGAACACAAGGTAGGAGCAACAATAAAGATATTGTATTTTTAGAACTTGTCAATCACAACCATGATTGACACCTTACCCTCCACTTTTGGAAATCCGCTAATGAAGTCCATTGAAACAAAAGCCCACGGACGCTCCGCTACGGGTAGAGGTTGCAGTAACTCCGCTTCGCTCTACCGTTCTGTCTTGTCTAGTTGACATACTAAACATAACTTCACATAGGCCTCAATGTCATCTTCCATTTTCGGCCATAAATAACTTCAGGACAGTAGTGCCATCATTCTATCAACACCTGGATGCCCAGCATAAACAATATCATGTGTTTTTTTCAGAAGTTTTCTTCGCAACCCATCACTTTGAGGAACTACGATTTTCCCCCCTCTGAAATTAAGTAGATCGTCCTCGATCTAATACCATCTAACTGTACCGTCTTTCACTTGATCCATTAACTTAACATATGATGAATCAAAGGCAGCACTAAACTTAATCTTATCAAGAAAATCATATTCAAGTCTAGTGATGGCATAAACAGTAGCAAATACCTCTTTGCAACTCAACGCATCAGCCACTTGGTTTTGTTTGCCTGGCTTATGTATCCACACGAAGTCATGTTAAGCCAATATCTCTTTCCATCTAGCCTGCTTCGAACTCAGTTTCTATTGAATATTGAAGTACGTATTAGCCACATTGTCTGTCTATAAAAAAAACTTCGTCCCAAGTAGATACACTCACCATGTTTGAAGACAATGGAGCATTGTCACCATCTCCTTTTTGCATGCAGAATATCTTTGCTCAGCAGGATTCAACTTCGTACTTTCAAATACAACAGGATGTTAGTTCTGCACCAACACATCACCAACAGCATAATCTAAAGCATCACTATGTACCTCAAAAGGAAGATCAAAGTCAAGCAGCTGCAATATTGGTTCAGAAGCAATGGCCTTCTTAAGTGAATTGAAAGCATTTTCTCTTGCCTCCGACCAGCACCATTTCACGTTCTTTTTAAGCAAATCTGTCAATGGGGTAGCCTTCTTTGAATAGCCTCATATGAACTTCCTATAGTAATTTGCAAGTCCTAAGAACGATCTCAGTTCCTTTACCCCGCTAGGTGCCTGCCACTCAACAATTGCCTGCACTTTCTTAGGGTCCATGCGCACTTGGTTTTCGCTTACCAAATGGCCTAGAAACTTTATTTCTCGACTAGAAAACTCACACTTTTCCATCTTGACATAGAGTTGATATTCTCTAAGTCGTTGCAGCACCTTTCTCAAATGCAAAAAATGTTCTTCTAGAGTCCTACTATATATGACTATGTCATCTAAATAGACTACAACAAACTCATCAAGATACTCATAAAGAACATTTTTCATTAACTTACATAAAGTAACTCGGGCATTAGTCAGCCCAAACGACATTACAAAGAACTCGTAACTACTATACCTAGTTACACAAGTGGTCTTTGGGGCATCCCCCTAAGCTATGCGCACTTGCCAATAGCCAGACCTTAAGTCTAACTTAGAAAAGCAAACTAGCCTTTGACAACCTATCCAGCAAGTCTTGGACCAGCGGCACTGGGTACTTGTTCTTCATAGTAATCTTGTTTAATGCCCTATAATTCACACACATTCGGAGGCTTCCATCTTGCTTCTTATGAAACAGAATAGGCACATCATATGGAGCCTTCGAAGGTTGAATCATACCAGCATCCAATAATTCAGACAATCGCTTTCGAAGTTCAGCCAATTCCAGTGGTGACATGCGATAAGGAGGGCATGCCGGCGGCACTGATCCAGGAATTAGTTCAATCCTGCGATCAATTTCCCTTCTTGGAGGCAACTCTCTTGGTAGTTTAGGTCGCATCACGTCTTTGTATCCCATCAGTAATTTAGCAACATCATCCAGAACTTCCACCTGCACATCCGGCTTAACTTCAATTAAGGCAGCAAGGTAAGCACACTCAGCCTTCTTCAAACCTTTCTGAAAAGCAGTGGCCTTCAATAATGTAGCAAGTCCAGCATTCTTCTTACTTTCTTCAGCAAATGGTCGGATTCCCTTCACGAACCCTGGGTCTTTTTCCCCATAAACATCAGACCATCCAAATGCGGAATTGGAGCAGCCTTGAATTTCCTCATGAAGTCAATTCCTAGCAGCAAATTGAAGTCGTCAAGTGGTACGACAGTCAAATTGTGCACCCCAGACCAATGTCTAATCTTCAAAGGCACGTCTAGTGCCATGCCATAGCCCGGTTGTGCATCAGAAATGACAGCCTTCTTCCTTTTTACACAATTAGTTACTCTTAGTCCATATTCCTTGACAATCTTTAAGGCTACAAAAGTGTGAGTAGCACCTGTATCAACCATCGTGACTACACTTTTCTCCCCAATCTTCGTGTCAACGTACATTAGATTACCATAGGCATCAGAAAGATCATCTCCCGAATCAGCAGCATTTACATAGGCAACATTTCCAACGACATCCTCATCTATATCCATTACACTAACACTAGACAATGTATTTAACAATTGTAATGGATTAACAAATGCAGCAATTTCCTGTCCCTTCCCTTTATTTTGTTTATCTTCCTCAGCCAAAAGAGCATTTACCTTTGTTTGGTTTGGACAGTCCTAGCCTGATGGCCTAGTTGTTGGCAAGTCCAGCAAAGTTTTTCTCCAGTCTGCTTGCTACGGCTAGACGAAGCAGCATCCATCTTCCCTTTGCCCTAATCATTCCCTTTCTTTCTGCGACTATCTTTCTTTCAGTCCTTACCCTTCTTCTTTCTCTTCAATTTTTACGAAGGAGTAGGATCAGTAGTGGCACTGGTTGATCAAAAGTCAATTAAAACATCGGCAGCAGCAATTGCATTGGGCAGATCCTGAACTTTCTGCCTGAGTAATTCATTTTATGCCCACCCTTGCATTCCGAAAATAAAATTATGCAACTTATCTTCATCAGACATATTCTGAATATCCAACAGCAACGATGTGAACTCCTTCACATATTCCCGAATGGATCCCACTTGTTTCAAACGCTTCAACCTATCCCTAGCAACCCAAGACGAGTTACTTGGCAGGAATTTTTCTCAAAGTGCATCCCTCAACTTCTCCCACTTATCAAATTTAGGTTGATTAGCACTTTCATCATCAGCATTCTTTGTCCACCACCAGAAAATCGCATCACCAGGAAAGTAACGAATGGCCATGGTCAACTTATTCGCCTCAGGGACATGGGCAGTAGCAAAATAATGCTCCAAGTCCCACAGAAAGTTTTCCAATTCCTTGACCCCACGAATGCCATCGAATGACTTTGGCTCAGGGGCTTTAATTTTAGACGCTTCCCCACGTTCGAGATTAGAACCAGGGACAGTCAAGCACAACACAGCCAACTCGGTTTTAAGGTCTTCGTTGTCCTTCATCAAACCATAGATTTGCAGTGTTTTTGCTTCACGAAAGTTAATGTTCTCCACCAGTTGTTCCTCAATATCTGCACGATTTAGGCCCAACTCGCCACAGAAGGCTTCAAACTCCTATTTGATGCCCAGAATCTATGTGAATAAATCCACCAGATTTGGGTCATTCAACCGCTCGTCCGTCATACAAACAAAGGCCTCAAGCTTGCACACATGCTCCCTTAGTTCTATGTTTGTCACCATTTTCGTAGCCTTGCTCTGATAACAATTGTAAGGGGGTCAACTTAAGTCGATCTAACCCACTTAGGCAGTCTAAAACACTTAGACTCAGCACACTTTACTTTTTCACTCATGTTCTAGATTAACTCTAGACAACCATACGAAAGTAGAACACACAAGCACATTGCAGGAACAAGTCTCAACTTTGTATTAAACTCGTGCCACAAAGAAACACACAAAATAGTTCAGCCTACAAAATTTGACCAAAGGATCTTCTGCCTAAGACTGGTCTGCATGTGCCTTTAAATAGGCCACAACACCCAGTCACATGCTAGGCACATGGCCACGAATTCAGTTGAAAAGCTCAACTGATAAGCCAAATTCAAAATTCAAACTACAAGTCTTATCTACAATGCTGACAAGGCTCCAACGGCTAGAAACTGCCAACTTCGCCCAACTGCCCACGCATGTGCGAGGCACACTCGGGCAGCCTTCAATTTTGGCGCTAAAATCCCCCTTCAGCCGCCCAATCTCGTGCTTGCCCATGTGCTAGGAACGTGCTCTGGTCCTGCCTCGCCCAGCTTGCCATTGGGGTCCAATTTCTTCAGTCGTTACCCTTGCCTAGCACTTAGCCTTCAAACTTGTTTAGCCACGACCTTGTCACGATCACAGCTTTGCCTTAGCCTTCCCAACCCTTGTCATGCCTTAGCCATGTCTTGCCTCACATGCCTTAGCTTTTCCATCCCTTGTCATGTCTTAGCCACATTTTGCCTTGCATGCCTTTGCCACGCCACTGCCGAGGTCTTCTTTTACGTGAACTTAACTTTGACTGAAGTCATTGGACCTCGACTAGGTTCATCATGTAAATCCCTAGCCAAGCCTGAGCCGCTCGAACCATCAAGCTGAGGGTCTAACAGAACCTATAGTTCAATTTCGATACGAATTATCATTTTTTATAACTTTTTTAGGAAATTAGTCTATGAATTTTTTTACTTATAATTTTTTTATAATTAATTTTTAAAAATACTGACAAATAAATAATAAATGTTTAGTTAATTTTAACTTAAAATTTAATTACCTTTTATAAATTCAAGAATGGGGTAATTGTTTTAATTGAATATCTAAAAGAAGTTGCGAGATATTAAATAAGCTTTTATTGTATTATTAAAAAGAATTTATTAGAAAAAAGAATAATGTGACATGACATCTCATTAGGAGAGATGGGTATATTTTGAGAGAAATAGAAATAAGTGGGTGACATTGTGATCCTAAAAAAACAAAAGTTATATTATTGGACAAATTTTCAAACATGGGTGACTACCTAAGAAATTTACTTTCTTATTTGTAAGATGTAAAAGTCCTAATATTTAAGACCTTTTAAATAAACTAAAATTCTATTGATTATATGGTTTCTCATTTAAATTCTATAGAAAGTAACTTTAAAATTAATTGACGTTTTACCAATATAATTTTTGACTTTTGCTCTTATCTTATTTCCGATTTTATAATAAATAAGGTAACTCTTAATCGACATCAATAAAATTTTGATTTTTGATATCAATACACAATTTTGTTCACTATATTTAATTTTACTTCTTAGTTGTAAGTGTGATGGTGAGTTATCATGTTGCTTTTCAAGTATTTTTTTATTTATTTTAAAAACTTTGATGTTATTATTTTTTTAAAAAAATTTATACTTAATAATAGAACATACATATAATATATATATATATTATTAATCAACGCGATGTGCTCACTTACCTTGTATTTTAAAAAGTGTAACTTAAATTTTACTTTTTGGGTCCATTGGATGAGTATAAAAGAGGCAACCCCAATTTTAAATAGATGTTTGCTGATGGTATTAAAAGTACCCACGTCAAATTGTGTGATAATTTATATATTACTTCATTCGTCCAATAATAGTTGTCCATTATACCTAAAATAGTTATCTAATAATACTTGTCCAATTTAAAAAATCAAGAGATAATTTATCTTTTGTATCTATTTTACCCTTTCTATAAAATACTATTTATCATCTAACGCATTTTTCAAAGTATTAAATTTAATCAAGTCAAAGGATAATATAGTAATATTATCCTTATTATTCAAAGGATAATATAGTAATATTATCCTTATTATTTATTGTTTCTTAACGGGTGTGCCAAATCAATAGTGGATAACTATTGTTGAACGGAGAAAGTATTTTATTTGGTATGAAGTGTGGAATAAAAATATATCTATGGATTAAATAATTTAACTACAAAAATACTCAATAAATAATTCAAATATAATAATTTTTATTATTATTTATCATCACATAAATAATTTGTGCATTATAATCTTCCACGTAACTAGTATATGGACCAAACGATCTCTTAACGATGTGCTCTTTTGGTGGTAGCTAGAGTTGACATCATATATTTGAATCACGAAATCTCATAATAAATTTAATTTTGTACTCCCTTCGTCTTATCTTAATAGATTTTTTTTTACACGTATATTAAAAAAATCATAAATAAGAAGATAATTTTATTAATTTTCCTTAAAAACTTCTTGGAAATTTTACAAACAAATATGAACAGTTTAAAAAAAGAATTAATTACAAGGTAATATAAAAAAAATTTAATTAATTTTTATTTTATTTAGTAAGGTGGACAACTAATATGAGACAATTATTTTTTGTGAAGTAATCAACTAATATAAGACGGAGGAGAGTAATAAAAGTTTTTTTTTCTTGATGCCCAATTATATCGCTCATAAAAAAACTTTTATTATACGTGGGATCAGGAAAAGACATGAACCATAAGAGTCCATTATAATTTAATGGTCAGCTATATTGCATTGTATAAAATAAAATAAATACATTTAAAAAAAAAACTTTTACTGCGGTGACTATTGTAGTAATTATCTGAGTGAAACATTTACAAGATACAAAAATATTTAAGAACACTATTATTATGATTAAAGTTATGAAATAGGTAAAAAAAAAAATTAAAAAGCATAAAATTCTCTAAAAACATCTAATATTATTTTAAGATTTAAGACGTTTGGCTATGAAAAATTTTCATTTTTTTACCGTTGAATTTTAGAAGTTCAGTTGAATCTCAATATTCTATCAATGTCACATAAATAGGGATAGAAAAAGTAACTTATATTATTGGAAATGATATAAAAAGTACTATAAATTACAATAATTAATAACATAAAAATTTAAAAGATATAAAAAATTTATGTTATTCTTGAAATTCTATTAGTGCCACATAAATTAAGACAAATAAAATAATATTATATTATTTAAAAATTACGTAAGATGTACGATAATTAACAAATTAAAATATTTAAAAGATATAGAAAAATTTGGTTGACGTTCAAAATTCTATCAATGCGAGATAAATTGGAACAGGGGAAAGCACATATTTTTTTTAAAATAATGTAATACTATAGACAACAATAATTAACAACTTAAAATTTAAAACACATATAAAAAATTTAATTGATTCAAAAAAATCTATTTGTGTTATACTTTATCCGTTCCTATTTATATGTTATCCTTACTAAAAATAGATGGTCCTTAATACTCCATCCGTCCAACAATAGTTGTCTACTATACTATTTTGGGATGTCCAACAATAATTGTCCATTTTATGAAATCAATTAATAATTTTACACTTAGTTCCTAATTTACCCTTATTATTAATTATAGTCATTTCTCCATTATTTTTTCAAGACATTGTATTTATTATATTGAAAATGTGATATAATAAAATTATCCTTTTATTTATAGTTTATTAAAAGATGTGCAAAGTCAATAGTGGACAATTATTGTTGGACAGAGGGAGTATTTGTCATTTCACAAAATCAAAGCATAAATAATATTATTCTTCCTATTTTAACCTTGTGAGTTATTGGCCTTGAAAATATACATTTGACCAACATAAAAAAAACTAAGTAAATTCATTGGTCAAATAATTAATCAAAATAAATTAATTCAAATTCAAATTCATATTTATATTCATTGATCGAAAACCTAACTTCAAAAATAAAAATATTAATAAACTTACTTAATTTTTTATTCTACATTAAATTTATAATAGTGACATATAAATAAAAACGGAGGGAGTACAAACTGGGATTAGAGGAAATAGAGGTGGTGAAGTGACTTTGGGAAAGTGAATGTTGAAAATCCAAATGGGTAAGAATGGCGAGACAAGTGTTAAGCCACGGAGAAATACAATGCCACTGCTCAGCTCCAAAAGATTTTTCTTTTTCTTTTTTTTCTCCACAAAAATAAAGTATACTTTCATCAATAAACTGACAAAATTGACTCTCAAATCAGCCATAGCGACAAGTGAGAAGTACGGCGACAATGGAGTTATCGGCCTTATTGCTTCGTCTGCCGGAAATTAGACGAATCTTAGCTTCGTTTTGCTGATAGAATCCTTAATGGGTATGCAATTCTATTTGTTTAGCTAATTTTTTCAATTGTGTTGCTACTACAATCCTTAGGGCACGCAGTTCTATGTGCTAGGATACTTTCATTTGTTTTCTTTGAATTTTATAAGTTGGCTAATTTATGAATCTTCCCAAAAAATACCTTCGTCTTTATATGTCATGGAGTACGTATTTGATTGCTTTCATGTGTGCAGTAATAGGGCACAAAATTTAAGAAATTTAAGAATGTAAGTGAACTTGTTATTAAATGAAATGACTTTTTAAACAAACTAAAAAAATAAGACATATCAATTGAGGTGGACGCTAGCATACATTAGGGGCGATTTGGGCCATGTATAATAGAGTTAAAGATCCGAGTAAGTACAATGAGACGATACTCAAAACACTTCGCAATCTAATGGAGTTGCACCGAAGATTGACTTTAAGCTCATTTTTATTTGTTTTGGTGATAGATGAATTAACACAACATATTCAAAGGGAGGTGAGATGGTGTATGACATTTGCGAAAGACATAGTATTGATTGATGAGACACGCGACAGAGTTAACGATAGGTTGGAGGTTTGGAGACCGGCCTTAGAGTTTAAAGGGTTCAAGTTAAACATGACCTGTTTGGATTGACTTATTTTAAGTGCTTTTAAGGCAAAATAAACTTTTAAGCACTTTTGAAGTATTTGAGTAAATTTACAAAGTGCTTATAAGTACTTCGTTTTAAGCTAAAATGGTAAAAATAATTCGAAAGTCGTAAGTTAGAATTTTTAATTTATGACTTTTGACTTATAAGTTAAAAGTCAAAAGCCAATACAAACAGGCTCAAGACAAAGAACATGAGTTACAAGTTCAATAGCATAACTCATGGAGCAGATATTGAAGTGAAGATTGATACAGAATTCATCCCAAGAGAGAGTTTCATTTATCTTAGGTCAATAATTCAAAAAAATGGGGAGATTGAAAATGATGTTACATATCATATTGGAGTGGGATGGATGAAATGAAAATTCGAATTCAATGTCTTCTGCGATAAGAATGTACCACCAAGATTTAATGGTATGTTTTATAGAGCGGTTGTTAGACCAACTCTGTTGTATCGAATGAAGTTTGGGCCAATCAACAACTCGCACATTCAGAAGATGAAAGTAATGAAAATGAGGATATTGAGATATATGTGTGTGCATATTAGAAAAATATAATTAGGATTAAATATATTTGTGATTTGGTGACAGTGGCCTCCATGGTGGACAAGATGAGGGAAGTGAAAGTTGAGATGGGTCAGGCATGTGAAGAAGAGTTGCACAGGATGCTCCAATGAGCAGGCGTGAGAGGTTGACTACGGTTGATCTGAGGAGAGGTAGGCTGAAAAAGTATTGCAAGGGGATAATTAGACTAGACATGACACTCTTGTAGCTTACCGAGGATATATAGGTCGAAGATTCAAATAGAAGATTAGTAGGTAGTCAAGCATTGTCTAGTTTTTTACATGATCAATATAATTATTACTTGTTATTTCCTTTTAGGTTATCATATTATATATTGGTGCTGCTATTTCTTTTTCCATTATTTTCAGCATGACTTTTTTATTATTGTATTTTCTTTCCATACATCTTTTGATATGACTTACTTTAGCCGAAGGTTAATCGAAAACAACTTTTCTATGAGATAGGGTAAGGTTGCGCACACACCACCCTCCCAGGCCTTACTTATGAGATTATACTGGGAATATTATTATTGGTTTTGTACACTTGAACTTCAGGGGGGTTTTGGCGGATGTTTTGTGAAACAACCCCCCCCCCCAATTTTATCAGCTTACTTCCATTGCAGATTCCAAACCTAGATAAAGGAGGAGGATTATTAGTAGGCTAGCTTCCACCATAAAACTAACCAATTTCGATTAGAAGTTCTCATATCATAGATATCATGACTTGCTCAACTAGGCACTCGTTACATTCACCCAAGTGATGAAAAATAAATAAGGGGTTCCATCACATTGTTTCCTGGCTGTGAGAGAGTAAGACAAGGGTTCCTATCATGAATGAGTGTGGGAAAGAAGTTAGTCTCGTCTCATCAACATCCTGATGTTGTGTAAAGTCGAAAGGCCACACATCTTGGATGGGTGTGGATAAATAAAGAAATCCAATCACATCAACATTTGGATGCAGTGCAAATTAAGAAAGGATTCACGTATTGTGAATGGATTAGGATAAAAAAGCTAGTCCAGAAAAGACAAATTCAGGTAGGTAGCTAGAACATAGACTTGAGAAAAATTATTGGAAACCTTAAAAAAGAGGAGAGTTAATATTGTATGCCTACGGAAAACTAAATGAATTGTGCAAAAGGCTAGAGAGATAGGCAACACAGGATATTGATTATAGTATTTTCAGATTTATAAAACTAGGAATGTTGTGAGAATTATTTTAGAACCAAGATTAAGGACAAAGTCGTAAAGGTAAAGCGAGTTGGTAATAAGATTATCTCGTTTACTCTTGTTGGCAAAATGGAAAAACCAATATTTTTAGTGCTTATACTCTACAAATTGGATTTGATGCTAAAGGTGAAACTAAATTTCGGAAAGATATTGACACCTTGATTCAAGTAATTCTATGCAACCAACAAATTATTAATATGGAAGATCTAAATAGGCATGTGGGTAATGATAGTTATGATTTTTATTAAGTACACAGGGAATATGGTTATGACACTAGGAATGATGAAAAAAATGTTGTGCTAAAGTTAGCTTTAATGTATCATTTAATTGTAGCTAGCAAATGTTTTAAAAAGAGAGATTCTCACTTAATAGCATTTAGAAGTGATGGGAAAAATAGTCAAATAAAGTTTATTCATACTAGAAGAAATGTAAAGAGTGTTAAGTTTATACTAGGAGAAACAATAACCATCCAACATGGATTGTTGATCTTGGATGAAAAATGTAGGAGAAAGTTAGAAAAAGATGACTTGCAAGTAATCAATAGTTCAATAGTGGACATTAAAGGCGCTAACTAGCTAGCGATTCAAGAAGAATTATAAAGGAAGTAGTATAGGACTTTGAGGCTGACATAGATGTCCGATGGAAGGAAATGTCATGTTGCATTAAAAAAGTAGCAAGCAAAGTGTAGGGTGAATCTAAAGGTGTAGGACGTTGATTTCCAAATCTTGGTGATGGAATGAGGAATCGGAAGGAGTGAGTTACTATAGCTAAAAGAAAGTGCTATAGGAACAAAAGCAAAAGATGGACAAGAATTTCACAAGTATAAGAAAGTTAGAGTGAAGCTAAGAAGCTTATTATTAAAGCACGAGGGGATTCCTAAATTACTTTTACCAAAAGTCGAGAAAACGAGACGAGGAGAAAGAAATGATTAGAATTTCACAATTGAGAGAAGAGAATCATGAAAGTAAATAAGGTGAAGTGTATTAAAGTCAATTCTCAACAAGTGTTGATGGGATATAATGAGATTAACGAGACATTGAGAGGCTATTCTGGTCCATTGTTCTATTCAAACTACGATTATAACATTCTAAATCTCCAAAACCACAAAGAATTAGGCAAACAAAGATAAAGAGATGCCATAAAAAATATTCGGAGTAAACCAAGATAGTGGTCTAGATAGTATCTACATTTTAGTTTAGAAGTGTCTCAGAGAAGTTGGAATAGGATGACATACAACTACTTAACACTATACTAGGAAGTGGCCAAGTGCCTGATTGGTGGAGAAAGTGTACCATGATTCTAATTTATAAAAACAAAGGAGACATACAAAGTTGTGCGAACAATCGTGACATTAAGCATTCAAACTGAATCCACTGGTAATCCAACCAATCAATTGTTCTCTGTGTCTGAGGTAGATTAGAAAATGAGATATTTCTAGATAGTCTTTTGTTTAATGGTTCCTTTTTTAAATATTATGTTTAGTTTGTAAAGAAAAGATAGTCCTTGTTTTATGGAATATGTTTTGTAAGAAAGTCAATAGTGGTTGGATAGGTATGGTCCTCTACTAACTTTGGAAAAGCTTATGTAGATATATGTGTACGTCTTTTGAGATCTGATATGAATGAAAAAATAACCTTACTGCTGAAGCTGATCTTTTTTTCTATAGTTTCAAATTCTAACAGTGGTATCAGAGCCCTTCTTCTTGAGGAATCTGTGAAGGCAAAGAGATAAGTATTTTCTTTAGCTCTTCTAAGGTGAGTGAGTTGAGCAGCAGTAACATGGCATCCACCAGCTTCTTGTATGCAGGCCCTCCTTTGTTTACAGGAGAAAATTATCACATATGGGTGATAAAGATGAAGGTTTATCTCAAAGCTCTTAGTCTATGGAAAACAATTGAAAGTGAAGATAATCCTCCTCCACTTGGACCAAATCCAACAGTTGCACAAATGAAGATTTATGAAGATGCGAAGTCAAGGAAACCAAAGGCTCTCACATGTCTTCATTCAGCACTTTCATATGTGATTTTCACAAGAATAATGGCTTGTGAAACACCTAAAGAAACATGGGAGAAGCTAAAAGAGGAGTTCGACGGAAGTGACAGAGTAAAGGCCATCAAACTCTTAACTCTCAAAAGAGAATTTGAGATGTTAAGGATGAAAGATACTGTGAAGAGTATTCTGCCAAACTTGTCGAGATTGTTAACAAAATAAGGCTGTTTGGTGAAACCTTTCTAGATTCAAAGGTGGTGAAGAAGATGATGATAAGCTTACCAGCAAGGTTCGAGTCCATGATTTCAGCAATAGAGGAATCTTGTGATTTGAAGACTTTATCTGTGGCAGAACTGATCAGCAAGTTGCAAGCCCAAGAACAAAGATCAAGTATGAGAGATAAAGAAGTAGCAGAAGTAGCATTTCAAGCACAACATAAAGGCAAGCAGCCTGTTAAGGACAGTAGAAGGATGGAAGGAGATAAAGTAGCAAAGGGAAAACCATGGAAGTAATCTTCAAAGAAAGGGAAGTTTCCACCTTGCAGCCATTGTAAAAGAACCAATAATCAAGAAAAAGATTGTTGGTTCAAAGGAAAGCCATTGATTCAATGTAGATTACGTAGAAAGATGGGTCATATTGAGAAAAATTGTAGGGTCAAGCAGAATCAACCACAACAAAACCATGTGCAGCAGGCAAATTTTGTTGAAAAATCTGAAAATGAAGAAGAAAACTTATTTATGGCTTCTCATGTAGAAAACACAGCCAACAAATCCTCATGGTTCATAGATAGTGGATGTACGAGTCATATGTCACAGAATGAGCTCTTGTTTCACAGACTTGACAAGTCATTCAAAGCTAAAGCTAGGATGGGAAATAGTGAAATAGTTGATGCACATGGAAAGGGTTCAGTTGCCTTTCAGACTACACAAGGTACAAAGTTTATACATGATGTGTTGTATGTTCCTTGTTTAGCATGTAACTTGTTAAGTGTGGCTCAAATGATGTCTAAGGGCTATTCTTTATTTTTTTAAGAGCAAACATTGTTTGATCTCTGACTATGAAGATAGTTTGATTGTTAAAGTAGAAATGGTGGATAAAACTTTTCCTTTAGCTGGGAAGTTTGATAGTGCAAATTTTGCAAGTACAGATGAGTCATGGTTGTGGCACAAAAGATATGGTCATTTTAACTATGCTACTTTAAAGTCTATGTATGAAAAAGGCTTGACTAAGGATTTACATGAGATCACATTGTCTAAAGAAGTTTGTGAGTCCTGTCAAATGGGTAAGGTACACATGAAAGCATTTCCTAAAAATGCTACTTGGAGGGCAACTGAAAAACTTGAACTAGTTCACACTGATGTGTGTGGACCTATGCAAACATCTTCTTTGGGACACAATAAATATTTTTTGCTCTTTATTGATGACTTCATAAGGATGACTTGGGTGTATTTTCTGAGTAACAAGTCACAGGTATTTTCAGTTTTAAGAAATTTAGAGCTTTTGCGGAAAGACAAAGTGGTTGTAAGCTAAAGGCTTTGAGTTCAGACAATGGTGGTGAATACACTTCAAATTAGTTCAATAAGTATTGTGAAGATATGGGGATTGATCACAAGTTGACAGTAAGCTATTCACCCGAACAAAATGGAGTCTCGGAGAGGAAGAACAGGATTGTTGTTGAAATGGCTAGATATTTGTTGCTGGAAAAGAAACTGCCACAAAGGTTTTGGGCAGAAGCTATTCATACTTCAGTGTATTTGTTAAATAGGCTGCCCAGAAAAGCTGTGGATGAAAAGACTCCTATTGAGGCATGGAGTGGAATACAGCCATATGCCAAGCATCTAAAAGTTTTTGGTTCGATATGCTATTCTCATGTTCCTTCTGTCAAAAGAAGCAAACTTGAACCGAAAGGTGAATTGGGGATCTTTATTGGTTATTCATCATAAGCCAAGGGTTATAGAGTTTTCAACTTGCAAACAAAAAGTATTTCAATTAGAAGAGATGTAGTCGTGGATGAGCATGCTTATTAGAGCTGGGATAAGGAGAAAATTGAGAAAGATAATGCAGGTTTTCAGAATTTGAGTCCGCTACCTGAAATCCAATCATTTGGCTCTGAAAATATGGAAGATGATGACGAATCAGATGGGGAATCCTCACTTGATTCGCCAATATTGAAGACAAGGTCCCTTTCTGAGATATATGTAAGATGTAATGTTGCAATCTCGGATTCAAATAGCTATCAAGAAGCATAAATACATGAAGTTTGGATTGAAGCTATGAAGGGGGAGACTGGTATGATCGAGAAGAGTGATACTTGGAAGCTGGTTGATAAACCCAAAAATAGAAATATAATCGGGGTGAAGTGGGTTTATAGAACCAAACTTAATCTAGATAGCTCAGTTTATAAATACAAAGCAAGGCTTGTTGTGAAAGGTTACGCGCAAGTTGCAGGTCTGGATTATGGAGACACGTTCTCCCTTGTTGCATGACATGATACAATAAGGCTTCTATTTTCTTTGGCAGCTCAGTCAAATTGGAAGTTGTATCATTTGGATGTGAAATCGGCATTCTTAAATGGACTATTGCGGGAGGAGATTTATATTGATCAACCAGAAGGCTTTCAAGTTGCAGGAATGGAGGATAAAGTCTACAGACTTCAAAAGGCATTGTATGGATTAAAGCAGGCTCCTCGAGCATGGTACAGTAAGATTGATGATCTTCTCATTCATTGTGGCTTCAAGAGAAGTGAAAATGAAACCACTTTATATGTGAAGAAGGCTAAAGGAGGAGATGTGCTTGTGGTGTCACTCTATGTTGATGATTTTCTGGTAACAGGAAGCAATGAAGCTATGGTTAATCAGTTCAAGCAAGAAATGGAGACCAAGTTTGAAATGTCAGATTTGGGTGAAATGAGTTACTCTCTGGGAATGGAGATTCATCAAGCTACGGATGGAATCTTCATTTCTCAAAGAAAATATGCATGGGATATTCTTAAAAGTTTCAAGATGGAGAGGTGCAAGCCTATACCAACCCCACTGGTTCATAATGAAAAGATTTCAAAGTTTGAAGGAGGTGACAGGGTTGACCCAACAGTTTATAGAAGTCTAATTGGAGTTTGTTGTATTTGACAGCAACAAAACCTGATCTTATGTTCGCGGCAACTCTTCTGTCGAGGTTTATGCAAGCTCCAAGTCAAGTTCATCTTGGTGTTGCTAAACAAAAGTTGAGTTATATCAAAGGAACTGTTGATTATGGTATTTGGTTTAAAATGGAATAGCAAGGACAACTGATGGGTTATTCAGATAGTGATTGGGCAGGAAGCGTTGATGATATGAAAAGCACTTCTGGATATGCTTTTACACTTGATTCAGGCATGTTCTCATGAAATTCAAAGAAGCAAGAGGTGGTAGCTCAATCTTCTGCAGAAGCAGAATACATCGCTGCTGCTGGTGCAACTTATCAGGCTCTATGGTTAAGAAAGATTCTACTTGATCTTGAGCAAAATGACATTAAAGCTACTGTCATTAAGGTTGACAACAAGTCAGCAATATCTATGGCCAAAAATCCAGTGCCACATGGTCGTAGCAAGCATATAGATGTGAAGTTTCACGATATCAGGCAAGCAGAGAAGGATGGCCAAGTTCAACTTGTTCATTGCAGCTCAGATCAGCAGATTGCAGCTCAGATCAGCAGATTGCAGACATCATGACCAAGGCTCTTCCTAAGGGAAAATTTGAAGTTCTAAGGGCTAAGTTGGGAGTATCCAAGAAAAATCTCAAGGAGAAGTGTTAGAAAATGAGATACTTCTAGATAGTCTTTTGTTTAATGGTTCCTTTTTTAAATATTATGTTTAGTTTGTAAAGAAAAGGTAGTCCTTGTTTTATGGAATATGTTTTGTAAGAAAGTCAATAGTGGTTGGATAGGTATGGTCATCTACTACTTTGGAAAAGCTTATGTAAATATATGTGTGTGTGTCTTTTGAGATCTGATATGAATGAAACAATAACCTTGCTGCTAAAGCTTATCTTTTTTTTCTATAGTTTCAAATTCTAAAAGAATATAATGACTTTCTTTAGTATAAGGCAAGTAAACAAACATCGGCCCAAATTAGTAATCTTGTTGCTTGTATCTCACAGTTCACCACATTTGATCCTAGGGTCATGGACTCGGGCGATTCTGACTACATTTCTGATAACAAATTTTTATTGTCTAATATTACTTACTCTCAGTCCCTTCCCATAGTTATTTTAGCTAATGGTTCTCAAACCATGGCAACCGGAATCGGTCAAGCCAATATGTTACCTTCTTTGACTCTAAATAATGTTCTTTTTGTCCTTGGTTATCCCTTTTGCCTCTTGTTAATAGGTTGCTTGACTAAGGCTTTAAATTGTTTCATCTCATTCTTTAATGACTTCTTTGTTATACAGGACCTCAATACCAGAAGGTTAATTAGTGAAGGGCATGAGTCAGATGGACTTTATTATCTCAATTCTCACAGATCCACTACAATTTGTTCAGTCTCCGACTCTCTGAATTTAATCCATAGACAATTGGGGCACCCTAGTTTGTCCAAACTTCAAAAGATAATACCTAGCTTTTTCAAATTGTCCAAGTTAGATTGTGAGTCATGTCAACTCGGGAAGCACACCCGAGCTACTTTTCCACAGTATTAATAATCGCCCAGAGTCTTTTTCATTTAGTTCATTCTGATACTTGGGGTCCTAGTAGAGTTAGTTCTATATTGGGTTTCAAGTATTTTGCTACTTTTATTGATGATTACTCAAGGTATGTACTTGGATGTCCTTAATGAAAAACCATTCATCGTTCTGAATTATTTTTCATGTTTCAAACTTTTTGAGCTAAAATAAAAAAAAAATCAATTTGGTGTTTCTATTTGCACTTTTCGTAGTGATGATGCACGTGAATATTTATTATCTCAATTTAAACAATTTAAGTCTTCCCATGATATTCTTCATCAAACATCTTTTCCTTACACTGCACAATAAAATGGGGTTGCAGAGAAAAAAAATAAGCATATTGTTGAGATTGCACACACTCTTCTCATATAAGTAAATGTTCCATTGCTTTTTTGGAGGGACGCAGTGCTCACCTTTTGTTGTCTGATTAACCGTATGCCTTCCTTTGTTATTCAAAATCAGGTACCACACTCTATTTTGTTTCTCCGTCACCCTTATTATCTCTTCCACCACGCATCTTTGGAAGCACATGCTTTGTTCTTATACTCACTTAAGGAAAAAAACAAATTTTCTCCCTGTGCTCTTAAATATGTCTCTCTCGGTTATTCAAGGGTATATAAGGGATATTGATACTTCTCACCTAACCTCCAGTGATACCTTATGGCCACTAATGTTACTTTTTTTAAGGTCGGACCTATGTTACATCCTCTGCTGAACAATTGGGCATTTAGAAGGTTTTACCAGTTCCATATTTGGGGATCATGTCATAGGCTGTACTTCCATGAAATCTCCTATAACTCCATCTTCCTCCTCTGCACCTCAATCACTATTGACCTATCATTATCACCCGCGCCCAAATGATTCATGGCCGCCACTGGAATTCTTGACTTTTGAGGACTTGTCTACACATAGTCCTTCTATTGCTACTCGAAAAGGTAATCACTTTACTCGTAACCCTCATCATATCTATACTTGTTTGAGCTATCATCATTTTACATCGACCTATTCTGACTTTGTATCATCACTATCATCTGTGTCTATTCCTAAGACTATAGGTGAAGTTCTTTCTCATCCGGGCTAGAAACAAGCTATGGTTGATGAGATGTCTCCTTTCACTCTAGTGGTATTTGGGAGCTTGTTCCTCAACCTCTAACTAAATCTACATTTGGTTGTCGTTGGGTAAATACAGTGAAGGTTGGACCTGATGGACAAATTGATCGCCTAAAAGCTTGACTAGTGGTCAAGGGTTATACAAAGATTTTTGGTCTTGACTATGGTGATACCTTCTCTTCTGGGGCCAAGATTGCTTCAATTCATCTCTTTTTATCCATGGTTGTTGTTCGTTGCCTATTTATCAGTTAGATAATAAAAATGTATTTCTCAATGGGGAGATCTTGAAGATAAGGTATATATAAAGCAGCCACCTAGTTTTTTTGCTCAGGGGAAGTCTAGTAACATGGTGTATAGACTAAGATGAACACTCTATGGTCTGAAGCAATCTCCTCAAGTATTGTTTGGGAAGTATAGCATGGTTATTCAAGAGTTTGGCAGGGTACAAAGTGAAGCTGATCATTTTGTGTTCTATTGTCACTCTACTCCATGTTTGTGCGTGTATTTGGTAGTGTGCATTGATGACATAGTTATCATAGGTAATGATGATGAAGGAATTAATAAATTGAAACATCACCTTTTCCAGCACTTTCAAACAAAGGATCTTGGTCGAGGTTGCTCAATCCTAATGTGAAATTGTCATTTCACAAAGAAAGTATGCACTTGATATTTTTGAAGAGGTGGGGATGACAGATTGTCGGCCTATTGATTCTCCAATGGATTCAAATGTTAAGCTCCTACTAGGTCAGGGGGAGCCTCTTAGTCATCCAAGAAGATATAGAAGTCTGGTAGGAATGTTGGATTATCTGACAGTGACTCGACCTGATATTACCTTCTCGGTTAGTGTTGTATGTCAGTTCTTAAATTCTCCTTGTGACAGTCATTGGAATGCAGTTATTCGCATCCTTTAATACATAAAATTTGCTCTAGGGAAAGGAATACTTTATGAAGATCGAGGACATGAGAAAATTATTGGATATTCCAATGCAGAGTGTGCAAGGTCATTATTTGACAGACAATCCACTTCTGGATAATGTGTTCTAGTTGGGGAAATTTTAGTTTCTTAAAAAGTAAGAAACAAAATGTGGTTGCTAGATCCAGTGCAATAGCAGAATATCGGGCTATGACAGTGGCAACATGTGAACTCATATGGATCAAGCAACTATTGAAGGAGTTGAAATTTGCAAACTCTAAAGGAATGAAACTTGTGTGCTATAATGAAGTTTCACTTCACATTGCATCAAAGCGAGTATTTCACGAGAGGACAAAATACACAAAGATTGATTGTCATTTTGTCAGAGAAAAGGTACTCTCGAGAGACATTGTCACAAGGTTTGTGCAGTCAAGTGATCAGCTTGCAGACGTATTCACAAAGTTCCCTAGCCGGTGCTAGAACAAGTTATATATGTAGCAAGCTTGATACATATAACTTGTATGCACCAGCTTGAGGTAGTGTTAGAATCCTAGGAATATTCTATAGAAAATGTATAAATATAGTAGATAGCTTGATTTACTCCTATCTTAATTTGGTATTGATTTGTATTGATTTCCTTTCCTTGTTAGGACATGTATACTTAGTTATTTAAACCCTAATAGCTTCTGGGAATAATCAAGTTGAGTTCTCTTTGAAACTTCTGTCTTCTCACAGATCTCATAAACTCAATAGTCCCTACATGTTGCGTTCACAACTTGCTTAAATAGCCTTACATCTTTGTATTAAATTGAATTCACATGGACTGCATGATATCTCAGCAGCAGACTCACATGATTCCTAAATCTTACGTCTTAACTCTGCAATAATAACACTAAATATATAAGGAGAAAAAAAAACCAACACACTGAAGGCATATCAATGTTTAAAATAGGATTTCTGCGGATATTGAGAAAAACAGGTCTCTCTAGTGTATAACAAGTTTGAATACATCACAAGGCATATATATCATGCTCAATTCATCGAAACACGAATATAGGATACAAAGCTACAAGTTAGGATTTAAGTACTTCCCCCACTATAACTGTCACGACCCAAGACTACCCCTAGACGTGATATGGTACCTAGAATCCCGAGATACTCTAAGAGAACCACATCACATCGCATGACACTAAAAAAACATACATAACTGAAATAACATGATAAGCGAAATAAGTTTCGATGATAATTTCAACATAGTAGAGAAATTTGAATACAACGGCTCATATGCGGAAGTATTAATGTCTGAAATAGCCTCTAAGCATAAGTGAGTCGCTAGGACAAGCCCTAGCTGACTCGAACATCTGAAACTGAAATAAAGTCTGAAGTGATCATAAGAAAACATGAGTGGTATGTCCCCGAACCATGAGGACTCACCAATATTGACCTAAGCTGATAAGAGTATGTACTAACCATGAGCCTAATATGGAGTATCAACACCTATATTATAAAATAATATAGACACAAGAATGTATGAGGTCAATACTCGAAATGTACTGAATATAGAAAAATGCATGAACATGACATAATAATACGATTGTCTGAAAATATGATAATGCAATGACCGAGTTAACATAACATGAAGCTGAAAATACGATTCTAAAAACATAGTACAGGTTCATGTATTTCTCTTTAAATCATAATCATAACATATGTGGGAGATGCCATTAGTTGACATAAACCATTTGAGTTATAACATGGAGTTCAGTGTATTGCTCTTACACCGAAAAGAGAGTGTCCTACTTGCCAAGGTAAAGACTATAATCATGAGCTTAAGTGGATCCACTAGCTAGAGTCAATTAAGACTAAATCCTACAGGAGCACGTAGTTCTGGGACTATGGGATTGCTTCTAAAGGTCTCAAGCCTCTACTAACGAGTGAGCCTTCATCCCAAGTGTAATGACCCTTCAGGTCATTTGTGTGTTTGTGCCTCTTTTCTATCGTTTAGAGCATTCCTGTAGCGACCCTAAGTCATATCTCACTTATTGTAGGTTCGGTCGTCTGGTCGTCTTTTTGGTTTTTTATGCCTGTTTTCCTGTTTTGGAGCTTTTGAACCTTGAAAAGTTGATTTCGGTCATAACTTCAGGGAAATGACCTCATATGGGAATTCTGACGGTTCCATCAGCTCCGAAGCGGCCAAATTAGGATAGAGGCTTGGTTGACTTGAGCCCCGGGGATCCCGATTTAATTCTGGGGCCAGTTAGCTCTTTAGCCTTTGAAATTTGGCTTAAAGTTGACTTGCGTCAACACTCTTGGTAAATGCGCTTGGATGAGAATTCCGCCAGCACGGTTAGTTTAGGAATGCCGAATTTTTTCTAGAATGACCCTTCGAGAACTTCCGGGAGCTTCCGATCGAATTCTGAGGCCTTCGGTGGAATTTGGCTAAAATGGCTCATTGGGTGTGGGACCCACTTTTCATCCAAAGGACCTCGTATGGAAATTTTAATTGCGCCATTAAGTCCGGAATGTCTAATTTGATGGAGTAGCATATCTCGTTTGCGTGCACGATGTTCCAAACAAATTTCGCGCACCCCGTCGGTGTTTTCGAATTGTCCAAAACTCAGCTGGTGTACAACTGATGTTGCAGACCCATTACTTCTCCGCGTTCACAGAACTGGCTTCGCATTTGCAGAGGTGTGGGCCTATCTTCTCCACGTTCGCGGGCTAGGCTCCGCGTTCGCGGAGGTCTGGGAAGCCTGGGGACTCTTCTCTCCGCGTTCGCGGATGGGGTTCCGTGTTCACGGAGGTCCGAGTCCCTTCTCTCCGTGTTCGCGGAGTAGTGTTTGTGTTCCCTCCGCGTTCGTGGGGCCTGGGCCGCTTTCGCGGAGGTTAGCGGGTTGCAGTGGCTTTATAAGTTGAGGTCGAGGCTCATTTAGAGGAAATGTTTGAAAACTCGTATCTCCCTCATCTTTTATCTGTTTTAGGTGATTCGAAGTCCCAAGCGTTAAGATTCTCGTCGGCTTCATGGGTTTGTGGTCAGTTTGCATTGGGTTTCCCTCGATTTCCATGAATTTGAGGCGTAAGTTACTATTTTAGGCTTATATTTGTAAAGTTTCGCATTTCTTGTTGTTGGCTGTTTGGAAATGATCCAAGCCCCGATGGGTGTTTCATTTTGGAATGCAAGTTCGGGGGAGGATTTGGGACCTCTTCACGGAGTCAATTTTGGAAAATCCATAGCGGGTCCCACGTTTCTCGATTTTGATTCCGAAATTAGTCTGTTTCTGATTTTTGATGATTTTAGTGTCTAAATTATCGTATTGACGTTGTGACTCTATTTTTTACAGCAGGGCAGCAATCTGAGGCCGTTCGGAAGGGAAAAGCTCCGGCAGAGTGACTTGGAGCGCGCGTGATCGGCCTTCTGGTACGATATGGCTTCCCTTCTTCCTAGATTGAGCTTGAATGTGTAATTACTTGTCGACTTGTGTGGATCTGGGTTGGGTAGCTAGTATTTCTTTCCTTCTCCAATCTTCTTCATTTAGAGTTGATTTTTGGGCGGTTCAAGCTAGTATCATGCTTTAGTATGGGTTGTTGACCTTGGATTGTTGATGATTTATGGGTTATCTCTTGGGTGGTTATCTGTTGTTGCATGTGTGGGTTTGGATTATTTTCTTGTGTTTTGTTGATTGCTGTGATTTTCAACCTTAGAATAGGTTAGGATAGTGTTGCCTTAGTCCCATGCACCTGTTGACTTTGGGTATGTATCCGACGCCAATTCAGATGGCCTAGGTCCTTGTAGACAGGCATAGCAGATTTGGGTCTAATAGTTTGGGCTGTGTTTTAGTTTTGTTGTTGTGATCTTGCTGTTCTCTCCTCCCTTTTTCTGTGATGCGATGCGTTATCAGAGGCGTAGCCTCTCCCTGTCGGGGAAGTTCGAGGTCGGGTTTTAGTTGAGGTTTACTGGGAGCAGTAATCGGCCTGCAGTGGCCTGGGATCATGTCGCGCGGTGCGTGTTGATTGAGTGTGGACAGCGATCCACGATGGCTTAGAGTTGAGATCCTCTTCGGAGTTGATTTGACCTGAACACTCTGACTGGCAGGGACAGGGCCCCCGGGAGTGATAGCTAACTCACTTAACTGGCACAGGCTGGGCCCAGGGCAGGGCCCTCGGAGTGATTAGCTGGCAGGGCAATTGGACATAGGTTATTTGAGGTCCTCTACGGCGTAGACATAGCCCACGCACTCGTCTGGCAGGGACAAGGCCCCCGGAGTGTTAGATGGCTCATTTGTCTTACACGGGCTGGGCCCTGGGCAGAGCACCCAGAGTGACAGCCTATTGGGCAGTTGGATATCAGGTTATTGGGCCTCGAGGTGGCTAGCAGGCTAGGTGAGACGATTTGAGATTTAGATTTGTTATCTGGTTTGGAGATGGTTTGACCGGTTGGTGGAGTTGACTCGGTGATTCTGGTTCGCAGTTGGTCCTTCCTCACGTCTCGTAGAAGTAGTTTTCAATGCACCTGTCGGGCTTATGGGGGTCCGTTCGGGTTCTTGTTTGTCTGTGCTTGAGTGTACATAGCGGGTCTTATGGGGGGCCAGCTGGATTTAGTTCTGATATTCTTAGATTACTTTCGGTTATTCTATTCCTATTCTGTTGACCTCTGTTTGTGTTTGATTCTCTCTAGTCCGCCTATTTTTACCTTTCTTGCTCAGTCGGCCTATGATGCCTACTGGGTACCTCTTGTTGGTACTCATGCTACACTCTGCATCTGTTTTCGTGATGCAGGTCTGAGCACCAGTCATCAGCGTTGAGTTCGAGCCTGCAGCTGTCTGTTCAGGAGAGGAGGGTGAGCACATGGCGTTCTGGATTTACCTGTCTCCTTCTGTATTTTTATTTTGACTTGTCTTTTGCTTTCAAGACAGTTTGTTCCCGTGGTCCACTTTGGGGACTTGTACTCTTGTTAGTAGTTCTATACTTGTGACTTCCAGGTTCTGGGAGGTGTCTTGGATATATATAGTTTTGGTTTCCTTTCCGCCTTCTCTTATATGTTCTCATTTTATGTTTCCGCTTAGTTGAGGTTAGTTTTCGCCCTCAGTCCCATTACTGTTAAATTTCGGGATAGGGTTTGGCTGGCCTACTGGTGGGTTGGTAGGCGCAATCATGACTCGAGAGATCGTGTCGTGACAACAAGGTCCACTCGGTGCTAAGTAAACTACCAACGAAAAACGTGCATAATCATAATCATATTCATAATTTTTGAAACGGTAAGAATCTAGTAATTCCGAATCGTTCATAGAAAATCTCATAGTCATAAGAATAGCTCCATTAAATCATGATTTCATAACATACTCTTTGAGACACTTATCTAAAGCATCTAAATCATCAAATTCATACATAATGAGAGCTACTTCAATCCGAAGCATCCTATTTTAAAAAAACTAATTGATACTTTATCTAAAAGCATCCTTGGTTCGTAAAATCCTTCATAACATAATGCATGCATGTTGAAATAACTTAAATCGTGATCATAAAATACTTGCACAACATGAGTTCATGAAAATATCATTGAAAACATTGAATTATGATCAAATCATGCATAATAAAATCAATCATGATGAATAGACTTAAATTCAATAGAACCCATAAGAGGATCATGAAAACCCTAGAATTTGGGTAGAATCATTAATGAGAAATTGAGATTTCTTTGGGACTCAATGTGTGAAGAAGAACCCATTGATGAAGTTTCCACATACCTTGATAGAAACCCTAAGTGAAACTCTTCAATGGAGGCTTGAAATTCTTGGAACCCTAGATTGCTTGAGGAAGAAGAGTAGAGAAATTTGGAGTTTGAGAGAATGAGGGTGAATGGGGTGGTTAGGGTGATTAGGAACCCCTTAAAGTCTTCAAAATAGGCCCAAAACGACATAGTATAAGAATTTAAAAAGTAGGAAAAAACCTACCCACCCCTGAAAATAATTGTCAAACCACCCTTTACGGGCACTACCCATGTACCGTGAATCCTTACACAGATCATGAAGCCTCCAATCCTATTGAAGCCAAAAATGCCAAGTCTCTGACCTAGCATTCCACGACTGGGTCAACGGTGCGTGGAAAATATCACGGATCGTACAAACCTTCTGTACAACTTCCCTTAGCCTAATTTCCTGAAGTCTTAGTGGTGTGGTCTACCGAGCCTTCCACGGTTTGTAAAAACAACCACGGGCCGTGAACACAACCGTCCTGTCAACCCACAATTTGCAACTCTCTGATGGCTGATCCAGAGACTGGTCTATGGTCTGTGAATTCATTTAGGGGTCGTACATCCGTCCGTGGTCCACGACTTAGAAATTTCAGTTCCTCAGGATCCTTCCACATGTGCCTTCCACAGACCGAGGAACCTTATAAGGTCTGTGAATGCCCTCGTGGAAGTCAAAAACTAGCAACTATGCACCAGATCCTACATTTTTTCCCATTTTAACCCACTTTTGCACTTTAGAGGTGTTACAATAACTGATAGTCATATATAAACTTGTCATATCTATATCCTCCACATAATAAGTCATGTATAGCACATAAGTTTGAAACAATTCTCCTATTAAGGTTAATCTCTTAGCTTACCTCGTTCGAATAGAGTTTTCAACCATTGTCAACCACTTTACCACACCCAAATGTATTCAAACAACTAAAATCTAGCTAAAAGAATGATTACTAACATTGAGAAAATCTAAATAATTGACTTTTATAATCTAATACATAGTCTTGGTCAAGTCAAACTTAAGCCTCAAGGTCGAAATTCAAAATTGATATCAAAATCGAGTTGCTCATAGCCTATGGGTTCCAAATCTATAATTCTAACCTCAATCCAACATCAAATCAACTCCCAAATCATCAAATTACTTTTTCTAGAACCTAAGGAAAAATTCCCCAGTTTTTTACTTCAAATTTATAGATTAACGGCCTAAATCCAAGGAAATCATGTAACATTTGAATCCATGTTTAGAAGGCTTACTCTGATACAATGGATGATTTCTCCCTTGAAAATTACACAAAGTCAAGCTCTAAAATCCCTAGAATGTCTCTAAGAGTCCTAGGTTATGGACCAAGGCATCTTGTAACATGCGTTGAGCTTAGCATAATTTTTCATCCACAGTCCGACACTCATTCTAAGTAGACCATTTAGATCATCGATGATATGTTTTAGGCATATGTGTTTGAGTTTAGAGGTTATTGGACCTATTCTCGCCTTTGCCAGAGTTTTCATATAATATCAAATATCAATCTAGTATTCAAATGGCACCATATTACGTTTGTATGGTAGATAGTGTCGTTCTCCCATTGGATCATTTGAGCTTGCTAAGATTACGCCATGGGGAAATTTTTTGGTGAAACAGGCTTTGGAGAAGGTTAAACTGATTTAAACGACTTCAGACAACCTAAAGTAGGCAAAAAGTTAAGCAGACCGGAAGGTTTGTGATGCGATTACATGGAGGTGAGAGGTTACTATTAAAATTTTCACCTATGAAGGGTGTGATACATTTCATAGGCTTGAGCTTGGTGAGATTACACCATGGAGCACAAATTTGGTGAAACGGGCTTTGGAGAAGGTTAAACTAATTCAAAAATCACTTTGGACAACCCAAAGTAGGCAAAAGAGTAAAGTGGACCAGAAGGTTTGTGATGTGGAGTACTTGGAGGGTGAGAGGGTACTTTAGAAAGTCGGCAAAAGAGTTAAGTGGACCAGAAGGTTTGTGATGTGGAGTACTTGGAGGGTGAGAGGGTACTTTAGAAAGTCTCACCTATGAAGGGTGTGATACATTTCAAGAAGAAAGGAAAGTTGAGCCCAAGGTATATAGGACTTTTTGAGGTTTTGTAGCGCATTGGGAAGATGGCCTACAAGCTTGACCTATAATCAAGCATGACCATGATTTATCGAATTGTCCATGTATGTACATCTATGTTGCTCGGACTCTTCAAAAATGTCAGCAAGTGCGTAGTGGATTCTCCAAAAGTAGTGTATTTTTGGAGACTACAACACGGGTGCGGCATCAAAAGTGAAGAGTCCACACAACTTAGATTTACATTGAGCAAGTACATTGAGGAAAAGTTAAAGGAGATAACTTTGGTGAAAGTTCTTCGGAAGAACCACCAAATATAGGAAGCTACTTGAGAGACAAAGTCAAACATGTGGAGTAGATATTCATATCTATTTGACACTCGCAAGTACAATTTAAAACTAGTTCGAGGATGAATGTTATTCAAAGTGGTCTCAAAGCTATCTGACAGAGTCATGACCAGTTCGTAGTAGTGTCTTACAAATTGATACGGAGATATGTGTACTTATATTTGAGAAGCTACAGTGACACTTTGAAAACTTTCCCTTCTTTCTATTCATGTCATGCAATATATGTTTTAGCTTAAAGATTAGATCTTTATTTGTACCCCAAGGGGATGACTTAGTGGTCAATAAAGTGGGTTGAAAATAATGAAGTCTCAAGTTCAAATACCAATTGAGACAAAAATGTTAGGTGATTTCTTTTTATATATTCTAGCATTGGTGGATAGAGTTGTTAGAATAGGAATAGATATATACAATCCTACTTAGAATAGAAATAGATATATACAATCCTACTTAGAATAGTAATAGGAATAGTAATAGTGTCCTACTTAGAAAAGGATTGTATTGTAGTGTCCTAGTTGGAAAAGGTGTCTATTGTAATGTCTATAAATAGGGTTTCTATGTAATAACATAGATACACAATTCTACAACAATTCAATAATATTCTTCTCCTATATTTCTCACATGGTATTAGAGCCTCTACGATCTTGGTAGAGAATCAAAGAGCTTCCGCTGTCGGCGGGTGGCTATTACCCATATATGCCGCCCGCCTGGCCAATGATTATGTTAACAAAAGTAGGACCAATGATATATGCATGAACCCAATATTCGGGGGAAGAAAACGCAGGCAGACAAGTCACCGTGCGTCAATTTCCGGTGATTTTCTCGGGTTGTTTTGTGTCAACCCCATATCCATCGGTATTTGTGTAGCACCGTGCCATCTTTCCGGTGACTACTTTTTCATATTTAATTTATGTAGCACCGTGCCATCTTTTTGGTGACTACTTTTTCATATTTAATTTGTGTAGCACCGTGTCATCCTTCCGGTGACTACCTTTTTTTCATATCTGATTTGTGTAGCACCGTGCATCTCTCCGGACTACTTTTCATATTTAATTTGCGTAGACCGTGAAATTTTCCTAACTACTTTCTCATATCTGAGTTGCATAGCAACGTGTGTTCTTTCGGTGACTCTTCATATTTGATTTGCATAGTTCCATTCATCATTCCGGTGACTCCTCAAATCTGATTTGCATAGGGTTGTGCCATCATTCCGACCCTACCCATATAATTTCTCTTTTTCAATAGGGTCGTGCCATCATTCTGACCCTACCCATATTACTTCTCGTTTTTAATAGGTCGTGCCGTCAATCCGACCTTTCCTATATAATTTCTATTTTCCAGTTGGATCGTGTCATCATATAATTTTATTTTTTTAGATTGTGACCACTTTCAGCCATCAAATCTAATACTCAAATGTATGAGCATGTTCCGGCCAGTTTTGCGGTGACTTTCTTGTTTAATATCGACTCGTCTATTGATTCCAACATGATCCATATACTTTATACTAGATTTTGAGCACTTCCCGGCGAGCGCCGCATTGTGAAGAAGTCTATATGGAGCAACCACCTAATTTTGTTGCTCGGGGGGAGGGGGAGTTTAATAGCCTTGTATGTCGATTACGTAAGTCACTCTATGGTCTTAAACAATCTTTGCAAGCTTAGTTTGGGAAGTTCAACATTGTAATTTTATCACTCTGTTTTATTGGCATTATGAATCAAATTCAGTATTTCATGAGAAGACCAAGCACATTGAGATTGATTGACATTATGCATCAAATCTTGTATTTCATGAGAAGACTAAGCACATTGAGATTGACTGACATTTTTGTGAAGTCGAGTGATCAACTTGCAGATATCTCACCAAGACCCTCATCGATCCTCGTAATTAATTATATTTGTAACAAGCTAGGTACATATGATTTGTATGCAACAGCTTGAGGGGGAGTGTTAGAATAGGAATAGATATATACAATCCTACTTAGAATAGGAATAGGTATATACAATCCTACTTAGAATAGGAATAGGAATAGTAATAGGAATAGGAATAGTAATAGTGTCCTACTTAGAAAAGGATTGTATTGTAGTGTCCTAGTTGGAAAAGAAGTCTATTGTAGTGTCTATAAATAGGGTTTCTATGTAATAACATAGATACACAATTCTACAACAATTCAATAATATTATTCTCCTATATTTCTCAACAGAGTTACTTGATACATATTGCTAGTGGGAGGTGACAAGCTTGCCCGGGCACCATGATATTTAAAAAGGAGAAATATTAGATCTTTCTTTTTATATTGTAACAAACTTTGAGGACACAATTGTTTGTTTTGGGAGTACTATGAACAGTACCAGATGTTTCTACTACTACTGGAGGATGGAGTAGGTTGAGAGGTCAGGAAGGTACTTAGACCAATACTCACAATGTGGCTTAGCCTAGGGACAGGACCCCTCCTACTGCTCACCGACGTGCTAGATCTATATTAGTTGATCTGCCTAATATTCCAGAGGCATTGCCAGCACCATCTCAGGCCTAGGAGGGTTTCGTCGCTGCACCTATGTACCAAGATTCTTTGATCCATATTATAGGACTGTAACTCGAATTAGTGCAATTTTTAGGAGAAATTGTTAATTGGGTTAGGGTAATCCTTCTAAACTTTTTGAATACATTTGTAACACCTATGTTTTTCAAAAGAGAAAATTTCCAGTTTTGGGCCTAGAGTCCCTTCTATGGACGCAGTTTACGGGTCGTAGATCAGTTGACGGTCCGTAGAATGCATCCGGAGGAAGAGGGTTAAATGTCTTGAAAATCAAGTCTCTGAAGTCGAGTGTATAGGTTAGCTGGACGGACCGTAGGTCTTTTCACGGACTGTAGAAAGGTCCCGTCAATTGCTCAAGATTTAGTCAAAATTCTAAGGGTCAAGTTGGGCTCTACGGGTTGGATCAACGGACCGTAGAATGGTCTACGGGCCGTAGATCAAAGTCATCAAAAATGTCCAAAATCTAGGTTTCTGAAGTTTTCTACGGTTCGATAGGACGGTTCGTAGGAACACCTACGAACCGTATGTTGGAGCCGTAGACCTAGTCCGACAGTTATTTTACAGGGGTCTTTATGTCTTTTCCTAATTCTTTTAAGTCTTTTTATTTACAACGTTTCCCCTAAATTTACGCACTATATAAGTCTTTCCTCCCACATTTTCCTTCATTAATTCATTCTCAAATTCCCTACTTCCCCAAATTATTTCTCTCTCTAGAAAGTTCTCTCAATTCTCAAGGAATAAGAAAGGCTAGGATCCTCCATTGAAGGTCATCAATTCTTAGCAATTTCTTGTGGGCCTTGTTGAGGTATGTTAGCCATCACCAATGGAGTCCTTTCCTCCATTGGGTCCCTAGTTTTCTTCCAAATTCAATGTTTATTTCCCCAAATTGAGTTAAGGTTTTGATCAATTCTTATGGGTTCTTCAATTATGATTTCAATTGTTGATTTTATGATTCCTAGTGCACGATCTAGCGTGATTACATAATGTAGTGCACGAATTAGCGTGATTTATATGATTTGAGTAGAAATTGTATGAACACATGCATGAGCCATAATTCCTAGTTTTGAATTCATGATGAAGTATGATCCATGCAATTATGAACTTATGAAATTGATGAAATATGCATGATTCTAATTTATGGCATGATTCTAAGATGAATTGGCATGTACCCATACTAGATCATGATTTATGAGCATATGAATAGCTTGCATAAGAGATGCATGTATATGGATAGCTTGCATATGAGATGCATGTATATGAATAGCTTGCATAAGAGATGCATGTTTCATGAGAATTATGCTTATAATTGCTAAGGTGCATACAGATTATGGCATCCATGAGTTGTGAAAAGGTTTTCTTCACACTAGGCTAACCATATGAATGTGAAAGGTTTTCTCACATGAATTAGGGTTCATATGGTTGAAAGGCTTTCTCACCTATGAATCAATCAGGAGCTATTCTCATGACGTAAGCTTGGGCAAGCCCATGGTAGTTGAAACGTCTTGATATGATCTTAGCTTGGATTTGGTAACCCTAGATGTACCTCTTCCTTGGTTAAAAAATGAATAAGCTTAATTGACTATTCCTTGGGATTTTACTTAGCACCGAGCAGGCTTTTGGGATGAAGGTTTTCATTTAGCATCCGTGGACTTTTAGTAGCAATCCCTAAGTCCCATAACTACATGCCTCATAGGTTTTGTCTCATATAGACACATAGCACATAACCTACAGATTTATGGTCCTTACCTAGGCAAGTAGGACACCCCTTCTAGTGGTGTGGGGTAGACATCACTCCCCTTTTCGGTGTGGGGCAGAAACTGGATTTCATGTTATAGCTCACATGGTCTATGTCGGTTAAATGTAAATATCCCATAATAATGAACTAGGGTACTAGAAGTATCTCACATGACTTATGATATGACTAGCTTGCATTGGCCATGTTTATGAATTGAGTTTCTAACCCTATTTTCATATGATGTAGTTTGGTCATGACATGTTCATGAAGCTATCTAACTAGCATGATCTCCTTTGAAAGAATCTCTTTGGAAAGATTTATGTGTTTATATGCATTTGCTTCATACTTAGTACATTCCATGTACTAATGCATACTTGTGCCTACATTCTCTTATAAAGTAGGGTCCGACAGTCATCCTTCACACTCTCGTGGTTAGTTGCTTTCAGAGTTCGAGCTATCAGCCTTGGTGAGTCCTCATGCTTTGGGGACTAAGAGACTTTATTGCTTTTCTTTACTTTTCAGTTTCAGACTTGTATATGATGTACGGGTTACGTCTCGATCATTCTATTGTATTAGATGTTTTTTGAGACATAGTCAAGACTTTCGTTTGTAAACGCTTTACTTTTATGAGATTATCTATCTTTTTCCTCATTCTTGTCTTTACCTTATGTATATGTATGCTAAGTGGCTTGTGTGGGGCCTCTCGGGGTCCTATACACCATGTCACACCTAGGAGGTACTTTGGGTCGTGGCAAACTTGGTATTCAGAGCGCAAGGTTTAGAAAGGTCCTAGGATGTCTCAAAGCCACGTCTAGTAGAGTCTTGTTCATAAGTGTGAAGCGCGCCACATTTATGAATAGGAGGCTACAAGATGTTAGGAAATTCCAATTCTTTCATATTCTAGAATCGTGCCTTAGAGTTTAACTCTATATGTGCCTCTCCTAATCCATGTCCTACGCTTTTCAGGATATGGAAACTAGAAGAGCTTCTGCAAAGAGGAACGCAAATGAGAATGTGGAACAAGAGGCTAACAAAGTTTCGGCCGCTCCTTTGGCCGAAGAGATTATTAATGCGGAGTTCCCAGCCGTTTTCCACGCAATGGCCCAAGTCGTGACGGCCCAAACCAATAGGGAAGTTGTGGTCCTCGTGAACCCACATATGGGTACGGTGGTGGAAAGGCTAAGAGATTTCAAGAGGATGAACCCTCTAGAATTCCATGGCTCCTAGGTGGAGGAGGATCCACAAGAGTTCATTGAAGAGGTTTACATGATTCTCATGATCATGGGGGTGACGCCGGAAGAGAAGGCGGAGTTGGCCGCTTACCAATTGAAGTGTGTGGCCCAAGTGTGGTTTAATCAATGGAAAGGTGAGAGGGCTATAGATACGGGTCCTCTTGAATGGGAGAAATTTAAGAAAGCTTTTCCTTATCGATTCTTTCCTCTTGAGATGAGAGAGGCTAAGGTTCTCGAGTTCATTAACTTGAAGCAAGGTGGTATGAGTGTCAAAATATACGCATTGAAGTTCACTCAATTTTAAAAATATGTACCTTCCTTGGTGGCCGATTCAAGGGCCAAAATGCGTAAGTTTGTGTCGGGGGTATCCGACTTGGTGGTCAAGGAGTGTAGGACTGCCATGCTTATTAAAGAAATGGATATTTCACGGTTGATGGTACATGAACAACAAATTGAGGAAGAGAAGCTAAAGTAGAGATCCAAAGAGACAAAGAGGGCTAGGACCGGTGATGGTGACTTCTCAAACCAAAGAACCAGAGGACATGGCCGTCCTAAGTTTCAATAAAGGTTTTCGAACCAAGGGTCTTCTAATGCTCTTATGCCTAAGTTTGATAAGAATATGGTGTCTAACCCTAAGCCTCAAGGAGGCAATGGTGGTGGTGATAGAACTCCACTTTCCCCATGTCCAAAGTATGGAAGGAAGCATGAGGGGAGATGCTTAACCGGATCGGATGGTTATTTCACTTGTGGCAAGAGTGGTCACAAAATGAAGGATTTTCCAATGAATGTTACAAAAGGGAAAGATGGTAAACAAGGTGCTCCTAGTGGTTAGGGTTCTAGTGATCCCAAGCAAAACTGATTTTACGCACTCCAAACTCACCAAGAGAAAGAAGGTTCTCCCGGTGTGGCTACCGGTATGTTGAAAGTCTTCCATCTTGATGTATATGCTTTACTTGATCCCGGTGCTACTTTATCTTTTGTGACGCCATATGTAGCTATGAGATTTGATATTGCCCCAAATGTGTTGTTAGATCCCTTATGTGTCTCTACTCCTATTGGTGATTCTAATGTGGGTAAAAAAGTCTATAGGAAATGTTCTGTTTCCTTGTTCCATATAGTCACCGATGTTGATCTTGTAGAGCTAGATATGATAGACTTTGATGTCATTCTTGGGATGGATTGGCTTCATTCTTGTTATGCCTCGGTTGATTGTAGAACCCAAGTGGTTAAGTTTCAATTTCCTAATGAGCCCGTCCTAGAGCGGAAAGGGGGAAATTCTATGCCTAGAGGTCGGTTTGTTTCTTGTCTTAAAGCTAGAAATATGATCTCTAAGGGTTGCATTTTTCATCTTATTCGGGTGAGGGATATAGATGCCAAAACCCCTAGTCTTGAGTCGGTTTCCGTGGTAAATGAGTTCCCAAATGTGTTTCCCGATGATCTACCCAGTGTTCCTCCCGAAAGGGAAATAGACTTTGGTATTGACCTTCTTTCCGATATGCAACCTATCTCTATTCCTCCTTACCGTATGGCTCTGGCGGAACTCAAGGAATTGAAGGATTTTTTGGATAGGGATTTCATCCGACCAAGTATTTCTCCATGGGGTGCTCCGGTGTTGTTTGTTCGTAAGAAAGATGACTCTCTCCGTATGTGTATTGATTACCGACAATTGAATAAGGTTACCATTAAGAATAAGTACCCGATTTCGAGGATAGATGATTTGTTTGACCAACTTCAAGGTGCTAGTTTCTTCTCTAAGATTGATCTTTGGTCGGGTTATCACCAATTGAGGGTGAGGAGTTGTGATATTCCAAAGACAGCTTTTTGAACAAGATATGGCCATTATGAGTTTGTGGTTATGTCGTTTGGATTGACTAATGCTCCGATGGCTTTTATGGATTTGATGAACATGGTGTTTAAACAATACCTTGATATGTTCGTGATTGTATTCATTGATGACATTTTGATTTACTCCCGAAGTGAGGAAGAGCATGCCGATCACTTGAGGATTGTATTGCAAGTTCTCAAGGATCGTGAGCTATATGCTAAGTTCAATAAATATGAGTTTTGGTTGAGATCTGTGGCTTTCCTTGGTCACATTGTGTCCGGTAAGGGTGTTGAGGTAGATCCTAAGAAGACGGATGTGGTTAGAAATTGGCCCAGACCTCTATCTCCTTCGGATATTCGTAGTTTCTTGGGCTTGGCCGGACACTATAGAAGGTTAGTGGAAGGGTTTTCTTCTATTGCCTCTCCATTGACCTCGTTGACTCAAAAGAAGACTAAGTTTGTATGGTCGAAGGATTGTGAAGAGAGCTTCCAAGAATTGAAAAATAGGTTTACTTCCGCTCCAATATTGACATTGCCGGAAGGTTCTTATGGCTTTGTGGTTTATTGAGATGCTTCAAGGGTTGGCTTAGGGTGTGTTCTTATGCAAAATGGGAAAGTGATTGATTATGCTTCAAGGCAACTTAAGGTTCATGAAAAGAATTACCCTACCCATGATTTAGAACTTGCGGCGGTAGTTTTTGCCCTAAAGATTTGGAGGCACTATTTGTCTGGTGTCCATGTTGATGTATTCACCGACCATAAGAGTTTGCAATACGCGTTCAAGCAGAAAGATCTAAATCTTCGACAACGTAGATGGCTTGATCTTTTAAAGGACTATGATATGAGTGTCCTCTATCACCCAGGAAAAGCTAATGTAGTGACCTATTCCTTAAGTCGGTTGTCGATGAATAATGTGGCACATATAGAAGATGATAGGAAGGAATTGGTTTGGGATCTTCATAGACTAGCTCATCTAGGTGTTCGGTTGGTTGACTCCAGTGAGGGAGGTGTGATTGTCCAAAATGGGTCGGAATCATCCTTTGTGGTGGATGTTAAGGCCAAGCAAGCATTTGATCTGATACTAGTTGAATTGAAGGAAGCGGTTTTAAAGAAGGGCAATAAGGCTTTCTCCCAAGGGATAGATGGTGTCCTTAGATATCAAGGCCGTTTGTGTGTGCCTAATGTTGATGGCCTAAGAGAGAAAATTCTAGAAGAAGCTCATAGTTCCCGATACTCTATTCATCCGGGAGCCACCAAGATGTACCGCGATTTGTGAGAAGTCTATTGGTGGAATGGGATAAAGAAAGATATTACGGAATTTGTGGCAAAATGCCTAAATTGTTAACAAGTTAAGGTTGAACATCAAAGGCCGGGAGGCTTATCCCAAGATATAGCTATTCCTACTTGGAAGTGGGAAGATGTTAATATCGACTTCATAGTGGGTTTACCCCGTACTCACCGGCAACATGATTCTATATGGGTTATAGTAGACCGTATGATGAAGTCGGCTCACTTCATTCCCGTCAAGGTGTCCTTTCAGCGGAAGATTATGCTAAGTTATACATTATGGAGATGGTAAGGTTACATGGAGTGCCCCTATCCATTATCTCTGATAGAGGTACCCAATTCACTTCTCAATTTTGGAAGTCTTTCCAAAAGGGTCTGGGTACCAAGGTTAAGCTTAGCACAACTTTTCATCCCCAAACCGATGGGCAAGTGGAGCGTACTATCCAAACCTTAGAGGATATGCGAAGAGCTTGTGTGATTGATTTCAAGGGTAATTGGGATTATCATTTGCCTTTGATTGAGTTTGCCTACAATAATAGTTACCATGCAAGTATTGGAATGGCTCCATTTGAGGCTCTTTATGGTAGGAGATATAGGTCTCCTATAGCATGGTTTGAGGTGGGTGAAGTGGCTTTGATGGGTCCCAAATTAGTGCCTGAGGCTATGGAGAAAGTTTGGCTTATTAGAAAAAGGTTCAAAAGGGCTCAAAGTCGACAAAAGTCCTATGCCGATGTTAGAAGAAGGGATCTTGAGTTTGACGTTGATGAGTGGGTCTATTTGAAAATTTCTCCCATGAAGGGTGTCATGAGATTTGGCAAGAAAGGGAAGCTTAGTCCCTGGTACGTAGGCCCATATAAGATTTTGAGACGCATTGGCAAGGTTGCTTATGAGCTTGAATTGCCTAATGAGTTAGCATCGGTTCATCCAGTTTTTCATGTGTCTCTTTTGAAGAAGTGTGTTGGAGATCCGACATCCATAGTGCCTTTAGAAAGTCTTGGCATCAAGGAGATTTTATCTTATGAAGAGGTTCTGGTTGAGATTCTAGACCGACAAGTCCGGAAGTTGAGAAACAAAGAAGTTGCTTCCGTTAAAGAATTGTGAAGGAATCAATTAGTTGAGGGTGCCACATAGGAGGCCGAGGCCGATATGATCTCCCGTTATCCTCATCTCTTTCCTTTCGAGTCTTCCCTAGCTTGAGGTATTTAGCTCCTCATGGTTTATTTCTAGGATTCATGCGTCTTAGTCATTCTCATGTTTCCGTATGCATGCATTCATTAAGTGTTTATAGCTTGACATTTTGTGATAAAGCATGCTTTAGCTTGGAGTTGATTTTCCTCCTCGGATATGTGCATTATGTAGTTGCATTCATGATTGGAATCATAGAATTGTTGTTTCCCCTACTCTTGTTGTTGCTAGCTAAGTTTCATTCGGGGATGAATGTTCCCAAGGGGGAGATATTGTAACACCTCAGTTTTTCAAAAGGGAAAATTTCCAGTTTTGAGCCTAGGGTCACTTTCGAGCTATCAGTCTTAGTGAGTCCTCATGCTTCGGGGATTAAGAGACTTTATTGTTTTTCTTTACTTTTCAGTTTCAGACTTGTATATGATGTACGGGCTATGTCCCGATCATTCTATTGTATTAGATGGCTTTTGAGACATAGTCAAGACTTCCATTAGTAAACGCTTTACTTTTATGAGATTGTCTATCTTTTTCCTCATTCTTGTCTTTACCTTATGTATATGTATGCTAAGTGGCTTGTATGGGGCCTCTTGGGGTCATATACGCCATGTCACACCTAGGGGGTACTTTGGGTCGTGACAACATTACATGATTTTACATGAGGTTTAAGGCTTTAATCTGTGAATTTGAAGTGTCAAATTGGGACATTTTGCCCTATATTATGGAATGTGCAATTTGATGATTTGGGAGTCGATTTGATGTCAGATTGAGAAAATATATTATTAATAGATGTGGAACCCTAAGGTTATGGGTATCTTGATTTTGAAATTAGTTTTGAATTTTGACCTTGAGCTTCCAGTTTGACTTTTACTAAATTTTACCTAGACCATGTATTAAATTATGAGAAATGATTTTTAAGCTTTGTTAAACGTTAAAAATCATTCTTTAGGAAATATTTGAGCTCTTTCAACACGTTCGGGCATGGTAAAGCAGTCTAGAAGGGTTAAAAGCTCTTTTTGAATGAGTTAAGTTAAGAATTTAACCTCAGTAAGAGAATTTTCTCAATGTATGTGTTAAATGTGACTTAATGTGAAGGATAATGTATACATGTGTCGAGCTTACATACGATTTTGAGTACAAAGCGGGAAATGCTAGATTGTAGCTTTATGTCATATATTCATGTTATGATGCATTGAACATGATACTTATGCCTTGTGATAAATTCAAATTTGTTATATTCTAGAAAAGCATGTTTTCTCTCAATATCTATTGAAATCTCTATCTGTGAAGTGTTATTATTGTGGAGGTGAGACATAAGTATTGGGGACCGTGAGTCCAATGCTGAGATATCATGAGGACCATTTGAGTCTGAATCGATACAAAGATGTGGGGTTGTTTAGCTGGATTGTGAAAGCGACATGTGAGGCCTATTGAGTCCGTAAGATCATAAATATGATCATGTGCGCGTGTGAATATGGATCCGTCCTTCATGAGTCACTAACTTGGTACCTCCATTGCAATATGCACGCTGATTGTGAAAAGAGTTGGCCAACTAAGTTGAGTAGTGAATAATGATCCTACGTTTACTACATTGTTTTCTTGCTTTAATTCAATATATGCATTTGAGTTTCTATTTGGTTGACTTGAACTGCGATGAAAATACTTAAATATTATTATTTTCAAGTACATGATTATATTTTTGTTATTTCTCCTGTTCTTTATATTTCTATTCTATTTAAATTGCACAAGTTATGGTTAATGTTGGTTTGTAAAGTAACTTTCATCACTATCATGTTGAGAGCAATCAATGAGACTTACAAGGTACATGATGAATTTTGTACTCATACTACACTCGTTGCACTCTTGTGTAAGTTTGGATTTCAGTTTCAGCATGGTTCGTGAGTGAGATCCAACTTTTATAGTGAGTCTCTTGTCTTTTATGTAGTGGTCATGATGTTCCTTATCTATATGTTATTTCATTCCTAGTAAAACTCTGTACTAGTTGAGACAATTCTAGTATCTTTATAGTTTTGCTCATTACAATGTGAGACACCCGATCTAGGGGAGTTAGTGTCTATTTTGAGATTTATTACTTCTATTTTGTATACTTTTCTTTTATTTATGTTATTGCATCCATTTATACTTGGTTAATTTCTTCCACGATTTCATTTTAGGTAACTCATGCCTGATTCGACTGTTGTGGGGATAGTTGGGTTCCATTATGGCTAGAAAGTAATTTGGGTTGTGATATGAAGTAATATACATCATCAGAATTAATGAACGGAAATTATCTTCAAAGGAGGTACCAACACTCGATTCCTTAACTTTTCCGAGTGAACCACTGATATGACATGAGACATCTACGGAATAAGATGGGGTAGATTCATAAAATAAGTCTTTAGAAACAATTTTCATTTATAAACATATTAGTCATTAAAATAAATAATTTTCATTTAAAGCTAAAGTTGCAAAGTATGATGACACTAAGGTCAAAACTGAAGACATAACATAAACCTAGACATCAACTATAATATGTCTATGAAGCCTATAGCATAATCTGAGTAACAATGTTTACTAGGACAGGGCCCCAACATACCCATTACTAGAAAGTTGAAATAAATGATTCCCTAGCGCAATGTGGGACTCACCAATAGCTGAGAGATGAAAAATCCTACTGGATAGCTTGATCATGATGCATATCTAAACTTGCATAATAAAATGTAGTGTCACTAATATAAAGGGACGTAAGTATATATGAAATAGTACTTGCATGTAAAATAACATGGAATGAAACATAATAGGGACATAAAATAGAAGGGACCCTTCAGGGTGACCCAGTGGTTTGGGCTTGGGACTTCCATGTTGGAGGTCTCAAGTTTGAAACCCCTTGCCATCGAAAGCAAGGGGTTTGCCTTCTGGTCGAGCTCGTCGTATCGGGCTTGCCTAGTGCGGGTTACCTCTCATATGTGGTTTGCGAGCTATTGCATAGGAGCAGGGGTTTTACCCTGTGCGCACCAAAAGGGTAGCGGCTGCGGGTTTCCCTTGTCATAAAAAAAATAGTAGGGCAACCAAAGAACATAAGACATAGAGTGGAATCAAAGGATTTAAATCATGGAGTTGACCTTATTGTTTTCATCTTTCATCATTAATAAAATCATTATGGGAATTTCTTAGCATAACCATGGAGTTTAATATTTGCTCAATTAGCTAAGTCATCCCCTATCTTATCGGGGTATGAGACATACATAATATGTTCGCTAGCAACGATTTGTAAAAATGCCACATCATGGCACCATATAGGATTTGCCCCTCCCAAAAGAGGGATCCAAAACTTATGTTGCTTATGTAGTTTCAGGCACTTGTTATATACACTCATGCCTTCTCGCATTAACAATATCACTCCCGGTTCATTACATGAAAAAGTTTATATCAAGAAATTATGAATCATAATTAGCTCGAAAGCTCATAAATCAAGGTATGTGTAGTGTGCATCATATTGCAAAAATCATTAGTTTCATAAATCATGGTTCATAAATCGTAGTCATGTAAATCATGTCATAATACCAAAGAGTTCATATTTTGAAGAAAAATTATGGTTCTTACGATGTCATAATTTGATAGAAAATCATAGGGCTCATGGGATTTGATCATGAAGAGAATTTAGAATGATCGTAACGAGTTCATCACATCCGTAATGAATTAACATGAGCAAGAAAATAGGCTTTCATAACTTGGCCTACTCATTCATTGAAGAGAACTCGTGCAAATGAAGAATATAGTGTGGGGAAGAACAATGACATTCCCGCATGTAGAGAATAACCTTACTTATCTTAATATCTCCTGAACAATGGATAAAATTCCAAACTTGTTGAAGAACGTCCAACAATTCTACACTTGAGCCTTTAAAAGGGGTTTCTTTGAAGACCTTATGATCGTAAAGTAGAATCATGTTACGAATCCGTATACGGGTGTTAGAAACACTACAAAATACTTCGAATGGTGTGGGAGAACTTATCTTGGTATGGGGGCTGTTGAGAGGAGAAGAGAGTCGTCGTAGGAGTCTAAAAAATAAAGAACAAGTAAAAAGTTCAGAAAATGTGGACTAGGTTCAATTTATAGACCCGAGGTTTGGTGTGGCGTGGTCCCCATTGTAGTGAACTTTACCACAATAGGCAATGCGCCGCAATACCCACTACATTCCACACTTAGCCAAATTTCCAAAGTCCCCACTGCCTTTTATCACGGTGCGATCTCCATCATTGTGAACTTCACTGCGATGGGCTTCATATCATGGTCCTTATCCCGACCAACACAAAGAAAATGTTTCCTGTTTTAGGAAAAACATGCATAGCATCTTGTATAGAACATGGATCGACGAGCAGTTTGATGGGTTAGTACTTAAACATGAACATGGTGTCTGGCATGAAGACACATTCGTATCAACACCGCACCATTTATCTAAATCTACTCTTTACCAATGGGCCTCAGCGAGGTGTTACAAGGTCCACTTAGATGTATCAAAGAAATTGCAATGGTGTGAAGTGATAAATAAGGATATTGCTAAACGTTGTTTTTGACTATAGACTTATCATTACATGAGGGTTGGACATTGACAACCTGCATGATTACTTCAAAATCTTGAGATCTCGAAGTGGAAAGGGCAATAATTACCATGGTGGTAGTAACTAGGCTAACTCGGGCCTTTAAAGGTTGTGAATATGTATGGTTCTTATTGGTCCAACTATGTATATAGTGGAGTGAGATATGAAAATATATACAAGGACAAGACTAACTTTTTTGGCCAAAAGACCCCAAATTGGATTGCGAAAGCATATGGCACGACACCTTAGCCTAATCTAAGGTGGCACGTAAAATGTTCTTAAGAACACTAACTTTTTTGCCTAGAAATTTCGCGGCGCTGCATTATTTGGACACACATGGTCTTCATTTTTCTCAAATTATTTTAAGGAATTCAAGATTTTTTAAGGAAGCATAATCAAATTATTCCTATATTAAGATTTATAAGTCTTAGAACTTAGGTCAAGTTCATTTGTTACCATAAGTAAGTGTTTTCAACTCTTTTTTGGTCCATAAACACTCTTAGTTTAACATGACATGACCTCGTCAGCCAAATAAAACTATATCCTAGCACATCAAGATGACTAAGTACATCATATGTATAAGCGATATGCATAAGTTAGTGTTCAAGTATGGTGCGTCATGAATAACTTCTTAAATGAGACTTTTGCGTAAGGATGTGTTTAGACTTGAGGGAACATGTATTAGGTCCATTGTTAGGAATTAAAATATAATTAGCATGTATTCACACCAAGTCTTCATTGATAGAACACATCAAGGCCACTTAGGATGAGAAGTGGCACAACTATTGAGTACTCGTCTTTCCCTTCTGTGAGAAATATAAGAGAAACAAATTATTGAATTATGTATCTATATGATTACATTGAGCCCTATTTATAAACACTACGTTACAATCCTTATCCAAAAAGGATTTCCTATACTTTTCCTATTTTAATTCTATCACTCGCCCTCAAGCTGGTGCATGCAAGTCATATGTGATGAGATTCTTACAGATGTTATGAATATGAAGACTGTTAGAATAGAAATAAGTATATACAATCCTACTTAGAATAGGAATAGGAATAGGAATCCTAGTTGGAAAAGGATTCCAATGTAGTGTCTATAAATAGGGTCTCAATGTAATAATGTAGAAACAACAATTCAATAATATTCTTCTCCTATATTTCTCATATGGTATCAGAGCCTGTACGATCTTTGTAGAAAATCAAAGAGCTTCGCTACCGGTGGGTGGCCATTACCCATATATGCCGCCCGTCTAGCCAATGATTATGTCAACCAAAATAGGACCAATGATACATACATGAACCCCATATTCAAGGGAAGCACTCAGTGGTCACCATGCATCAATTTCGGTGAATTTCTAGGGTTGTTTTGTGTCAATCCTATATTCATCGGTATTTGTGTAGTACCGTGCGATCTTTCCGGTGACTACTTTTTCATATATGATTTGTGTAGCACCATGCCATCTTTCTGGTGACTACTTTTTCCTATTTAATTTATATAGCATCGTGTCATCCTTCCGGTGACTACCTTTTTCTTGCATATCCGATTTGTGTAGCACTGTGCATCTCTCCGGACTACTTGTCATATTTAATTTGCGTGGATTTTTCTTAACTACGTTCTCATGTTTGAGTTGCAGAGCACTGTGTGTCTTTTCGGTGACTCCTCAGATTTGATTTGAGTAGTTCCATTTGTCTTTTCGGTGACCCCTCAAATCTGATTTGCGTAGGGTTGTGCCATCATTCCGACCCTAGCCATATAAAAAAAAATCAGTAGGGTCGTGCCATCATTCTGACCCTACCCATATTATTTCTCTTTTTCAATAGGGTCGTGCTGTCAATCCGATCTTTCATATATACTTCTCTTTCTCAGTAGGGTCGTGCCGTCATTCTGATCCTACTCATATAATTTTATTTCTTAGATTGTGATCACTGTCAGTCATCAAATCTAATACTCTGGCATATGAGCATGTTTCAGCCAATTTTTCGATAACTTTCTTGTTTAATATCGACTCGTCTATTGATCCCAACATGATCCATATACTTTATACTAGATTTTGAGCACTTTCCGGCGAGCGCTGCATTGCGAAGAAATCTATATGGAGCAACCACCTAATTTTGTTGCTCAGTGGGAGTTTGATAGCCTTGTATGTCGATTACTATTTCATGAGAAGACCAAGCACATTGGGATTGATTGACGTTATGCATCAAATCCAGTATATCATGAGAAGACTAAGCACATTGAGATTGACTATCAATTTTGTGAAGTCGAGTGATCAACTTGCAGATATCTCACCAAGCTCCTCATCTGTCCTCGTATTAATTATACTTGTAACAAGCTAGGTACATATGATTTGTATGCACCAGCTTGAGGGGGAGTGTTAGAAAAGAAATAAGTATATACAATCCTACTTAGAATAGGAATAGGAATAAGAATAGGAATAGGAATCCTAGTTGGAAAAGGATTCCAATGTAGTGTCTATATATAGGGTCTCAATGTAATAATGTAGAAACAACAATTCAATAATATTCTTATCCTATATTTCTCACACCAAAGAGGGATTTGGTGAAGATACGTGCAAGCTGATTCCTCGAATTCACAAATTTTGTTACAATATCTCATGAAAATATCTCTTCTCTGCCAAAGTGATAATCAATCTCAATGTGCTTAGTCCTGTCATGAAATATCATATTTGATGCGATATGAAGGGCCACTTGGTTATCACATACAAGTGTCTATTTGTACAAACTTTAGTTCTCTTAGCTATTGTTTAATCCAAACTAGCTTACAAGTTGTTATAACCATTGTTCGATACGCTTTTGCACTAGATGGAGCAACCACACTCTGTTTCTTACTCTTCTAGTACACCAAATTACCTCCTACTAAAACAAAAATGTAGAACGTTTATCAGAGGGTGATCCTCTGTCCAATCAATGTATGTATATAGTGATATGCTCATGGCCTTGATCCTCAAAGAGTAGTTATTTACCTGGAGCTTACTTTATATATCGCAGAATACAAACAACTACATCCCATTGACTATCACAATTGGAAGTCATAAACTAACTTACAACACTCACAGGAAAATAGATGTTAGGTCTAGTCACTATGAGATAATTCAACTTTTCAACTAGCCGCTTTTACCTTCCAGGACCGTTGAGTGGCTCCCCATGTCCTGACAAGAGTTTAGCATTCGAATGTGTCAATAGGTCTACGTCTCATCATTCTTGTCTCCTTAATAATGTCTAAGGAATTCTTGTGTTGCAAAAGAACAATGCATGATCTGGACTAAGCAACCTCAATGCCTTGAAAATACTTTAGTCTGTTGAGGTCTTTAGTTAGGAAATGCTGAAAGAGATGTTGCTTCATATTGGTGATACATCCTGATCATTGTCGATGATAATGATATCGTCAACATAAATCACCAAATAATTACATATATTTGGTGCAAAATGTCGATAAAATAAAGAGTGATCAGCTCCACTACAAGTCATGCCAAACTCCTGAATTACTATGTTGAACTTTCCAAATCAAGCTAAAGAAGACTATTTCAGACCATAGAGTGACATGCACAATCGCACACACGACTACTAGACTCTCCTTAAGAAACAAAATTAAGTGGTTGCTCCATATAGACTTCTTACTCAAGATTACCATGGATAAAATCATTCTTAATGTCCAATTGTTGAAGAGACCAATGGAAAATGACAACCATAGATTGAAAAAGGAAGACAAATGCTATTTATCCACAAGTGAGAAAGTGTCAGTGTAATCCAACATAAATATTTGAGTATATCCTTTGGCAAAAGTGAATCTGAAACAAAGAGAAAACACTAAGGGAAAACTCAGTTATGTCAGAATTAGTGCAGCGATCGTCGGAAAGTACTCAAAGTATGGTATAAGATATATGGATCATCTCAAAATCAAGAGATGAGTCGATATTGAACAAGAAAGTCGCCAAAAAATTGGTTTAAACTCGCACACCAGCACATGGTACTGATGCGCTTGCTAGAACCCTAGATCTAGCCGCGCATGAAGGATCTACGACCAACGACGTTGGTTGGGCTTTGGTTGCTGGACCTAATAGTGGTGTTGGACTTTTCACAACACCAATAGAAATAGAGATAGCAACGAGTAGTTACTAAAATTTGTACAGTGGCAGTTGATTTTGATGGAATGATTCACAACGATACTTTTAAAAAAAAGTGGCTTGAAAGAGGCTCACGCACTCGGTGCGTGGTATAGATCTCATCGGAGAAGGCTGCTTCCAACGGTGGGTGGGGACGCGTGGAAGGTTTTTTGTTGGTTGGATTTTGTGGGTTATGGTCATGAGAGCAGTGGCAGATCCAGGATTTCTATTAAGGGGGTTCGAAAAAAAAAGAGTAGTGTCTAAGGTTTGATCTTGGAACCTCAAGGTGAGTTTTGAACCCCTCAACCACTAAGCCAACCTCTAATCTTAAATCTAGAAGGTTCAAAATCAATATATAGACATAAAACTTTTTTAAAATACCATAAATATACAACGTAATTTTTTGACCCGAACCCCCTGGCCAACCTCTAGGTCCACCCATGCATGAGAGGTTGGGGGACCCATGGTGGTGTTGGTTTTCGCACAACATTGACAGATGCAGGGTTGATGCAAAGTAACCCTAGAAAGTCACCAGAATTTGACGCACATCAGTTGTTTTGACCTAATTTTCTTTCATCATATGTTTCTCAGCAATGTGTGATACCATGTGAGAAATATATCACCTATTTATGCTCTGAAAGTATATACCATTTAGTGCTTCCACCCAATTTCTTTTATTTATCTAATATATCACCTGTTTATGCTCTGAAAGTATATACCATTTAGTGCTTCCACCCAATTTTCTTTTATTTATCTAATATATCACCTGTTTATGCTCTGAAAGTATATACGATACATCTCTCACGTACTTCAAGCACCAACTATGTAACTTGATTTGTAATTGTCTCATAGCAAGGAAGCATGTGGCTATTATTGCAGTAAGAAAGTTGTGTCAAAAGACATTGTGTATCTAATATTCTAATGCAAGAACTACACCACTGAGGAGGTGACATGTAAGTTGATGAAAGTTACGAGCCAAGTATCATTACACACTTCAATCAACACGTACACACTTATTCTAAGTTAAGGGACCAAATTTCTTAAAAATAAAGAGGGGGAAAGTGCGCTTGCGCACCAGAATGAGCCAAACATACATGTCAAAAGTTATTTTTTTAGGGAAAAGCTTCCCAACAACAAAACATGAAAAGAAGAAAAGTTGAATATGAAAAGCAAAGGGAATTGTGAAGGCAACAACAACTTTGAGGAAGAACAAAGAAATTTTGGCTCATTGTTCCTCAAGAATAACACCAAATGAAGAGAATATTTTTTGCCAATGTACTAGTTGTATTACTATAGTTCTTGTTTTGATATCCATCGGTATTTATTATTGTTTTCAATAATATATCCTAGTAGGTTGTTTATTGTGTTTCGATTATTACACTATTTTATTGTTATTGTTGCTCCCTTCTGGTAGACTTTACACTATTTTCTTGTGATGTGCTATACTTTCTTCTTTATATCTGGACTAACTGCATTTGAATCAAGGGTCTTTTGAAAATAGTCTCTCTACCTCCATGAGGTAGTGGTAAGGTTTGCTTACATTCTACCCTCCCCAGACCTTACTTGTGGGATTTCATTGGGTATGTTGTTGTTGTTGTTGTCAAACCTTTCCCTTGAGTCAACAGTTCAAAATCCAAAATTGATTGCTTGGACTCATTATCTATAAGCTATGGAGTTCAATTCAGTAATCAAAAATCATATTTTGATATTATTTACCAAGTCAAATTGACAATTTTCTATTTCTAAGCTTAGGTCAAAATCCCCAATTTGAGCCTCTTGATTATCATGATTTTGATGGTAGAAAATGGATGAAATTCCCCCCTGTGGATTGCATTCGCGACTAGTTCCCTCACAATGACAAAGAAAGCACTAGTACCAAAAAAAGTTGTTATATCAAATGAGGTTTCAGTGGTGTGGAAACACCTTCGAGACCCTCTTCTCCCAACTCGAGCTTGATGACAAGTACAAAAACATAAAAAACATCTTTGTGAAGCTTCAAATCATGCAATGGCACGTAAATACTAAACAAAAGAGTTGGATTGTTACATTTTCCCCTACTTAAACCTACATTCATCCTCAAATGGGTCTAAAATTGTACCTGGGGCCTCAAATAGTTGCATGTATCAGTCCCGAATGACTTTCTCCACCTCCCAAGCATCTTCCTTGCATGGATGGTTTCTCCATAACACTAAATGCAGGATTACTTTGAGACATCAATTGGCAGACCTTTCTGTCCAAAATGACTATCGGTGCATCGTCTTAGGCAATTGATCGATTTGAACTATCTCATGGTCAGTGACACAAACAATATGACCAGGGTCAAGGGAATAATTCTAGAGCATGGAAACATGAAAAACTGAATGAACACTTTATAAAGCATGTGGTGAAGCCAATCTATAAGTCACTGCTCCAATCTATAAGGCACTGCTCCAATCCTTTTAAACATCTCAAACGGACCAATGTACCTTGATCTCAGCTTTTCCTTCTTTTCAAATCTCATGAAATCCTTCATTGGAGAGTTTGGGGGACCCGTGGTGGTAGTGGTTTTCGCAAATACAGAGTTGACGCAAAACAACCCTAGAAAGTCGCCAGAATTTGATGCTCATCGATTGTTTTGACCTAATTTTCTTTTAGCATATGTTTCTCACAAATGCCTGATACCATGTGAAAATATAAGAGAAAAATATTATTGAATTGTGTATCTACATTAATAAACTAAGCCCTATTTATATACACTACATTACACTCTTTATTCAAGTAGGATTCTATGTACTATGACCCTCCGTCATAAATGATGTGAACATGCACTCCATGCAACTGAACTATATCTTGGATTTAGATATTTGTTAAATGCTCCAATGTGTGAGTAGGTTGTATCGAAATGAAATGTTCGAACTTTGTGAGACTGGCTACAATTACCCAAACAGACTAATGCTTCCTCAAAGTGTATCACAAGCCTACCACAAAGTTTATAGTGATCTCCAATTTCCACTTAGGATAAACCAAATTCTGACCTATCCCCCCAGGTTTCAGACTTTCATACTTTACTTGCTGACAAATCAAGCAACGAGTTACATGGTCAGATATGTTTATTTTCACTTCTCCACCAGAAATGCCTCTTCAAGTCTTGACACATCTTTGTAGCCCCTAGATAGATTGATTAGCGAGAAATATGAGCCTTTTCCACAATAGTCCATCTCAAATCCCCTTATTGGGCACCCAAAGTCTACCATCAAGTCTCATTAACCCATCAGGTTAGAGAATTACCTTCTTAACCTGTCCCCGGTCCACTTTCTACTATAGCTACTGAAATTAATTTATTGTAATTTGAAATGTATTTATAATGAAAAGTGTTTTTTCTGAAGTTTATTGTATAGCATGATATGATATGATATGAATTCAAATAAACTGTATTGTTTTGAAAATGTTTAATATGTGGGTACTTTGTAAGAAAAGCAGTTTGAGGTAAGAGTTTGTCAAATCTTGTAGTTAATGACGAGTTCATTTGACCTAGTGCACCTAGCTTGTATCTCTGTATTACAATTATATTCCTTGTTAGAGGAAAGTTTTAAATCAGTACACCATTATCGATATTCTCTTAGTGGGGACCACTGTCATGATTAAACTCTCACAGAGGGATCCACAACTTGTATTGGTTCTCTCTCGTGGTAGGGAATCAATTATTTAGATTGTAACACCGCATCTTATAGAGTTTGTACTCATGAATTTGATGATGGGGCTGCGACGATGCTCATTTATTTGCTGCAGTGTTTGTCATATGCATGATGGATTCGTTATATGATGGTTTATCACTACTGCAAAAAAGCATTACCACTATGTTTTATGAATACCATCTACTAGCATGTTTCCCAACTTGCCCCTTTATAGAATAGCTATTGGTGAGCATTATCAATTCACTAAGCTAGCTAACTCACTTTTACATTATTATTGTTTTACAGAGACAACTATTGATATAGATGAGAACCCCCCAGTTAAAGCTCGCGAAGTTGAAAGTATTGGTGAATCTCTCATTGGTTCAAGGAGGCCTTTATCATTTATTGTTGTCCTTCCTTTATAACTCGTAATATTGCTTCATTTGTTAGTTTCATGTGTACTTTGTTCATCATATTACTCATAAGTGTTCATTAAAATTCCTATTGGTGAATGACCTAGTACTATTGTCTGACAAATATAAGGTTAGTAAGATCATTTGAAGAATGGATTAATCAAATGAGAATACGATAGAATATGGGCATATTCATGTCATGTTATTGAGAATGATTAGGGTCCTCATAATATTGAGAATCCCATTGGTGATGACTTATTTTGGAGTGTTGCTTGTGTTATATGATTCTAGCTGAGACAGGTAAATTTGGATAGCCTTAGAAATAGGGGAAACTCTATCCAATATTTTTTGTAAAATTCAGGGCTCTTCTCCTGGGTGCCCTGAATTTGGTTGCGACATCTTCCCCGTTAACAAGTTTAATATGCACAAATTAAATTGGGATTTACATATTGGATGTAATGCTGCAAAGGTGGAGACACAGTATTTTACCTGAGTTTGTAGAATATCAAGTTTTTGAACAACATGATGATGTTGTGGAGGCAGGGTGTTAGTAGTGTACTCCTCCCATCAGCTATGATTTCCAACTATCATTTTTGTTGTTCCAAGTAAAAAGGATATTACTTGTAGAATGACACCATGCAACATGCAGTATGCCTGAATGCTTTTGCTTGGCCTATTCTCCCCTGAATGAAACAGCTCTTCTCTGTTTTCTTTGAAAATAATAAGTCTTTGAAAAAAAAGGTGGAATGGCTTAATCACTCTATTAGATGTAAATGGAATGGCTTTTTGAAACCTTTATTTAGTTATTTTGAATAGTTTGGTGATCATTTAAGTATTGAACTCTAATTAAATTATTCATGTATTTTAGATGTACATACAATGTTTTTTTGTCACTTCTGTACCATTTAACTATTTCATTGGTTTAACTCTATAGCACTTTTGCAATCTTGTACTTGGTATTTAGATTATTTTACAGCTATGTACAAATATCCCAAATCTGTCCTTACCATTTGAAATTTCAACTTAGATTGCAAGTACAGAAGTAAGATAATAACCATTCAACCACTCAAATTATAAGTTCCCTACGGGCGGATCTAAGGGGTGAGCGCGTTCATCTGAATTTTTTCAGAAAAAAATTACATTTTATAATCACCTTGAGATTCCTAATTTAGGAGGTTTAAAATCACCTTGAGGTTCAAAGTTAATATCCCAGACATGTGTCATAGTCAAAAAGATTCTATCAATTTTTCCCCTTATATCTTGATTTTGAAACTGGTTTGCGAGCTTCACATAAATTTACATCATCTTGTTATGAAGAAATTGCTCTGGTGAAAAATGTAAGTCCACCTTGAATTATACTGGGAGGAATGTGAATTGTCTTTTAACTGATGGGTCAACAGAGAATTCGACCCTATGAGGATAGATGACTAGGCAAGTTTTGAGAATATCAAAGTGTTGGAAATATTTATTGGGTCGGATTTTATAAAGGGTGCTAATTATTTCATTAGCTTATTAGTTTATACTCCTTTTTAATTCGAATTAGAGTGTACATACATACATCATTGTGGGTGCATGGAAAGTAAGTCTTTAATTTTTTTCACATAAGATGATGACTAAGATTTACAATAGAAAGAAAATGCTCTGTAAATGTAATGAAGACAGTTAACACTTGAAACATGGCAATGGCAAGTGATAATGAAGATAGTTAATATCTCATGATTGGTAGACCATCTACTTTTTCACCTAGCCATTGAAAGATTTAAATCTTTGTCCTTCTGTTTTACCCCTCCCCCGGGAGCTCTCACTTTTGCTTCTTTGGTAATTCGAACTCAGAATCTTAATATTGAAAGTGAGGGGTACTGTTTACCATCCGAGCTACTCCCCTCTTGTCAAACCTTTGTCGTTAACACAGCTCTTCAACAATATTTGTTGCCTGAACATGGGCGATTAAATGAGAATTTTTTATTTATTTTGCTATTTCATTTGTTGTTTATTGCTTATTATTGCTCTCATTATTTCAATTACTATTGTACTTGTCAATAGCATAATCAAGGATTAAACATTGTTCAAATTAATTATGTTGTCATAGACCTTATTCAAACAAGTCCAACTGGCTTTCCTAATAGAGAATTGGGTGTTCCCAAATTGGTAGCTTCAGTATCATGGCTGTGAAAATAGTCACCAAAATGAGTAATATTGAAGACAAGGTTAGATAGCCTAAGAAGATGAGTGTTGAGACAAGGGCAATAAGTTAGAGAGCTACATGTACTAGGGAGACCAATCAAAGTACAAAGTCATGAATTAAGGCTAACAATATCAAGTTTTGATGATTAAAAAATCAATACCAAAATATAACAAATATGTGCAACAACTAGGTCCCTCAACAAAGGATTGGTAGTATTCATAACAAAATGTTTTAAGGAACCAATTCCAATCCAAGTCTACAACAAACAACTATTATCGAGATATCTTGGTTATATCTATAACAAATAGTTGTTATATATTGAGAGTTCATCATAAGTAAAGGAATTGGTGGGACTGCTCCACCCTTAACCAGAGGTCTCGGATTAGAGTCTAAATACCATATTTACCATCAAAGAAGAAGCTTTAGAAAATGGGAGAAAATAGTGGCCAAACGCATAAAGTAAACATTTTCATCCTAATTTTTCATATATTTTTTAAATATTTTGAATTGTCAATTATTATTATTATTTGTTTAATTCTTTTACGTAATTTTTAAATACATATATTTTATTTCAAAAAATTTAAACATTACTAGTCTGAATTCACAATCAAAATTAAATTATTTCACTCTCGAAATTCGAACTGTGCCACAAAAATTGGAACAAAGAGAGTAACATATACTACTTATTCCTCTTGTTTTAATATTATTCATCTTGACCGTTTTGTTTCAGATATTTCACATTATAAAAAAATAAAAGTCATTTACTTTCTTTTTTGCATTTATATGACAATATTTATTTCTTACTTAATTTGTTTTAAAAAAACATTACGTTCTTATTTTATTAATATTTTTAAATTTTACATACTATTTTAATTAATGACATATGTTTCTAGTCATAATAACATTATCACACGTTTCTGACCATAAAATCTTAAATTTTGTTATAAACAAAAAAGATAAATTATTCTTTTGTTAAATTTTGCGCCAGGAACAAATATCGCAATATAAAATGAAACAAATACTCTTTTTTCTCTTGAAATTTACTTTTACTGTTCTAATTAGTAAAATGTTACTTATTTATTTATTTCTAAAATAGAGTATTCAAATCTTAAAAACATATGCTCATTTATATGATAGTATTTATTTCCTATTTTTATTTGTTTAAAAAAAACATTACTTTTTTTGTTTTTATATTTTGAAATTATTTTAATGACATATTTTCCTAGTCAGAGAAATATGATCACACATTTCTGACTGTAAGATCTAATAATAATTTTGATGTGTACAAAAAATTATTCATTCTTTGTTAAATTTTGCATCAGGAGCAAACATTACAATATAAAATCAAACAAATACTCTTTTATTTTCTTCAAATTTACTCCTCCTTAGTTGTTCATCATTCTAATTGTGTGCTCTTTGTATTTTGTGCATCTTTTTCGCAATCTTTTTATTATTAGTGCACTTTCTTTGATTGTAATCATTATTACAACTTTTAGATTATTTCTAATTAGATTATATTATATACATGCATATCAGCAAAAAAAAAATATTTACTACCCTCTAAACTGTCATTCTAAAATAAAGGTGATTATATTATAATAGATACTAATTATTCCTCATGTTTTAAATATTAATCAACTTGACAGTTTTGCTTCAAATATTTCATATTTTAGAAAAATAAGAATCCATTTGCTTTCTCTATCTCATTCATATCACAATATTTATTTCCTATTTAGTTTGTTCAAAAATCGTCATGTTCTTATAATTTTATATTTTGAAATTATTTATGTTTGAATTTAAATTTTATTTTAAGATCTAGTGATAATTTTGGTATGAACAAAAAAAATCATTCTTTGTTACATTTTACGTCCGGAACAAACATAGCAATACAAAATAAAACAAATGCACTTTTTTTTCTCTTTAAATTTACTCTTATTGTTCTAATTAGAAAAATCCTATTTAAATTCTTTTAAATAGAATATTCAAATCTTAAAATATATAAGGTATATTTGGTATGAAATAAAATATTTTCTCATAAAAATTATATTTATAGAAAAATGTGTTCTCGGAGAATAAGTATTTTTTTTAGTTATTTTTTTATTGTTTGGTAATTAGTAAGTAAAAAGAAATTGTCCCTGAAATATTTTACTTAATGTAGAAAAATACTATGGGCTAGGTGACATGGGGAGTCTGGTTGGTAGGGGTGGGAAGGAGACAATGAGCTTGAAAATGTTATTTATGGTATTTGTTTTTCCAACTCCAATAGAGAAATTCATTTTCCTCATTTCTAAGAAATTTACTTTTCTAGAAAATATTTTTCAAAATATTTTGATCTACCAAACATAAAAAATTAATACCCATAATAATCATAATCGTCATATCTTATACTACTAGAAGGGATGCCTGTGCATCGCACGGGGCACGGGCCCAACAATTTATTTTTTGATGTACAATCTTTATTATAAAGGGACAAAGCAAAGGTGGTAGCAGAAATTCACAAGAAAAAAAGTGTACATAAAACCTACTCAAATAGATATATCATGTAAAGCAAATAAAAATTCACATCCTTAAAGAAATCTCATAACATGTTTATCGCATAATAATCTCAATACATGAGAAGTAATTTTTAAAAGATCAATAAAACCTGTAAATATCATATCATGACCCTTCCATTATTTTGTTTCAGTTACTGCACTACCAAAAAAAGTCCCAGCTCAGATAACTCGAGGGAAAACCTACGATTTCTATTGAGAATTTTTTTCAAATCCGGGGCTATCCACCATTATCAAAAAATCAAGCCACATTGAAATTAAATACATATAGTATATACATATCATCAGTAGCCTAAGTATTTTTTTTCATCTAGCAATTGTGAGTAGTGATGCAACTTTGACTTTCCATGTGTTCCCAACTTTTGTATTGCTCTTTGGTTTTCTTAGTGTCCACATTTCTTCATGTCTTATTAGAACTGGAGCTACCTGTCAACACAAGTGGAGTCTTAGAACTTGTGACATTTACAAAGTGTTGTAAACCTTGTGATTAAAGGTACTTTCAAAGGAAAGGAATGTGTTCGATAATAGATAGTGTCAACCGTGAACTCTTCAGTTCACACCCAGGCAAAAGCTATGTTCGAAGAGTTTCTTTGATTTGTGCAAAAAGTAGTGCGCTCATAGAGCTTTATAAATCAATATTGTGAGAGCTTCCTCAATTGAATCATAGAACAATATTAAGTAACTAATTTTACAAGGTCCAATGAGAAACATAGGCTATAAAGGGAACATAATTCTTTTGTAGAACATAATTGTATTACTTACCTTTTTGAAATTTTGTTCATAAATATTTTCCGTATTCTAATCAAACTCATCTTCTAAATGGACTCGAAGTAATCAAATGATCATATTTGACACACATTGGGCGAAATTCTTGAATAGTCCTGGCAAGTGACAATATAACAATTAGTACTGGAATGAAGAAATGATAGCACAAGAGAATAAAAGAGCAAATGTTCGCGACGAACAGGAAGTCACTCCATTCACTCGAGTATATAAAAGAAAGAAACTGCTCAAAATTCGATAACTACAAATTAAAATTCAACTTCAATTTTGTAGGCACTTGGGTTTTGATTCAAATATGTCATTATGCTCAATATTGTTCTAGTCCAGTTGAAAGCAACATTCAAATTGAATAAATTTCATAGTGTTTTGACTTAGAACGTCATAGTAAGCTTGTATGGATCATGTCTTCCCTAAATTAGTGCATAGTAAAACCTCTAACTTTCTTAAATTAGTGCCTTGTTACATGTAAATGTAGCCTGTAGGACTATACTTACTTTATCAAAGAGCTTCAAAATGCTCTAAGAGATGGGACAATATCTTTCATTAGTATAGTTTAACTAACCAACTTAAGAAAAATATAGCTGAATAATTATTAGAAACTGAATTTGTTAACATGAGCCAACAACAATTGAAAACATGCACAAAAAACTCTCGTTCTACATCAAGCTCATAATTGAAGCAGCAAGCATTAATTCTACTCCGTAAAAATTGAACATGCTCACAATTGAAGCAGCAAATATAAAATTGAACATATGCATAATTCATAAATTTCATCGAAAAAATTGGAAGCGGAGAGAACCCGTAACCTACCTTCTTCACGCCATCAAAAGGGAGAAAATTCACTTTAAGAGAGATGAATATATATATAGAGAAGCAACTAAGCAAAATTTGTAAATTAAAGTGCAACACCAAAAAAAAAAATTGAATCTACGTGAGAATTGCAGGGACTATCAATTAGTGTGAATTTCTAAAGTGCTACACGTTTACTAAAAAAATTTGAATCCACGTGTCCATTCAGTGATAAGAAAAAGAGCAAGTGGGTAGTACAATTTACAATACACTTTGTACAATAATTTGTTGCAGTGTTCGTACACCACAAAGTGTCATTTCTAAATATTGATTATAAAAGTGGAAAGCTCCAAAGTGCAAAGTTAGATTACAATTTTATTCTTACACTAAATTAAAGTATTATTAAATATCTAATTAATTAAATACTAAGTAGTAATTATATTATATTATATACTAGAAATAAGGTGTAAAGTCAAACTTTGAAAGACAAAAAATATTTCATAGAAAATTGTTAGAATTTATTTTATAAAAAGTTATTAGAAATTGCTTTTAAAAAAAACTTTTTATCTAATTCTTTTAAGAACGATTATGTTTAAAAAAAATTAGCATTGACAAAATCATGTGCCCGTCACCATAGCTAACAATTTCATTTTTGTATTATTTTTCTTTAGTTATTTTTATTTCGTTACTTCAATTTACTTAACACAATGAAATAATAAAGGAGCCAGATTTATTTTTTTTAACCCACATAGCTACAATATTTGAATATTATTTGCTCTAATTTTCTCTCCCCTTCTACTAAAAAATATGAAAAGATTATGCAACATCTACTATTAATGTGGAAGATGGAAGAAATCAACAATAAAAAAATGAAATAACTATGAGCAATAAATAAATAAATTTACCCTTGAAATAACTATAGGTAAATGAAACAATTTTCTAATTCTCGTTCAATGTAATAATGAAAAGTAATGTACCAAATTAATGAATTATTTTTTTTCCATCGAAGCAATTCTTCTCATTCTCTTTATGTAATAATAAAAAGTAATAAATTAATGGAAGTTTGTTTATTTGAGGGAGAAACTTTTTAACATCATTAAACATTCTATTTTTATAGCATATAAACATCCTCACACTTCAAGTATTTTGCATAATATGATATGAATATTACTATAATTAATTAGATGTTTTATAAGATTTTAATTTAGTATAGTTAAATATTTATAATCATAACTCCTATATAATTACCTATTTAGTTGTTTCTCTTAATATATATAACTCTCATACTTTTCAAATTCATAACCTCCAAATATTAATTTAAAAATATAAGATATCTTTTGGTATCTTTCATTTTTATCCATATAAGTTCATCCTTTTTGTTTCATGAGACCCCAATTCAAGGTTATCTTTTTTGTTCTATAGTTAAAGTAGTGGAGCAATTATATTATTATTATGCTATTTAATTCATGCTTTAGTTTGACTCGATGAAGAAGACACTTGAATTTACATTGGTTATGGGAGAAGGTGACTACAAGAACTCAAAAATTGTGTTTAAGATTATGTATTTATTTTTTCATTTATATTGTTATGATTAAAGTCTTAAGAAGGATATGCATGTTGTATTTTTTTTCTTCCCTATTTATTTTTTTGAGTCATCTTTCTATCATGCTTCTTCAATTCATTTTTTTATGAACTTTTTGATTGTCCTAAGTTTGTTTGTGAATTTATTGTAAGTTTGCTAAGTATTGATGAAAGTTCAAAATTTACCGTTGAATGCTTAAAAGAAATTAATTTTAAATATTAAAATACGTCCCTCATTTAGTGTATCTTGTCACACATTCAAGATATATTTGTAATTGTTGCATTTTATTACTCATTGCACATATGTTTTCTTATAATTTTTATCATTCTAATGAATCTATAAAAAATTATATGGGACACACGTGCAACGCAAGTGTCTAGAAACTAGTGATAATAAAATCATGAACTCATAGTCTTGTTAAATATGAAGTCTCCATTGTTGGAGAACGTTTATGTTATCACTTCTTAGTTTCCCAATGTTTACGGAAGTTAGAGCCGTCAAAATGGGCTTAGCCCATGGGGCCGGCCCAACCCAACCCGTTATTGGGGTAAGGTTGTGATAGGATTTTTCAAGTCCATTTAAAATTAGGGCTTATAAGCCCAACCCATATAAGCTCTTGGCCCTTGAGGCTTGATTGGGGCCGGGCTGGGGTTGGCCCATGGGCCAAAACTATTTATTTAAGGATAACTTACAGAAATTTCACTAGTGTATGAGCTAATTACTTAGATGCACGATATGTTACAATATTATGAATCTTACCAGATTTTGGTGCATCCAGATACATGTATCTCAAGATACATTGACTCAAAATTAGGTCTAATTTTTTCTAGATAAACTCTATCAAAGTGGATTCGCATGTATCTAGGATATATAGATAAATCTCGCACCCTCTCATCTCGCTCGTGTATCTGTGATGCTTCACACCAAATACATGTATCTCGCGTATCTAGTATCCTAGGTACATGCTAATCACACTAGATTTTTTTGCTAGTGTTATTGGAACAACACCATTGTTTGCCATATTTGATTTGAAAATCTTCTCATCTTCTTGATGTTATAGAATTTTAAGTTAGGAAAGACAAAAATGAAAAGAAAAAAAAAAGAGCTAGCCCACCCCAGCCTGCGGCCTTTCTAGGGTTGGGTTGGGTTGAGCATTTTCAAGCCCTTCCAAATAAAGGTCCGCCCCGCCCTAGCCCATCAAATTTGTTGGCCCGCGAGGCTTGGGCTGGGTAGGGCAGGGCTGGCCCTTTTTGACAACTCTAACGATAGTAGTTATTGTAGTTTCTTGTTCTAGTCGTAGTTATTTCTTTGTTAGAGTATATCGTTTTTAATTTCAGTAATGTTAGAAAGTCATGTCCTAGTTTTTAAGAATAGTAATCTTATAAGTATTGTATTTAAACTCCATGTTTATCTCATGAAGTTTACGCAGAAAACTATCCAATTTTAAGTATTTTAACTCAAGAGATTGTTGGTTCTCTTAACGAACCAACATCATATGTCAAAAAAAGAAAATCTTTTTCGAGACTCTTAATCACTCTATATTAACACTGATTTTTTTCTTGTGGTGTCCCATAACCAGATTTGTAACATGGGACTATAACAACTTGGTATCAAAGTTGAAAATTATGGGAGACCAAATTCAATATTAACTAACACAGTAGGTGAACTTGTTCCAAGAAGAACCTGCTGTCAATTTAGCAGACATGAAGGAATAGATGTTCATTTTGATGCACTCACAAAAGATTTAGCAAGTTCGAAGGTCAATTCTGATTCAATGAACATTACCAGTTAGAATTGTGGTTGGAAGGGTAAAACTAGAGTGGCAGGAGGGTCAAGATCAGAATCAGTCAAGCAGGAGGAAGTTTTGATCATTCATCGACATACAAAGTTGAATTTCCCATGATTTAATGGTCAAGAGGACCTTTTGGGATGATTGAACAGATTTGATCATTTCTTTCAATATCAACAAACTCTAAAACAAGAAAAGGCTGGACTTACTTCTTTTCATTTGGAGGACAATACACAACTTTAATTTCTTCAACTAGAGACAGATATGCCTTAATAGTCTTGGGATGAATTCAAATATCATTGTATCCTTCCATTTGGGCCACCAATCTGAAGTCAAAAATTGACAGAGTTGGCTAAGTTACGCCAAATCGAGCATGTGGTCGATTACCAAGAAAAGTTTGAGCAGCTAGTTTCGCGGTCTGATACACTCATACATTCACAAAAACTGACTTCATAGCAGCGGTCATACTAATTATGTGGCAATTGAGATTGAGTTGCATAATCCTCTAGATTAGATTACGACAATGAGTTTATCCCAACTTTATGAACGCAAGAAAAAATTCATTTGTTCACAATTGTTAGATGCTTGCAGATCAAAGATACCAGATTTCTCACCTCAACAACAATGTCAAATTCGTGAAAAAACTAATCAAATCTAAAACAGAGGAAAGGCAACTTAAGGGACTTTGTTTCAACTATAGGTGAAAAAAAAACCTCTTTCCAAACTCCTAGTTCACTCTATGTCACCTCTGATTTTGTCTTGCAGAACTAAGTCTAACTAAATCTGGTACAAGAGACCGTAACAACTTTCCCCAGCAGTAGAGACCTAGACTCAAAGTAGTTGTTTTTAGCCCGCATTAAGCATTCAAAACTTTATATTCAAAAATTGAGTTTTGGGAAATTCTATTTATTTGGATTGAGTTCAGTTGCAAATTAATGATTGGTGTTCACCGAAAAGATTGTTTTGAACGGGCTTAAGGACTGATCCCTAGTGCAACCCCAACCCCAACCCCATCACGATCGGGAATTGGTTCGAGTCACTAAACAGTGTCCTAACCCGAGTTTTGGCTCTATTGTACATGGAAATCACGAAAGTTAGTCTTAGAATTTGAACAACTAAACATGATAATTGAAAAGCAAAAGCAGATTAACAGCAACACCGCAGCTAATTCCAAATCTTTACTTCCATATAAAGCATCAAACTATGATTTCCCCTCCTGCTTGAGCCAAGAGTACAGGTGAGCTTGATAAAAGCATACAAAATGAGGTACTTACTTTGTAGACAGTTCATTCCGTACCTTACTTACGAGTTCATATTAGCTTTTCAATTTCTAACGGAAAGTATAGCTTCGATTCCCTGAAGCTGGAAAAGCTTGACGCCTTCTACCTTGCTGGAACTCTGCCGCCTCTTCAATCTTTGGTGGCTGACCTAAGAATAAATCCTTCTTATTACCTTTATCATTCCTACTCCTACGAGATTCATCACCTTCTCTTTCCGCCTGTTGTTTACCAGGATCTTCTCCAAATACTACATGCTTCCTTGCAGCTTCATAGTCAAAACCCTGAACATTCAACTGACTTTCATGTGCTTGTGGTTTCTCAGCTAGCTTACCCTTACTTTTTTTATTTATAGACAGGGGCGTATTCTCACCCCCTTCATCCATTTCAGCAGAAACTGCATTTTTGTTTTCCCCACCCTCAGGCTGATTGTTAGTAACTTCTGAGTCATCTTTGCCTGATTCCTCACGATCTGAATCAGTTTCCAGTAAGATAACATCTTCTAATTTTGAAGTAACTACCGGCATGGCAGAGGAGCTTTCCTGTCCTCCAGTTGATAGCTCAGCTTTCACTGATTCCCCATCATCTGAATCAGTCTCCACGGTTATAACGTCTAACTTGCAATTAGTAACAACAGGTTCCTCCTCTCTATGGTTAATTTCCAATGGTTTAGCAGGCCCTGTTGCAGCATGCTGTATCTGCTCAATACTACCTGAAAATGGATGGAATGGAAGGCTCACCGAAGACTTGATCTGCTGCACTTGGATCTCTTCCGGCTCTTTTTTGTCAGGCTGCATCTTCCTCTTTGCTGTACTGCCTAGTAACATCCCAAGACCACGGCTGGGTTTCTTAATTGCCTGAATAGTTACTTCCACCTGTCCCGAAGAAGTACCTTTTAAACCACCATATTCATTACGACGGTCAGAGGTGTCACCAGGTGGCTCAGTAATTTCAACTGACATTTCAGCACCCTCGGTAGCCACAATGTTCTCTTCAGCTTGTAATTCTAAGCGCCTTTCCTTCAGATGTTCCGCGGCTGCTTCATATGCAGCGGAATTTTGTACAGAGGCCCTAATGATGCTGACAACAGAACCAAGATTACGCTCAACATACGGATGCTTTGATTTCATCAATCCCTTTAATTTGCTTGGGGTAAGAGGCATCTGCTTAGCAATTTCAGTAAGTGTTTTGTTTGGCAAAACATAGCCAGTACTTTCATCTTCTGCTCGGGCAATAACATCCCTCCACCCATGCAGCCCAGCAACAACCGCAAGCTGCTGCGCATTGAACCCAGCTCCCTGTAAACCATATATGTGCTGATATGAGGTATCAGTCAAAAGTTCTTTCTCATACATCTGCATACATATATCATAACTGCGCTTGTACACCTCAACTAGAGGATCATCAGGAGATCCATCGCCAGCATCCAATGATAGCAATTTCATCCTCATAACATCATAAATGTACAAGAGATAGTGTGTATCTTCTCTAGCATATTTCATCATCTCCGAAGGAAGTGGGCGTAATCTCCAATCTGCATTCTGATATTCTTTATTCGCTGTAACTCCACAAAAATGCTGTAGCAGATGCTCCAGACTGTTTCTTTCCAGTTTCAAAACCCTCGAGGCCTGGCCAGTATCGAACATATTGCATACATATATGCCAAAGTCACGCTGAAGCCACACAATATCTCGATCAGCACCATGCATCACCTTTTTCTTCTTGTGATCCTTAAAAACATCTCTCAGATAAGGGCCAACGTGAACACGAAGCTTCAGAGTGTCAACAACAAAATCTTCAGTTCTAGTGGATATCTGCATCAAACATGTCAATCCTTGAAAAGACCTATATTGATTATGCTCCAAATCAACCGCAAACTCATCGACAGAACGCAACTTGTTTGCCAACAGCTTCAGATCTTTAACCTCTTCCACAAGCTTGAATGGAGTATTCCCTAATGGAGGAGGTTTAACAGGCTCAATAATGCCAGCACTCTCAACAAAGTCTGCCGGAGTGAACTTCTCCAGAGGATGCATAAACCTAGAACCATCCTCACTTCTCTGCAACCAAACATGCTCAAATGGCTGATTTATATTGTTAACAATGATTTTATAGGCGTCCTGTGGCTTCGGGATGGTGGGTATATGAAATGGAATCTTTGGCTTCCCTTTGATAGCCACTTTCACCTTCTCTTCACTCTTCTTCTTCTTCCTACCAACCACTTGAAACCCACTTTCAGAATCCTCCTCCATCTTCATTCCAGTCTCCTCTTCTTTCTTTCTCAACAACTTAAACTCATCTAACGACGAAGCGAGTTTCTCCAAAACATCATCATTTATGTTCACCAGCCATTCTTCGCTTTCCTCGTCATCTGGATCCACCGGACACGATATGGGTTTTCCCCATAGTTCTGATAATTGCCCGACTTTGTCCAAAATTTCCTTGGATTTCTTGTCGATTTGTGAAATGGGTGTCCTGAATTCACTGAAATTGTTGTAGAAATGGAAGTCTCTATCGGTGGGGATTCCTCTTGAAGAACCAGAGAGCTTTGAAATCGCAGATGGCAATGGACCATTTGTGACTTTGCTTAACGTATCCTCGGTGTTACCTTCAGGTGAATCGATCTCCATTGATGAGATTCAGAAAAACAATGGAACCTTTTCGGTGACAGGATTCAGCGTTGATGAGGAAGAGGGGTTTTTGGCTTTAGGGTTAGGGTTTTACTGTGTGTTCTCCGTATGTATCAAATTGGGGGAAGTTCAAAATGGAGGCTACACACCTAAAAGCTAATCAAGTGTGAGTGTCACAATCTTCTATATAGGAAAAAAAAAACTAAATGTTCTCATATGCGAAATTGAATAAAAATATTCTTAAATAATGACTTTTTTTAAAAGAATATAGCATTTCATTTCTTTTAAAACATCCTCTTGTGAAAAAATTACATAATAAGAAAAACATGTAATATGTATTTATTATACGCAATTATAGTTTAAAAGAATTACAGTTCATAGTTAGAGTAGAGTTTTATTGAAAAATTTTATCTCTTCTCTCTCTCTCCCTCGCCACACTCTGCACTCTTGTGCGCCTCTCTCCCTCGCCTCTCTTTGCACTCTCTCTCGCCTCTCTCACTCTCTCACTCTCTCTACCGTATCTTGCTCGTCTTCCTCCTCTTTTTGCCTTTTTGTAATGACCCTCCAGGTCATTTTCATGTTAATGCCTTCTTTCTGTCGTTTAGAGTGTTCCTGTAGCGACCCCAAGCTGGCACTGACTGTTCGGTCGCCTGGTCGTCCATTTGGGTTTTATGCCTGTTTCCCTATTTTGGAGCTTTTGGACCTTGAAAAGTTGATTTCGGTCATAACCTTAGGTAAACGACCTCAGAAGGGAATTATGATGGTTCTATCAGCTCCGGAGCGACCAAATTAGGCTAGAAGCATGATTGGCCGAGTCCCGAGGCTTTCGGTGTGACTTTAGGGCCATTTGACGCTTTAACTTTTGAAATTTGGCTCAAGTTTGACTTCGGTCAACATTCTTGGTAAACGCGCTCAGATGAGAATTCCGTCAGCGCGGTTAGTTTCGAAATGCCGAGTTTGGTCTAGAATGGCCCTTTGAGCGCTTCCTGAGGCTTCCGATCTAATTTCGAGGCCCTTGGTTGAAGTTGAATAAATGACGCTTGGGTGTGGGACTCACTTTTTGTCGAAATGACCTCGCATGGAAATTCTGACTGCGTCATTGAGTCCAGAACGTCGAATTTAATGGGGTAGCATATCTCGTTTGTGTACACGGGGTTCCGAACGAATCCCGAGCACCCCGTCGAAGTTTTGGGAATGCCCAAAACTCAGCTGGTGCACAGCTGATGTTGCAGACCCATTTCTTCTCCGCGTTCATGGAATTGGCTCTGCGTTCGTGGAGGTGTGAGACTTCATTCTCCGCGTTCACGGAAGCTTGGGAGGTCTAGGGAGCTTTTCTCTCTGCGTTTGCGGATAGGGATCCGCGTTCGCGGAGGTGTAGTTGTTGTTACTTCGCATTCGAGGGCCCCTGGCGGCGTTCGCGGAGCTGTGGTTGTTTTCCCTCCGCGTTCGTGGGCCCTTGGCCGCGTTCACGGAGGTCAGCGGGTCTGGCAGTATATATAAGGGCAATCGGGTTTTGTGGGAGGAAAAGTTGGAAATTGATATCTTTCTCGTTTTACGTCGATTTTCAGTGAGTTTGTCACGACCCAAGGTACCCCCTAGATGTGACATGGGCGTACAAGACCCGAGTGACCTCGTACAAGCCCTTAGCATACATAACATACAAGATAATAGAGAATAAAAGTTTGAAAGAGAATTTCATATCAAAGCTTTTAAAAGAAACAACGGAAGTCTACATCTCATGTCTCAAAGCCAATCCAATATAAAGGACAAGGTTTGGGACGTAACCCAATACAATTCACAGACTGAAAGGAAATACATGAAAAAGAAATAAGAGCTAGGCTATGTCCTCGGATGGATGAGGACTCACCAAGTCTTCCATCAACTCTCTAATCAAGCTCTAGCCACGAGTGGAAGGTGAATTGCCACGTCCTACACCAAAAAAGTTAATGTAGGCAAAAGTATGCGTTAGCACAATTAAGTACTAAGTATGATAGCAATGCACGTAAACACATAAATCATGCTAGAGAGAGAGACATAATCATGACATGCAATGGCCAAGCTAAAAACAAGATAAGCATGAGAAACATGAAACATAAAGCATATATCAAGGCCAAAGCAAGCTAAATCATCTTTCCTTCTTTTCTTTACTTCATCATGAGAACACTTGTTCATTAACTTGTGGGGAAAAGCCTTAACCGACATGTAAGACCATGTGAGCTATCAAGATGGAATTCGGTGTCTACCCCACTCAAAAAAGAGGTGTCCTACTTGCCAAGGTAAGACCATGAACTTCTTAGCTTATATGGATCCACTAGCTAATGTCTACGTAAAGACAACATCGTATGCTGGCAACATAGTTTATGGGATAGAGATTGCTTCAGGAGACTCAGCCTCAACTAACGGGAGAGCTCCATCTAGAAAACCCGACCTCTACTAACGAGAGAGCTTTCACTAGAAGACCCGGCCTCTACTAACGGGAGGGCTTCCATCTCAATATCCACTCGGTGCTAAGCATAATTCCCACGGATTAGTCATTAACATATTTATATCATTAAACATGAAAAGGTACAACTAGGGTTACCAATTCAAGCTAAAATCATGCTTATAGACGTTTCATCTTCCATGGACCTTGTCCAAGCTTACGTCATTAGAATAGCTCCTTAAGAACATGGGTAATCGCCTCTTTGTTCTTCTTTTATCATAGTGGGAGAATTACGTGAGAAAATCTTTCACTACTCAACCATAAGCATCATCATATCATAACTTTGGTACTTTACTCTCAAAGCACCCTTAATTCATCATGCTCATATTTCATAGTTCATAGAGTTCATATGGGTTCAAGCAAGTTCAACTCATATCATGCAAGCTCATGCTTAGAAAGCCATAATTAAGACAATTTACCCATACTTGAAGGAACTCACATAGTGGAGGAAAATCATGCTTTTGACTTGATCATGCCAAATTCATAAGATTATCCTCAATTCATTCATAATTCATGCTTGATTTCATAGAGAATTATTAAACTTCATCAAATCATAGCTCAACCCAACAATCAAAGCATAGATTATCAAATTGGGGAGAATTAACTTGGGATCATGGGGGTTCATGTAATTCACGCTAATTCGTGCACTAAGTTACTTTATCATGCTAGATCGTGCACTACAAATCATAAAATCAGTAATTGGAATCATAATTGAAGAACCCACAATGATTGATCACAAACCCTAATTCAATTGGGTTAGAGTAAACCTTTGAAAATCATGAAGAAGAGAGAGAACCCATTGGAGGAAAGGACTCCTAATGGTGAACACTATCATACCTCAAAGCAATCCACAAGAAATTGGAGAAGATTGAAGGTTTTCAATGGAGGATTCAAACTTTCTTCTTCTTCCTTGAGAGTTGAGAGAGTTTCTTTTAAAGAGAGAAATATTTGAGAGAGGAGAGTTTTGGAATGAATTAGAATGAAAGGAATTAGGCTTAGAAAGTATTTATAGGTCTTAGATTAAGGATATAACCGACTTAGCTTAATAGGTAAACAATTAGGGAAAAGAACAAAAAACCCTTAATTAAAAACTGTCAGGGCCAATCGACGGACAGGATCTACGGTCCGTACATCAATTGAAGGACCGTCCTGCTCTTCCGTCAATTGATTCAGAAAGTTCATTTTAAGTTGAAAATTTGGCTAAGTCTAGAGGGCATTTACGGAACCCATTTACGGCCCGTCAACTGAACTACGAACCGTCTTGCCATTCCGTAGGTCAAAGTTCAGAAACTTGAAAATCTTGAAAGTTCACAGTGCCATTGACGGTCCCCACCTACGGGCCGTCAACACATCTACGGCCCGTAGGTGGCCTCCGTAGGTCACTGTCTTCAGGTGAGTTCTGCATTTAAAATTCTTTTAAGGCTTGGGGTATTACATAATCGAAGTCCCAGGTGCTCAGAATTTCGTTGGCTGTGTGGGTTTGTGCTCGGATAGTGTTGGGTGGTCCTCGATTTCCGTGGATTTGAGGCATAAGTTGCTACCTTAAGCTAATTATGTAAAGTTTTACATCTTGGGCTTGTTGTTGTATGGAGCTGATCCAAGCCCCAAGGGGTGTTCCATTTTGGAACACAAGCTCAGGGCAGGGTTTAGGACTTCTTCACGGAGTCAATTTCGGAAATTCCGGAGCATGTCCCACAATTCTCGATTTTGACTTCGAAATTGGTATGTCTCCGATTTTGATGATTTTAGTGTCTAAACGACCGTGTTGGTGCTGTGATTCTATTTTTGATAACGTGGCAGCAATCAGAGGCCGTTCGGAAGGGGAAGACTCCGGCAGAGTGATTTGGAGCGCACGCGATCGGCCTTCAGGTAGGCTACGGCTTCCCTTTCTTTAGATTGAGCCTGATTGCGTAATTGCATGTGGACTTGTGTGAATCTGGAGCAGGTAGCTAGTGTCTCTTCTCTTCTTCTCAGAAACCATGCTTTAGGGTTGATTTTCGAGCTATTTCGGGGTTAGTACCATGTTATCGGAGGGGTTGCTTATCTGTTGGGCTGGTTATATGTTGCTGCATGCGGATTATCTAGATGATTGTTTATGGTGTTGGAGTATATCTTTGGCCTTAGTTTAGGATAGACTAGTATTGACTTAGACCCATGCACCTGACTGACTTTGGTATGTATTCGACGTCGATTCGGATGGACTAGGCCCTTGTAGACCGGCATAGCAGACCTAGGTCTGATAGTTGAACTTAGTTTTCGCTTTGTAGTGCTTGAGATATTTCTATCTTTTCTTCCCTTTTTCTGTGATGTTGATGCATTATAGAAGGCGTGGTATCTTCCTGGTTGGATGCTTCGAGGTCAGTTCTATGGTGAGGTGATTGGTAGTGGACGTCGATCCATTATGGCTTGGAGTTGATACGCTTGTTGTGATGTGGTTGGTAGTGAACGTCAATCCACAATGGTTGGGTATTTGAGATTCGCTATGGAATTGTTATGCCTTGCGCACTCGTCTGGCTGGGATAGGGCCCTCGGAGTGTTAGCAGACTCACTCGTCTTGCTAGGACACGGCCCCGGAGTGTTAGCCGGCCGAGCAGTTGGGGTGAGTTATTGAGGTTCTCTTCGGAGTGGACAAGCCCTGCGCACTCGTCTGGCTGGGACAGGGCCCCCGAAGTGTTAGCTGGCTCACCCGTCTGGTTAGGACAAGGCCCCCGAGGTGTTAGTTGGTTAGGCGGTTGGATATCAGGATCTTGGAGGGGTCGTCGTACCTCTCCCCCCCACAGCACTCGTCTGGCTGGGTAGGCCCCCCAGAGTGACTAGCGGTTAGGTGAGTTGATTTGGAAGTCGGACTTGTTTGCTGGGTTGGAGATGACTGGTTGTTTCGGTTCGGAGTTGGTTTCCTTCGGTTCCGTAGATCTAGCTCTTCTGTGTACCTGTCGGGCTTATGGGGTCCGTTCGGGTTTTATTTAAACTTGTGCACGAGTGTACCTTCTGGGCTTATAGGGTCCAGTTAGGTTTAGTTTAGCTATTCTTAGTTTTACTTTCGGTGCGCTCGTGTGTTCCTTTTCATTTTCTCTTGACCTCTGTGATTGTAGATTCTATCCTTTCAGTCTGTTTTTATCTTTCTTGCTCAGTCGGCCTATGATGCCTACTGGGTACTTGTTGTGTTGGTACTCACGCTACACTCTGCATCTATTTTCGTGATGCAGGTCCGAGCACCAGCTATCAGCGTTGAGTTCGAGCCTGCTGCATTCTGTTCCGGAGGCGAAGGTGAGCACATGGCGTCCTGAGATTACCTGCCTCCATCTATACTTATATTTTGGCTTGCCTTTCGTTTTTGAGACAGTCTTGTTTCTGTGGTTCACTTTTGGGACTTGTATTCATTTTGTAGTAGCTCTGTACATGTGACTTCCAGGTTCTGTGAGGTATCCTTTGTTGTATATAGTTGGTTTCGTTTCCGCCTTTCCTTTATGTGTTCCTTTATTTATGCTTCCACTTAATTGAGGTTAGTTTCCACTCAGTCCCATTACTGCTAAGTTCTGGGATAGGGTTTGGCTTGCCTACTGGCGGGTTGGTAGGCGCCATCATGACTCGAGAAATCAGGTCATGACACTTTTCTCGCTCACCTCCTCCTTTTTCTCTACGATACAAACAATAGCAGTCAATGATTCAAACACAAATAGTAACTGTCAGCTATACAAATACTTTTCAGTTAGAGGCGTATGCAGGAGGGGGTAGTAGTGTTATTTTTTTAATTTTTTGTTAAATATAGATGTGTGAACTCACACTCGAAGTATCATATAATGCGACGATGATTGTGTGCATCTCTCGGTGAAGTTAGAAATTTGACTTTTATATCTATCTTGTTTTATTTTTCTTTCTAAAATTGGATAACACATCTCTAAGTGGTTATTGATAGCACTTTTGGTGTTTTAATTAATTAAGCATTTCAATTTTGGACTTGTAATTTTAAAATTTTAACTATTTTCAATTATAAGAACTTAAATGTCAAACCGATTAGATCCACATTTTCATAATAGTGCACTCATCATCGCGAAATCCTGGATACGCCTCTGTTTTCAGTGATACAAAATACAGATGAAATTTTTCAGTAATACAAATCCTCGTCTATGATTGAAAATACAAATGATATATTTCGATGATACAAATTTAACTTTTTTTCAAAGCAACATATGATAACAAATACAAATATACAAATAAAAGTGGTATTCATTGATACAATTGTATTCAATGTATTCATTGATACAAATCGTAGTCTGATACAAATTGTATTCGTTAATACACTTGATATAATTGATTTCTATCAATGTGTAACACCATGCAATTCTACTCTAAGGATTCGAACCATTTGATGTAAGTGTATCAACTTGGGTGGGGTGATATACTAGTTGTTCATATATGTTAAAGGTTCATTACTAAGTGTGAGAAGTGTATTGGATGTGATTTAGGGTCATAAGGAACTTTTATCACCGAGTTAAGTTCAAAACTTTCCTACCGACTAAGTTTTCGCATGAGTTCATACAAGGATCAATTTCGACCGTATTTCTCATAATACAAAGAGTTAGATGGCGCACAACCTATCAAATTTCTATGAGTCTTCTTTCCAACGCCACCGATCGTTCATCAATTTGAGTCCGGGGTAAACATTTATGACCATTTTACCAGATACGTTGTAAGCTGTCATTGTCTAACGATAAATGTAACACTTGTGATGGGACCGTCACACCTGGCCGTCACAAAGAGGTAGAATGCTCGTTTGGGTTAGTTATGACGGTCTGGGTGATGGCCCGTCACCCAAGCGATGGTCCGTCAATCAGATGACGACAAAACAGTAAATTTTGTCGATTTTGGATTTTTATGAGGGTATTTTTGTCCTAAAATCTTTGGAGAGTTATCTAAATGGCCTTAAACATGTAGAAACTCAGTTTTTCATTATTAAACTATCATTCTCAAAAATTGCTACACTCAAGAATTTCAAGAAACACCAAGGTCAGAGTTCATCTTCCAATATTTTTCTTCAAGATTCATCACTAAGGTAAGTAAGGTTATCTCCATGTGTGGGAATACCTTGTTCTTCCCCATAAACTATGTTGTCATGGTTTCAAGGAATCCTACATGAATGAATTAGAGTTAGGATGAAACTCCACATTCTTGAATTTTCATGAAACCCCAAGAACTCTCCATGAAAGTATTTCATTTCTGGATAATTTTTTACCTATGAGTTTTTCTAAGATTTTCTATGTTACCCATGAGTTTTTCTAAGATTTTCTATATAAAATTACGAATGAATACTGAAAGAAGAAATTCTTATCTTGAGAACTATTTTAATGATTTTCTTTATGACTTCTTGATAACTTCTTGATGTTTTCTTGAGAATTCTTATATTATGAATTCTAGAACTATGAGTTATGAAAGTTCTCAATATGAGACGTTATGATGCTATCTTATGATTGATCTAACTTCAATAGTACGATATGATGTATGTCTCTCATGAATGCAAAGCTATGATACATGAAATGTCACATCATGACGTGATCATATGAATGAAGTTTATGAATTATGGTCCTTGAGTGTAAAGAATATGAGCTTTTGAGCTAATCCATGATCATATGAGCTTAAGGGAGCTAAATAGTTAATCGAGAAGGCATAAGTCTAAATGATGAATGCATGCCTAAAACAACGTTTGTCGATGTAGGTTAAGGATCGTACCCTTGGTTCGGGCAACTCCTTTTTTATGCCCCTGATAAGGGCTAGTTATGGATCCACATGATATGAACACGTATTTCTCATACATGGCAAGGTATAAGATGACTTAGCTGATCGAGGCGAGATCAGACTCCATGCCCTCACATGGTAGTTTATGTCAGTTACACTATTAGAATCTCATAATGAACTAAAATATGACAAAAGAAAATATTCATAAGGCAGTTTGAACGACCGTATCTCTTAACCTTTATATGTTACAAGTATGACTATGTTAACTGTTTCTATTGATCTGATATGTACACTATTTTCATTCTGTCATTTTACGTACAGTACTATTCCATATGTACTTACGTCCCTCTTGTCGGGGGCGTGACATCTTTTTACTGATGCAGACTCAGGTACACAGACATGTGATCAGGCCGCTCATTAGGTTTCATATCTTCTGTTATTGGTGAGCTCCTTTATGGTTTCGGGGTTTAGTCTACATATTTCTAGTACATGTGTTTAAGATATAGTGAGGGCATTGTCCCAGTAGACACTTCTCAGCTATTTTCAAAGGCTTCATAGACATATAAATAGCTATGTTACGTTTGGACCTTCGTGTCCTTTGACAATGGTTTTAAATTTCTATGACTTATGTTATGAAATCTATTTTCTTATAAAACTTGTCTCTTCATATGCTTTCAAATGTATTCTTTCGCTCATGTTTAGATGTATGTTCACGCCTAATGTCATGTTATGGGTACGCTCAGACCTGCATTGGCATCGAGTGCAAGCCACGTTCAGGGTGTAGGCTCAGGGTGTGACACAATACAATTGTATCCATTAATGCAAATCAATTGTATCAATAATATTTGTGATACGATTATCGATCAGATATACAAATTAATTGTACCTAGCTCGCTTATCTCCTCCTTCTAGTAGCTAGTCTGATGCAAATTAATTGTATCAATTATATTTGTGATATAATTATCGATTAGATATACAAATCAATTATCTCTCTCTCCTCTCTCTCTCTCTCTCTCAGACTCGCTCGCCTCTCTCCTCCTTCTCTCAATCTTGCTCGCTCTCTCATCCCTATCTTAATCTTGCTCGCCTCTCTTCTCCTTCTAACTTTTAGCTACGAATTGTGATTAAGTAAACTATAGTTATAGACCTCTAATTAAGCCCAAATTATAGTCATTTTTGAAAGTTCTTCTATTCATTTCCTAATGATAGCTTTTTTTATTGAAAAATGTTTATCCTACTTCAATTCAAAAAATATTTTAAAATACAAAGATTTTTTATTTTATTAAAAAAATTTATCGTTATCGACCTATATTATCATTTAAAAGGTATACATAGTTATTTTATATTAATTGATTAAATAAGATTAAGAAGAAAAAAGATTATCTTCTACTTATTTATTAATTAAAGTGATTTTTAAAAGGGGAAAAAATATAAGAATATGGTTCTTTAAAAGTATTTTTTATTAAGAATAAAATATAATTTTAAAAAATAAACAGAATAATGAATATTTATTTATTTATTAAAAAAGTGATATTTTTTATATATTAAGTAATAATAGAGGCATATTTGGATCAAATTATTAACGATAGAGACATTTTTAGATCAAATTATTATTAAGAATATTTTTATTCAATTTTGCATAGTTTGATTACATTTTACTGTATTAATATTAAATAGACAAAATAAAAATAGTTGGAAAAATCGAATCTGGAAAAAATTAAATAGACAAAATAAAAAGGAGTTTTTGGCCAAAATCATCCTTAAACTATACTCCAAACTTAGATTACATCCTTAAAATATCATTCTTATCATACAACATCCTCTAAGTATTTAAAAGTTAACAATTTTCATCCTTCTGCTATAATTTGTTAGAAAACCAACATATCCCACAAAAATCAAGTCACCCTTTCGTATTTATTATTCTAAGATATGCCAAAAATATTATCGTGAACTTTTTTGGCAATTGAGTTTAGCATTTTACAAAATCTTTTAATTACCCAGTTTTTTTCATTTATTTTTCATGTGATTTAACATTGAAAAAATTATCAGTTGAAATATGTTTTTTCTCAATTGAATCTGTTAGAAGCGGTGTTTGTTGGAAACTTCCACTCCTAATAATGGAGAATGAAATTCTAATGCAAAACATAATAAGTATTTTGATCACCTCAATATCAGATTACCCCGAAAAATTATTGATTTAACTACAATTTGATTTTGAAAAAGGTGAAGATAATTAAATTCCAATTTCTTTTCGTTGGTAAATGATAAGAAGAGCATATCATGTATCCTTTCACCTTCCTAACATTTTTTATTTCAGCAAGTAATGGTGTCCAAGAGTTTTAATATTCTTTTTTTTAGGAGCTTTTTATAGCAAGTGATGAAATTATGTAGGAAAATTTTTGTTGATAGTCGTGTGAACTGCACATGTTTTTGTAGGATCTCTTAGTTTTTTTGACATTATCAAACAGAAGGATGAAAATTATTAACTTTTAAATAATTGGATGATATTTTCTGCAAAATAATATATTTTAAGGATGTAATTTAAGTTTGGGATATAGTTTAAGAGTGTTTTTGACTAAAAAATCGAATAAAAGAGTAAGGAAAAATATGCGGTGAACGTGGATCGAACACGTGACCTTCAGATCTTCAGTCTGACGCTCTCCCAACTGAGCTATCCCCGCTATTGTTATTTAATTATAACTTGAAATATACTTAAATCAAAAAGACGTATTCTTAGAATGCTTGATTATTAAAGAAATCATTCTCCTGAGAACTATCTTAAGGTTTAACATCATATTACTTGTTTTAACTATCAGTTATATAAATCCTTTAAGACCTAAAATTTTCATTAAACCCTAGTACTACTATTAGTATTATTCTAGAAAATATTCTCTAAACAACATTTCTTGTATGGCAAACATTGTTTTAGCCTTTATTGTACTGAAAGAAAGTTTGGGGGAAAATCCTTACTATTGTTTGGACCAAATAAAGTAATTTCACATTAACAGTAACAAATTAAAACGAGAACTTACATTAATTAATTAATCAGGACAAAGTGAAATAGAATTTATTTTCTGTTGTTCATATACTTATTGATGTCTCTCTCTCTCACCTCATGTAGTTAGAGATGTTTTAAAAGTTCTTTAAAGTGAATATATAGCAAGTAAATATAAGCTAAAACGATGTTATTTAATGCACGTTGTTCAGCTTATCACGATAAATAGATTGTCAAAAATTATTAATATAAATAAAATTTCTAGTTGATCTTATATAAAACACTTTAACGTCACTACAATAGTCTAGAAAATAGAGATGTTTCTTCATAAATTTATAACCATTGTCTTCCCTTAAAACAGTTAAAAATTAAAACACATTTTATTGTCACATTAATTCACTTCCAGTAGCTACCCAATTCCAACAACGACATAGTTAGTATAGTCCCACAAGTGAGGTCTAGGGAGGGTAGAGTGTATGTTGATCTTACCCCTATGACCCTATCTTGGCATGGCAAGTAAAGAGGTTGTTTCCGCTAGAAGCTACCCAATTCTCAATTTGAAAAATCTTTCAAGGGTCCGCAAGTGGCATTTGAGATAACCATTACACTAGACACTAAACGCGAGCCATGCTGACTACGACATTAGAGTCTTGTCAAATTAGCCAATTTCTTTGCCTTCCATAGCTCAAAGCGACTTGAGAGAAAAAAAATACCGACTTTGCCTTACACGTTATGAGTCCCGGAAAAAGTCTCACGGATACAGTTGCATTAATGATAAAATATATCGAAGTCACAACTGAATGTGAAGACAATTCAAAAGAGTACGATACCCTTCCCTTTTAGGATTGGCTAGCAAAGATCTCTTCAAAAAAGTGGAGCAGATCACCTTTTTGAGCATCGAAAGCTAGCAACTTCTCCACTGCATCCTGCATTCAATTTGCAAATGATGGATTGAAATTGATACAACTTTTGTCGTTTAAAATGATGTTATACCTTGTACTGCTGATCCTGAGCTACTATGTTCTCACTGCCTAGTCTCTCAACTTGGTTGTCATTCTTGAGAGTATCCAATATTAATGCTGCTCGCGTTAGAACTTCGTGAGGCAATCCTGCAGGAACAAGTACACTTGAATAATGAAATGAAACTTTTTGATCATAAAGGAAGCACAAATACTCTCCAAGATGCTACAAGGGGATAACAATCCATGTACGGTGACAAAACACTTAAGTGCAAAGGCAGTTTAGTTCCACTGTAGGACTGTTTCCAGAAATCTGATTATTATATGCCATATTCTAAATTATTCTCCATTTTATTTCTCAATGCATATGTTCATACCATTGATTCTGCTAGTGTGAGAAAGATGATCATACAGCCAAGAGAAGAATCAAACTTTTAAATCACCTTTTACATATAGTTTGAACCAAATACCTCCCTTCTTTTTTAACCAAATGCAAAGATATGATAAATAAGCTACTATAAAAGTAGTCGACACCATTAAAAATGCTACAAATATATGGTGTTCTTAATCTTAGGCCAAAGGATCATATTTACTGCCCTATCAACATATGGAACTTTTCAAGCAATGTTTTAACATACCAGCTAGCTGGGCACAATGCAACCCTGTAGAATAAAACAGTCCGTTAGAAGTTTATAATTTGCATGTCCCTTCGAGGTACAAAAGTTGCACTTACCATAGCTAAGGAGTGCACGTCCAGGGACTAACCTGCCATGGCATAAAAGAGTAGGTGATAATATCTTTCTCGGAGAAGAAATTACAACCACAAAAAGTTAAATCTAACATATGGACATGGTAAAAGTTGAAAAATCATCAAACAACGTGTGTAGCCCTTTATGTACTAAAATGAATAATAGAACAGTCATTTGTAAATTAGGCAATGTCAGGAACCTAAAATCAGAAGTGTCACTTAGGTTGAATGTAAAATTCTATAACAACAACACATACCTAGTGTAATCCTACACGTGGGGTCTCGGAAGGATGGTGTACGCAACCTTACCCCTGCCCTACTAAGGTAGAGAGGTTGTTTCCAATAGAATGTAAAATACTAACACTGATATTTTGGCTAATGACATCTAAGTTTATCCATCAGAAGTGTCACATCTCCTCAAGTGGGAAAATACAAGTTGCATATACCAAACTTGCTACATATGTAGCTAGTTGGAGGACTGGTAATGAACTTGGTGAGTATATTTGCAAATTAATCATTATAGAACTTGAAATAATGCTCCTGGGAGCATCATTTTCTAATTTTTACAAAGTGTTGGTCTATTTTTGTGTTCTTATCTTCAAATGAAGTATTGGACTCAATACAATATGAAGTGTATCTTGATTATTACACAAGTTTAATCCAACCAATCTCTAAACTCTGATTCTTTGAGTATTTATTTGATTTATATGAGTTCATTATTAGGCACCGCCACTACCGGTAATTCAACTGCTGCACCAAATTTTACAATCACATTTTTCCTCTCTTTTAAGACACCAATACCATCTCTGACTAGAACACTATCCAAAAATACATCGTCCATCAGAAAGTAACTTTGCCTAATTTATGTTGTATACTGAACAATCTATTCGTGCATAATCCTTGTAAATTAAGCCTTTCCGTAGAGAGATTCCACACGAAGAATCCAAAAACTAAGTTACAGTACTCAACTACAAGGCAAATAGTTCAGAAGTACCAGTAAGATAATTCAACTTGTCAACCAACCTCCTTGATCTTTTGCAATCACTAAGGGGTCGTTTTGTAGCTGGTTTAAGCTACTTCTAATACATGAATAACTTTGTTATTCATGTATTATTTTTATATCATGTTTGGTTTGCAAATATGATCAAAGTTATTCATGTATTAATTTTATACAAGGTTTGGTTGGTAAGTTTCCAAACATTGTATAAAAGTTATTCATATATTAATTTTATACAATGTTTGGTTGGTAGCTTTTCAAATGTTGTATAAAACATGTATTAATTCTATACGGTGTTTGGTTGCGTTTTTTGTAATCCTACATAATTAATACTTGTATAACTTATGAGGAAATCTATGTATAATTTATGCAGGATAGAAGGTGGAATAAGTTATGTGTGTATTAGTTATACATGTATTAAAATAGTAAATTACATATTTGTCCCTGTCAATTTACTTTTAAATATATATTTACAACAAATCAAATAATCAATAGATGTAAAAAAAAAAGCACTATGAGTCTTTTTGCTTTGAATTTTTTGTCTTCTTAATTGCTTAATTACTTCTAGTTTCTTTGCTTAAATTATTGTTAATTGTTTTTTTTGGTGGTAAGGCAGGGACTATTAATTCTAATTAAATTCTTTGCATAGTTTCTCTACAACGTACTACCAATACACATTTTAATTTTTTAGTTATTTTTTATTTATTTTAATTTAAACTATCGATTGCTAAATTGCTTAATCATATTGAATACAAATTACTTAATTACTTTTAGTTATTTGTTATTTACTTTATTATTTTAATCTATTGGTATTTATTTAATTTTAATGTGTCATTTATATAGTTGGTTATTTTAATGGTTATAATAAATATTAGCTCACTAATTATTTTTTGGAATTAAGAAATAAATATTAGCTCACTAATATATTTTCATCTCTACATAACTAAACCCTACATAACTAATACCTAAATAACTAATACATGTATAACTAAACCCTGCATAACTAATACATATATAACTAAACCTTGCATAACTAAATCTTGCATAACTAATACATGTATAACTAAACTCTGCATAACTAATATATGTATAACTAATACCCACATTACTAATACCTGCATAACTCTATCCAGCTACCAAAAAACCCCTAAGAGCATCCCAAACCTAGTAAGAGCTTAACGTTTGGATCCAGGAGAGCATCATTATACGTACTATCTATCATCCCGTATCCTCAAGGAAGTCGAGAATAAACTCATGTCGTGAATTGACAAAGGCAGATCTACATCGAGCTACCTCAATGCCTAGGAGACATCACAACTCATTTAGGTCCTTGGATCTGAAAATGTTTAAAGTGTGGAACCATCTCATCTAAAAGCTTAAGTTGTTAGAGAGAGCACACTTTTATTTACTTAATTATATCAACTCAACATGCACCTCACGAGCGGGCCTGGTTCATTTTCATGGGACAAGCATGTGAAATTTCTTTTTGATAATGGGTGACCATGAGACTTGAACCCGAGACCTCTGCCCACTCTGACACCACTGAATTAAGACTACAGCTGCTTTTCTTTTTTTGGTTTTCCAGTCTAGTACCCTCGTTGGGGAGCAACTAATTCGGATTCACGCCAAGAGGTCCCACTTTGAGGGGTTAAATGCTCCCTAAAGGTTCACAGCAGAGAGAAATATGAAAGTTTTTGTGTCTTATTCATGATGTGCAAAGGACTTTCAATACAAGAGATGGACCAACAATAACTCTGCATCAAGGTCATGTAATTGACACCCTGCATGAATTATTTGTCCATTGACATGGTTATCTAAGACAATCAAGTCACGAGAAACACTATTGAATAGTTAGTTTGCACAACAAATAGTTTGATGGCTTCGGACTAATAGATCACTTTCCAATCCTGATTATTATTTTGTCAGGTAAATCAACATGGATAGTGAGGACTTTGTTACTTGAAAGATCAATCACTACAACAGACTAACTAGATACTTTGGCATGAGGCTTCTCCTTTTTGCACAATAAAATAGTACAGTGCTAGTCTTCATATATGATCATATTATACAGTACCCGAGGAGGCACAGGTGCAAGACCTGATGAAATAGATCAACATGAATCTCTGCTGTTGCAAACTAAGCATACTTTTAATTTTTTTCAAAAATAAATAATAATAAGAAGAAACAAGAAATGAGAGATAGTAATTGATGCTTCAATGGACCCAAATTAATGAATTAATTTTGAGTTTACTAGGGTTAACTTGATCTTATCAACCTACTATCTGTCGCTAACTTTTACAATAGAGATATGTATGAATAGATTATATAAAAATGTCACTGATAAGTAACTGTGGAATCGAAAAAGAAATAAAACAAATTTTAAGAAAACATAGTCGAAAACAATTTGTTTCAAGTCCGTAGGATCAATTAAAAGGTAAACAAGGAATAACGCACATTGTCCTGCAGTAGTTGATTTTTACTTGGAATCAGGTAAAAAGTGCAACATGAGCATACCTATAGAGAAATACAATGTCTTCAACATTGGCACAATCTTTATCTGGGCTTAGCACACTCATAGTGTAACACTTGATTCTGCCTGACTGAAATTTATCAAAATATGGATCTTCTTGGTTCCAACAACTTGGAAGGCTTTAAAATGACTTCAAATAAGAAACATCAGGCAAAATCATTAACATATACCTCCAGTAAACAACTATTATCAAATATCTCCGTCAAATGAGTACAAACCAGGACCTGCAAAAAAAAAAACCATTATGACTACAGACTTCCATTAATATAATAGTACCCAAGTTCCAGACATGTAGTGAGGCACAACTTTTTCCAAGAAATTAGGTTCCCGTTCCGAGAACCTTTGATGTCTAAGCTTATCACTAGGCCTGAAGCAAAATATGTAAAGTGGCTACTAAAAATCAAGCTTGAAGCTCCCGAAAGTTGGTGGCTGTTGGTCACCACTACAATAAAAAGATCTCGTCATGTTGGTTTCTTTCTTGAAAGTTGTGATGTTAGCACTTTGATTGAGTATCGTTTGTGGTGGACATATCGGTTGGTGTTGAGGATGGACTGGAGGAGGTGCTGCTGGAAATTTACTGGGCAATGGCTTAAGCTAGAAATAGCAGTTTTGGAGTGCAAGAGGAAGGAAAAAAAGGCGTGTTCCATTTGAAGAGTAAGCCAAATTTGACAACTAAAATAGGATAGTGACACTGTCAAAAGGTTTGCGGTTGGCAAATTATATTTTGTTTCTTTTCAAGAATTGAGCATTTGGTCATAAGTATCCATGAAACAATCAACCTCAAGAAAATTTCAAACAACGGTGACTGGCTTTCCCAGAAGAAAAGAAGTACTGCCGTTAAAGAAAGCAGAGACATTGCTGCTCTTTAAAATCATGTGAAATTGTACTATTTGAAAGACCAAAAGGGCCTGACAACAGAGGGGCCAAACTAACCAGAAAAGGGATGTAAAGTGTGTTAACTGTTAAATGATGACAGAAGCAAACCATACAGTTTTCAGAAAGTAATAAACAACAAGGCTGTGGTCCCTTCAGTTCTGTCAATACAATATCCATGCAGATGACGATATATTGCCATTCTTTTCAATTCTCATATTATTTTGTTGTACCTAAAAATGCTAACAATGCTTAACCATTACCATCACAATTCTTATGAGCATTAGGAAAATCACTTACACTCGTCCATCCTATCTAAATAAAGGGCAGTAGTACCAGACCTTTGGAGGGTCATAGCATGAGACAAAGTGATTTATGGTTCCACCAAGGAGACCGATACCATCTGAAAGGAATAACAAAAATGACTGAGACAACCAACATAAATGGAAATACCGCTGTGCTAAAACGAATTCTACTACTTCATTTGGTTGATCAATCTTTTTACAAGAGACAAAAAAACCTCAAGTCATCATGCACTAGCACATGAGAAAGGAAAACTTAGATCACTACATAATTGGTATTTAAATGTCTATGAAAATCAGTATGAAACAGCTGGAGATCAGCATGAACCAGCATATCAATTCAATTGGTATTTAGATTAGTACCATGTTTCAGATTCTACATTTCCATATCAAAGTACAATATAAATGAAAGATTTAGAATCAGAGACAGAAACACCAGGTATTTGAAAGACCAACCTTCTGTAAGGGTGCCTTTACCAAACTCATCCATTAAGCATAAGGACCGAGGACTTGCATGCCTGAAAATGATTTTCACGTGAAATTAGTTACAGATTATTTATGTGTCTGTACATGTATATATCACGTATATGTGTGGTGTCCCTTTATATACTTGTATTATACCATGCTATCAGAACACATACTGTTGATAATAAACATAAATACATAACTCGGCATTCAGAATTTCAGAATTACTGATCAACCATGGCTCTATGTTCAGACAAAATATATTGCAGTCCTTCAAAATGCAAAATACCTGAAAGCATACCTTAACATAATTCCCACTTGATGGAGATCAATCATAAATGTCGACTGCTCTGCAGTCATAAATTTACTCTCCATGGCACAAAATATCCTGTTTGTCAAGTGGTATTATCACTCTGTCACATATTAGGTAATAAGCAGATGACCTAAAATATAACCAATGCAAAGCTGACACTCCTTGGAAATTATGTCCTCATGCTGAAGAATGCAGTTGAATAAATTTTTTTTACAGACAAATGGTGCTGCATCAAAATAAATTGAACTAAAAGCAGTAGAAGTAGTGCAGAAACCTGTCAGTTAAACCCACAGTGGCAGCATCTGCTGGTACATAACTTCCAATGTGGGAAAGGAAAACTATCAAGGCAACCTAAGATAATTATTGAAATGAAATGCTTAAGTGGATGTAAATATGGAAATTGCATTCATTACAATATAAGTATTTTTTAGATGAAGAAAATTGGTAAACACCAAGGATAGATGACCTGTTTCATTGGTGTTTACGTCATTACGAGTTTGAGAGTAAGTTTAAACACCAGTAAATTAGTGATACTTATAAAAAATAACAGGATAAAATTCAACACCAATGAGGGAACAATATCCTTTGGCTGATTCCATCCAGTAAAATGGGATCTGTTTAAGGAGATTTTAAATTCTTAACTACAAAGTATAACATCTTGCATAAGAGAATTATAGTTAATAAAGCTTTAAATTCTATACTACTCAGAAACTAGGACAAAAACTTTGGAGTGTGAAATTGATTATAACCAAAACATCAAGACTGCAGGTGGGAGTTGCAGTAACTCTTCCACTTCGGATGGTTATGAATTGTATGAATAGTTTGGAGGGTTTAAAGATCTTGACACTTCATTTAGTGAACAAGGACAGATCACCAAGTTGTTTGGGCTTATAGTTAGACCTGAGTCATTCTACAAATTTTGTCCTTATCGTATGTTAATCTCTAGTCTATCACTTCTCATGGAAAATTATCAAAACGACAAAATCATCCGCTAGAAAAAGGTCTTTTTCATCAAGAACATATAGATCGGGATTTTTTATGGTAAATAATGCTGAAATGTGTGATCATCTCATCTAAAAGTTTAAGCTGTTAGAGAGAGCACATATTTATTTACTTAATTATCTCTTTAACACACCTATTCGCATGCTGGCCTGATTGAGCACATATTTTTTTTTTGAAACTAGTATGTATTCCTCAGCATTAAGGGCTATGCTGGCCACCTCCAAAAGTGTTAGTTACATAGAAACAACAGCAAAAAAACAGGACTACTTACAAAGCTCCTATAAAATCCACTAGTTGAATTTCTTCTTCTATGTTCATTTCTTTACACCAAAAACCTAAAGTGGTAATTACTTTCCACTTAATCTTCTCTATAGTGCATTCTTTCCCTACAAAAATTTTCTGATTTCTCTCCTTCCAAATGATCCACCAGATACAAGCAGCAAGTACTGTTCTCCACCACCTCCTCTGGCTCTTACTACCTCCCCTTCTGACCCAACAACTTAGTAGGTCTGCTGTATGTTCTGGCATAATCCAATTTAGGCTAGCTAAATTGGTGAATAGAGCCCATACTTGTGTTGTTACTTTGCAGTGGAGGAACAGGTGATTGTTGGTTTCTAGAGCCTCTTTGCAAAGATAACATCTTGAGGCAATAATTCTTCCCCTCTTTTGAAGTTTATCATGTGTCGGGCAAGCTCTCCTGGTTACCAACCAATTGAAACACTTCACCTTAGTAGGGGCTACACTCTTCCATATAGCACTCCATGGCCCTGATTTCTTCACTGCAATTGTGGCTAGATCCCTTTTATACATTCTATTCACAGAGATTTGACCATCAGTATGATGCCTCCATAGCAATTTATCTGTTTCCAGATTTATGCCAGGAAAATCTCCAATCAAAGCTAGCAGATCCAATACCCACTCTATTTCCCTGTCATTAAGAAATCTCCTAAAAAGCAAATTCCATCCCTGTGGAGACCAAACCTCTTGTATTTTGCTATCAGGATTCAGGCAAATGGAAAACAGCCCAGGGAATAAATTTTCCAGGGACCCTTGACCAATCCAGTCTTCCTTCCAAAACAAAGCCTTATTCCCTCTGCCAACCTTTATCCTTACATTGTCACTGAAAGCCAGCCATTCTTATAGTCCTCCATACTCCCACACCATATGTTTCTGAATACCATTGACCTTCCTGGCCATACTTGTATTGAATGAGTTCCTTCCATAGAGCTTGATCTTCCAAATTGTATCTCCACAACCATTTGGTAAGTAAGTTGTTGTGTAGCTTTAGGTTTCTTACTCCCAAACCCCCATATCTTTTGCTCTGTTGAACTGCCATCCATTTATCTAGGTTGAAGCTCTTCTCAATCTTGTTACCTTGCCTAAGGAAATTTCTCCTCAATGAGTCTATAGCTTTGACTACCTTGCCGGGAATGGGAAAAAGTGACATCACATGTGTTGTGACATCACATATGTTGGCAAAGAGTCTAAAATAGAATTGATCAAAGTGACTCTTCCCCCAAGGATAGATATTGGGATTTCCAAAGTGCCAGTCTCTTCTCTGATTTCTCTAGTATACCATCCCAGATGCTAACTGCTTTATGTTTAGCACCCAGTGCCAGACCTAGATAAACTGTAGGCAACCTCTCTATCTTGCACTTCAATATATTAGCCAAAGCTTGAATCTGTTAGACCTCTTTAATAGGAAAAATGATGCTTTTTCTCCAATTCACCTTTAGTCCAGAGCATGCCTCAAAAATTACCAGAATAATTCTGGAGTGACGAAGTTGTTCATGCTCTGCTTCACAAAAAATTATTGTGTCATCAGCATACAATAAATGAGTCATATCTATCACCTCATTAACCCTGTTTTTGATTCAGAAACCCCTAATCCAGTTGTTTAGAAAAGCTCTCCTCATCAAACTGTCCAACCCTTCCATAGCAATGATAAACAGGAAAGGGGACAAAGGATCTCCTTGTCTAAGACCTCTTTTAGCAGGAAAAAAACCTACAGGTTCTCCATATCCAGCTTGCACATTACCCCTGGCACATCTCCTCTATTCCTAGTATCAATACATCCACTAGCAATTAGAGCGGCATCCATTATTTGTCTCCCTTTAATGAAAGACATTTGATTTTTGCTAACTAGCTTGTCTATCACCTTCTTCAACCTTTCTGCCAACACTTAGGCAATTATTTTATAAACCCCGGTAATGAGACTGATTGGTCTGAAGTCTCTTAGATCATTTGCCCCCACTTTCTTAGGAATTAGAGCCACAAAGGTGGCATTGAAACTCTTCTCAAAACTTTGGTGACAGTAAAAGTTTTGGAAGGTCTGCATCAGATCTTCCTTTATAGTTTCCAGAATGCCTGAAAAAAGTCCATGGTGTAACCATCAGGCCTAGGTGCTTTATCAAGAGCACACAATCTTATCCCTTCTAGCACCTCATCCTCACTGAATTCTCTAGATAACCAGCTCTGCTCCTCCATTGTTATTCTCTGTACATTAAGAATATTTAGTGAGGGTCTCTAGTTTTCTACCTCCTTATACAGAAGGAGGTAAAAATCCACAATAGAGCTCTTGATTTCCATTGGTTTAGAAGATAGCTCTCCATTAATCATTAATGACTCAATGGTGTTGATTCTCTTGTGAGCTGTAGCCATTCTGTGGAAATACTTTGTATTTTTATCGCCATTATTGATCCACTGAATTCTGGACCTCTGTCTCCAAAAAATTTCTTCATTTTTGGCCACCTCCTCATATTCCATGGCCAGTTCATCATCAGTAAGAGATCTAGACTCTTGAGTAACTTCCATGTCCCCTATCTGACTCAAAATTTGCTCCTTCATTGCCTTCCAGTTCCCCTATTCTCTCTGCTCCACTCCTTAAGTTTTGTTTTAAGCAGCCTCAACTTAGTAGCTAGTTTGTAATCCGGTCTTCCTAACACTTCAAAGGAGCTCCACCATTCATGAACTTTACTTTTGAAACCCTCTACATTAAGCCACCACTTTTCAAACTTGAAATAAGATCTCCTGAAGGCCTTATTTCCCACATGTTAAGACAATGGGGTTATGGTCAGACCCCAAGCTAGGCAGAGTACATTGCCTAATTTGAAGGAACATTTCATCCCATGGGAATGAGTACAAAAATCTGTCAATCCTGGAGGCATTCCTATGGTTTGCCCCCCCTCTCCAAGTGTATGATCCCCCAAAAAAAGGGGGATCAATCAGCTCCGTTGATACAGCTGGATAGATCTGTCATGGCTCCAGAAAGCCCGATACAATTGGTTTTCTCGGAGGGAAACCTAGTAGTATTGAAATCCCCACATACTACCCAAGGCCCTTCACACAGACTCCTGATAGCTCCTAATTCTTCCCACAACTCCATCCTTTCATTTCTATCACAAGATGCATAGACTGCTATGAGAAACCAAGTTAGCTCTTGATTAACTCCACATAATTTACAAGTAATTGATTGGTTCGCATATTTCACCATCTCCCCTTTCCATGATCTTTTGTCCCACATAACTAAAATTCCACCCTTGCTGCCAATCGCTTCCAGCCATATCACCCCCATCCACCTATTTCCCCTTAATTGTTGTATATAATCCCCCACTGCCCCATTTAGCTTTGTCCCCATCAAAACTATAATATCTACCCCCTCCTGTTGTATTCTGCTTTTCACCAAATTTCTTTTATTCTCCATGTTTAAACCCCTAACATTCCATGATAGAATTTTTAAATTCATTGTAACTGGGTGACAGAATTTCTCCCCCTACTTCTAGATTCACTCCTAGGATCTCCATCCTTGAACTTCACATTGAAGATCAAATTTTTGAGCTCTTTAGGGATTATCTGTTTGTCCTTATGTTCTGTAGCACTCGAGGCTAAGGAGCCTTCCTTTTCCCTTCTTTGGTCAATTTTTAACAAAAGGGTCAAACTTCCCCAGAACAACCATCAAAAGACATTCCGAACATTTGACTGAGTCAGAGGATATTGGTACCCATTGGTTTGTTTTCCCCTCTGCCTCTTTGCTACATTCAAAGGCATCACAATTGAGAGGCATCGGATCACTATCATCCGACTGCAGAGACTCCGTCTGAATAGCTCTTCTCGACACTTCACTCCACATACCTTGTTCTATGCATGTTGACAGAGTGTTTTGGGCTTCTGTATTAACTGGCCAAATGTTAATATCTTTAATAAAAAGCTCAACAAACTTTGTTGGGCTTTTATTTAAATGGGCCAGCTGGCCCAAATAATTTGATTGGGGTTTCACTTGACCAACAGCAGTGGGGCCCTCATATGCATGTCCCATCACATCCACAAGATCCTTTCCTTCTCTCCTCAGCCCAATTCTCTGTGAAGTCAACATCTGCTTTATGGAATCAGCAGCTTTATCCACACGGCTACTGAACCCCACAACATTCCTTAAATGCATATCATTATCCACAGGATCTTTTCCCTCTCTCCTTTGCCCTAATCTCTGGGAAGTCAACATTTGCTTTATGGAGTTAGCAGCTTTATCCCTTTCCTTTTCTAGCTTAGGACTGACTTCTTGGTTGTCGAGCTCAACCACCTCAGATCTGCGAAATCTTGCCGGAGCTTCAACCCAAACTGGAAGTGAAAAAATCAAACCACTATCTTGAATTTCAACTTCCCTGGGAATATTTTCGATGGGGCCTTTCACTTTGATTCGAGCCCTAGATGGTTTTTTATCGTGGTTTCTTCATCTGTTGCAAGCCATCCCTTACATTTATCTCCTATCTCTTTCATAATATCTCAGACCATAGTTGAAGAGGTAGACCAAGTACTCGAATCCAAAACCATTGAAAAGTGGTGTGGGCTGGATAAGCCCCATACGTCGGAGACCACCAGTCAAGCACAAGTTGTTTGCCCTGTCTCTTCCAGTTGCCAAGAAGAATGTGTTGTGCATCTTTCCTCGACTGGAATTCAAACAGGAATTGAATGCCGTTCATGTCGAAAACCTGGATATTGTAAACTCCTTTCCAAGTTTGTTGAATCCACCTTCTCACATCATTCCTTGCTGGTATCTCGTTGCAATCTGGAAAGCTTCCTATTGGGCACCTCTGTAAAAAGTCCTTTCCATCATGGTGTGAAGAGGCTGTCACAGTGCCTTGTACCTTGGATATAGTTGGTTCCTGCACCATCCATATGTTCTTATAGAGAGCATCCTTGTAGCTACCTTCTCCCCTCATTGAAGGATGATTTATCTCGCCTACTGCTGGAGTACCATCTTTCATTAAAGACCTATTAATGAAGCTTTCAATCCGACTGACGAGTCCCAACCACCCCTCATTGTCCTTGTTTTCTGGAATAATAATACAGACCTCATTTGGCCATTGACCGTAATGATCGACATAAAACGACCAAACTTGTTGAACTTCAAGGAGCAAAGGATAACTTGATTGAGCACATAATTATTTACTTAATTATCTCTTTAACACACCCCTTCACGTGTTGGCCTAATTCTTTTTTATGGTCCAAGCATGTGGAAATTCTTGGTTGTGGTGAGATTCAAACCTAGGACTTCTGCTTGCTCTAATACCATATGGAAGATTGTGACTATCTCATCTAAAAGTTCAAGTTGTTAGAGAGAGCATATTTTTATTTAGTTAATTATCTCTTCAACAAATAGATTCATAAGTTCACGAATAAATTCACTACTTACCTCTGTATATTAATATAACTTAGTTTTTCCGATACATCTCTACATTTCAAAGTCAAACACAAACATATGGAATTCACTACGGTAAATAGATTCATAAATAGATATATGTTTAGGATTTTCATTCCATTGAGAGAGTTTAGTGCTTGGCTCCAAAACATAAGGGTTTATCAATAGCAAAGTAAATTGAAATAAACTAAAGTGATATAATCAACAACAACAACATACCCAGTGAAATCCCACAAGTGGGGTCTAGGAAGGGTAGAATATACCCAGACTTTAGCACTACCTCGTGGAGGTAGAAAGGTTGTTTACGATAGACCCTCGGCTCAAGTGTAGCAATTTGTATATATTACATTGAGAGTGTTAAGTGCTTGGCTCCAAAACATAAGGGTTTATCCATAGCAAAGCAAATTGAAATAAACTAAAGTGATATAATCAACAACAAAAACATACCCAGTGAAATCCCACAAGTGGGGTCTAGGAAGGGTAGAGTGTACGCAGACATTACCACTACCTCGTGGAGGTAGAAAGGTTGTTTACGATAGACCCTCGGCTCAAGTGTAGCAATTTGTATATATTACATTTTATGAAATTTTAACATTGAGAATGAACTTTTTTTATCATTACTCCAAAACTTTGATTTGCAATCTTACTAGAGCTGGCCAATTTATCTGCTGCATTTTCCTTTACAATCAAAGTGGCCAGAGAAAAAACAAGTGTAATAAGCTTTATTAAGGTTTCAAACCCTTTGGAAATGAAGATGAAAACCTTTTTTAATGGTTAATGAAATTTTTTAGTACAAATCATAGGATAACTTTAAAAAATCTGCATACATATGTGAATCAGACGAAGTAAGGGATGCTATGAAAAAGTATGAAGTGTAGAAAAACATATAATTTGGCTGGTACTTATATAGAGGTTTGGAAGTACATCGGAGAGGTTAGAGTAGTATAACTAACCAAGTTATCCAATAATATATTAAGAAGTAGAAAGATGCCAAGCAAGTGGAGAAAGAGTACTGTTAAAGAATAAATGTAGTTACACTTGTAAATATACTTGGAAAGCGTAATTATAGGGATAGATATCAGTTTTTAACGATTTTCCTTATAATTCCTTCCATAGTTTGGAATTTGGATTCTATATTGAAGATTTCAAGAAGAATAAAATGCTTCTTGATAAATATACATCCCATGAAAATGGGTACTTATACTATGAGAACTAAGACTAAATAAGGAAAAAGAATATTACACAATCAATTCCTAATCAGTTGCATCTAATACAATATCATTCTACTTCTATAGTTAAGCTAGAAAATCAATCAATCAACATAGATGTATATATACTTGTTACTTCATGGAATAAAAGATCAACCAATCTCCCATACCTTGTCTGTTACAAGTACCTTCGTTCCAATTTATAAGACTAGAGGAGATATTCAAAGTTGCATGGACAATCATTGTATGTGATAAACCTTTTTGGAGAGAAAATGATAAAACATAGACTTGGGGATATTACAACAATGACATAACTAGTTCATATTCATGTCATGTATCTACAACAGACACAATAATTTTTCTAAGAAGATTGGATAAAATTTATGAGAGAAAGAAGGAGCTCCAATTGATATTCATTGGCTTAGAGAAAGAGTACAATAAAGTATCAAGAGAAGTCTTTTGGTGGGTAAAGAAAACAATTTACACCTAATATATAAATTTCCATATATATGAAGAGGTGGTTATAAATGTGAGAACTAAGAAGTTACATAGAAGTTTCTAATAGCCGTGGGTTTACAAGTCTGTCTTGAATCTGTACTTATCCTAGTTATATAAGGGCTAACCAAATAGTACAAAATACGAGTTTCCATTTGTGTTTACGTGTAGATGATGTTGAATTAATTGATGAAACTAGCTAAGAAGTCAACCAAAAGCTGGAACACTAGAGAAACATTCTAGTGAGTAAGTGTTCTAGTAAAAGTAGAAATTAGACAGAATATATGCATTGCATGTTACCATAAGAAGAACAAAGTAAAGCGAAATCAGACAGAATCATGGTGTCTTATAAAGACAACTAAGATATGTAGGCTCAGTCTTCCAGAAGAATTGGCATGATAGATGAAGATATTAAACATAATTTTAAAAAGAATGGTTGAAATGGAAGAGTTTTACGAGAATGTTCAAGCGATGGATACCTAATAAAACGAAAATCAAGTTTTATAGGATGGTTACCAAGATCAGGACTATCATATGGGAGGATGTTGAGCCTAATGCCTGACATACCCACAAGATGAACGTTGTAGAAATGCTTCTTTTCTTGTTATAACCATCTGGTATCCGAAACCCACTGGCCCAAGTGATCCATTTTGGGGGAAGCACTCCGTACTAGGGTTCTACATTTCCAGGGTTCAAACCCAAGACCTTTGGCTAAGGGTACAAATATCCAATCCACCCAACCACACTCTTGGTGGTAAAGTTGTAGAAATGTGAATGTTAAGGTGAATATTCAATCATATACGATTGGACAGATAATAGAAATAATTAAATCTGACAGATGATGCAAGTAGCATAGTAAGAGGATAAAATGAGTCATTTGAGATGATTTGGCCATATTTGATGTAAACCATCCAATTTATCGGTTGATAAGTGTGACTAGCAAGAGTGTCAACCAAAAGCTTGAACTATGGAAAGCCCTATAGAGCGAGGGTTTAAGTTTAGTAGAAGTAAGATTGAATATATGTGGTGTAAGTTTTGCCAACACAAGAAAAGTGAGACTGGACTAGATTGCAGTGCCTAAATACAAACAATTCACATACCTCAGCTTGGTGTTCCCATAAAATGGTACATAGAATCAAAAAGCATAGTTGAAACGAAGAAATACTAGTGGAGTGTTATGCTATAGGAGGACCTACCAAAGTAAAATGCAAATTTTATAGACGTTTGTAAACCGACAATGTTATATGGGAGTAAAAGTTGGACCTCAAAAGTCCATCATATCCATAAGGTGAATATTTTTAAAATGTGTATGTTAAGATAGATTACAGTCATACAAGAACAGACAAAATTAGAAATGACCACATTCAATAGAAGATACAAGTAGCAAACATAGAGGATAAAGTGAGAGAAGGTCGCTTGAGATGGTTTGCTCACGTCCTACATCGACTTTCAGATGCAATAGGTCGTGTGTGTGAAACCATAATGAATGAAAGTGTTAAAAAAGAGGCCAGATAGACCTAAAATCACAAAAAAGGAAGCTGTCTTGAGAGATCTACAGTCTCTTCAAATCCATGCAGACTTGGTGCAATGTAGGGCACACCAGAAGAAAATCATATAGGCGATGTTGTTAGAGATTTGTATGCCACTAGAAAATGTAGAGGATTTCTAGTGCCAAAGAACCTAAACTTTTAAATATTGGACTGATACAGTCTAAAATGGAGAGACACGGCTAGACATGATTCATAGAACTGATTCAATGAGTTTGGAATTGAGGCCGTAGTTGTTGTTGTTTGTTGTGTTTTCCTAAAAGTAAAAGATAATTAAAGGACATAGGTGGTGAAAAATAGCTTAATGAAGAAAGATTTGTAACTATAAGGGGTCATTTGGTTGGGAACAAGTTATACAGGGATAAATTATCCACCATGTATATGGGATAACTTATCACATCACTATGGTATAAATGGTGGGATAAATAATTCAAGGACTACCTAATACCTCCAACCAAACACCGAATAAAATAATCTTGCATTTTATCCTCGGATTATTATACCTTTATACCTCACACCAAACGACTCCTAACTAATTAGCAGGTTCTTAGTCAGTTTTAGGTGCACAAACATTCCGGAGCACCAAATTAACATTGTGAGTAGTGAGAGAAAGAGAGAGAGAGAATTCTACCTGCTTGATGTAGATACTTTTTCCCGAATAATTAGGGCCTGTGATGATATTAATTCTTCCTGGAAAATACATAACATTCAGCCACAGGATATAGTGCTTGGCAAGAATTGGTGAGTTCAAAATGGCTTCTTCAATGGACATTCATCTAGACCTTCAAGAGTAATATTTGTGTCATTGGGAATAAATGTGTCTACAGTCATCTCCTGCAAAACATGTCTGGAAAGCGAATTATATAAAACGGAATCCATTAGTAGATGCCCTAATGGTAAACCCTGCATTGCAATAAAAAGGATAGTCTCAGCTATTCTCATGTTTCTTACCTTCCACTCCTTATATCAAGCAAATCTTCTGCAGTCAAATTTGGCCTTACATAGTTGTTTTGACGTGCAACCAAGGCTAACGCTAAAATGCTACAAGGAAGAAGAAAATAAATGTTAAGCGGGAACAGAAGAAAAGAGGGAAATTTTTTTTAATCAAAATGCTCACCAGTCAAGCTCAGCTGCAAAACTAACAGCCTTGTGCACATGCACTGAGAATTGAAGAATATGTGACACTAGGTCTCTTGTTATAGCTCTCTCCATATCTTCAAAAAAGCTCAAAAGAGTAACAAAGAAAGAGGAAAATAAAACAAAATACACTATGGATGAAACTCTATTCAAACTGAATCTAAATATTCGTGCCATGAAAAAGTTTATCACACATGGTGATTGCAGGCAGCACTCAAACTTGTTTCCCTGTTACTATTGAACCTTGTAGGAATGAACCATATTTCGTTTTGATTTTCTTTTTTTTTGGGAATAAGAAGTGCCAAGTATTTGAGAAGTATAATTGTGAAAGCTAAGGACAAGAATCAAGGAATACAAACCCAGGATTTTATGATATATATCTCCGAGAAGGTTATCCAATTCTTTTGTCTTTGCAGTATGATAAAAGAACCTCCTATGTTCTCCCTCCTCATCAGCAAACTGGACATTTGGTAACCCATTACTAATATAGATCAGAAGACGTCTAGTGATTCCATACACTACTTTATAAATCATACAATGACATACCGCAAACTCATAGTCCTGAAGACTCTCTAGCATTTCTTCACCGAGTTTTTCATTGAAAATGCACATTAAGTAACCTGTAAGTGGAAACTCACAGATATTGATCACAACTATAGATGCACAGCTTTATCATAGATTTGATAGTTGTGACAAAGAAGATAGCATGTAGAAACTCTCTGAAACTGACAGGACTGATGTCAACAGCTGCGAGAGAAATTAGCACCCGCTGTGAGACAAGATGCATGACATCTCTCGAAACTGGAAAATAATGCAGAAAACTTTTCAATTCGAGGCAGTTTTCTACTTTTTACATCTTGCTCTGAATCTTTAGTAGGTTTCCATATCTCAATAGATTTCAGCAGTTTATATAGGTATCAAATTGCACCCAAGGGTGTGGCCTAGTGGTCAATGAAGTGGGTTGAGAACCATGAGGTCTCTGGTTCAAATCCCAGCAGAGACAAAAACACAAGGTGATTTCTTCCCATTTGTCCTAGCCTTGGTAGAGTACCTATTGCTGGTGAGAGGAGGCAGGTATCCCGTGGAATTAGTCAACGTGCGCGAAAGGTGGCCTGAACACCACGGTTATCAAATAGAATATAGGTATCATAATTGGCAGACCAGAAATATGCATTTGAACGATGATGCTCCAGCTCCAGTTAGAAAAATTACATATCCACTAAAATCAATTTACATTATTTATCAAGTAAGGTATAACGAGAGAACAAAATGAAGGTCGATGTAAGGAAATTTAAAAAAAAGAAAGAGAGAGAGAAGGAAGGGGAAGAGAGAAATTTAGCAAATAAAAGAAAGGAAAAGGTATAAAGGAGGAGAAGAAAAGGAAGGAAAAATATAAGTGAGAAGGAGGCTACAACAACAACATACCCAGTGAAATTCCACAAGTGGGGTCTGGGGAGGTAAAATGTACGCAGACCTTACCACTACCTCGTGGAGGTAGGTTGTTTCTGAAGGACCCTCGGCAGCAAAACCAGGTGCAAAGAAGGAGACAGTGAAGAAAATATAGCAAGTAACACATAAGTAGTGCAAAGTCTACCAGAAAGAAGCAAAACAACAATAAAATAGTGTGATAATCGAAACGCACTAAACAACATACTAGAATAGATTATTGTGAACAATAATAAACACCGAGAAATACCAAAAACAAAAACTACAATAATACCGCTAGTACAACGACAAACACCAACCACCACAAGCAAGACAATACTACACTACTTATCATATCTTGTCTTATCACTTCTCTCCAATACTTCTTCGGCCTACCTATGCCTCTCCTCGTACCCTCTAGAACCAACCTCTCGCACCTCCACACTAGTGCATCAGCGCATCCCCTCTTCACATATCCAAACCATCTCAATCTCGCTTCTCTCATCTTGTCCACCATTGAGGCCACTCCCACCATAAACCGAACAACCTCATTTCTAATCTTATCGCTCCTAGTATGACCACACATGTACCTCAACATCCTCATCTCCGCAACATGCATCTTCTGGACATGGAGTTTTTGACTGGCCAACACTTCGCCCCAGACAATAATGTCGGTCTAACGACCACTTTATAAAACTTACCTTTGAGTTTTGGTGGTACATTTTTATGACATAAGACTCCAAAGGCAAACCTCCACTTCATCGATGCCGCACCAATATGATGTGTGATATCATAGTCGAGGTCCCCATTCCCTTGGATTATAGACCCGAGGTACTTGATCTCGGGGATATTTCATGTGTCGAGCCTCACTTCCACCCCTACCTCATGCCTCGTATCACTAAATTTGCACTCTACATACTCTGTTTTGGTCTTGCTTAACATGAACCCTTTAGTCTCCAAAGTTTGTCTGCGCACCTCTAGCTTAGCATTAACTCCATAGCGCATCTCAACAATTAGTACTATGTCATCGCAAATAAAATATACCAAGGCACCTCATCTTGAATGTCTCGCATCAATTCATCCATCACTAAGGCAAATAGAAATGGACTAAGAGTTGATCCCTGGTGTAACGCCATCTCCATAGGAAAGTGCTTCGAATCTCCTCCCATCATTCTTACCTGCATTTTTCGCTCCTTCATGCATGCCCTTTATTGCCCTAATGTAGGCCACTGATACACCTCTTGCCTCTGGGGATCGCCATAAGACTTTCCTCGATACTTTGTCGTAGGCCTCCTCAAGGTGAATGAACACCATACGTAAGCCCCTCTTCCTTTCTCGATATTTCTCCATCAGTCTCCTCACAAGATGGATAGCTTTTGTGGTTGATCACCCTTGCATGAATCCAAACTGATTCTCAGAAATAGACACACCCTTCCTTACCCTTATCTCTACTACTCACTCCCAAACTTTCATAGTGTGGCTTAACAACTTAATACCCCTACGGTTGTTGCAATTTTGGATATCACCCCTGTTCTTGTACAACGGAACCATTGTACAAGAACACAGGTTCATAAGGACATGAAAATCTTAAACGGTTTGGCAGAGCAGCTGCACCCGCAGCTTGTTTGTGCATTATGGGCACCACTTGACCCATTTATAAGTTTTATCCCATATAATTACATATAAAAAAAGAATTTTAACGAAAGCATCCGGGTGGCATGGCACCCTTACCTTATAAGGTAGATCTAATCCTGTTGGCATGACTTGTAGTGAAGCCAATCACTTTGTATTTTATCGACATTCTACTCAAAATTTGTGTAATTTTTTTGTAGTTCATGTTGACAATAACGTTACTACTTGCAATGATCAAGATGGTATCACTAATTAGAAACATCCTTTTCAGTAGTTCCAAACTACACTCTTATTGGTCCAAATGCTAATATTTTGCCAGGACAGGGGGAGCCTCATAGAAATTCTAGAAGATACAACAGTTGGTAAGTTCAATTACCTAGCAATGACTAGACCTGACATTTTAGTTCATGTGTGTGTTGTAAGCCAATTTATGGACTCTCCCAGTGATTTTCATTAGGATGTCATTGTCCACTTCCTTCAATTTATAAAATCAGCCCCAAGCAAAGGGCTACTCTTTGAAAATCTACGCATATGAGCAAGTTATTGGATACATAGACGCTGATTGGGCAACATCACCTTCTGATAGATATTCTACGTCTGGATATTGTGTTTCAGTTTCAGTAGGAGGTAATTTGGTGTCTTAGAAGAGCAAGAAACAGAATGTTGTTGCTTGATCTAATGTATTAGCAGAATATTGAGAAATGGTTGTGGGCAACTTGTGTGCTAGTTTGGATCAAATAATTTCTAAAAGAGTTGAAATTTGGAAAAATCAGTCAGATGGAACTTGTATGTGATAATCATGCAACCCTTCAAATTGCATCAAATCTAGTGTTCCATGAAAGGAAAAAAGTTTTGAGATTGACTCTCACTTCATCAGAGAAAAGATACTCTTTGGAGATATTGTTATAAGACTTGTGAAGTCAAACAACTAGCTTGCAGATACTTTACCAAGTACCTCAACGATCCTAGTATTAGTTACAATTCAAGCGCAGTACATGTGATTTATATGCAACAGCTTGAGGAGTGTTAGATGGTTTATATATATATATATATTATACTTAATGTCCCGCACTGGAAAATATGTATTATGTATTGTGCAAAGTTTATATAAAAATAGGGCTCAATGTAAGACAATAGTTAACACACATCTCAATAATATTTTATCCCGTGCCTTTATTTCTCATAGCAATAAAGTATCCTCCATGTCATATTAAACTGCCTCAATAAAAGCAAATAGCTGACAACATTTTTAAGGTACGGCCAAGTTCTTTAAAAAGGGAAAAGGATTTAAAAGCTAGATCCGCCTTAATATACAAGTGAGATTGATATCTGAAAAAGGAAGCATCCCAAGGATCTAATTGGGCATCAGCAGTTTTCAGTTTAAGAGCTGAATTACCAATGTAGCTACAGAGCTATTATAACTACGAAATATTAAAGGGTGAACAGACCTATCTGATGTATGTAAATGATAGAAGGAACCCCCTTGTCTTCATACATGCAAGGAAGTCGTGCAAGTTCCAAGGCCGAAACCTGCAAAGCACTACCAATATCAAATTCAATAGCATGCAGCCTTAACTTCAACAGGAAGTGGTTTAGTTGAGAAAAATCAGAAGTTAGAGAACCTCTTCCAGAAATTCTGGCAATCCCTCATATATCTGCCTCAGTTCATCCAGCTGACAAACAAGATTACACTCATAATGCCATAAAGAAAAAGAAGATGCCGAAACCAATGCAGGAAAGATATTAAACCCACAAGTTACTGCAGCTGTATATCCTACCTCATCACAGAAACCCTCTTTTACTATTGTCTCATAACCCTTCTCTTTACTTCTATCAACATCAATGACACCAATTACCTGCACATCACAGGCACACACACATGTGAAAAAACTCTTGCTGGAGTGCTAATGGTACTATTACTACCCACGAGAAATTAGACATATCTTTATGACAGAAAGGAGGACTATGGGTGAAAATCTAAGAACATTTTGGCTTGATCATAATTCAAGCTCCAATATAAAATGTCACTGATTGAAGAAGTTCCCAGAATATGAGTGGCCAGATTTCAGATTTCCTTACCTAAAACCAGAAAATAAACACATTCTTGGGCAGGGATAGAGGTCAAACTTATGGGAATTTTCTAGAAGAAAAGCAATGCTCATTTGTCTTTTTGGCTTCTCCATAGTATCAAGTTGACAATTTTGGATGATAAAACAAAAGATTTTTCTACATAGATTTCAAACTTCTACTTGTGAAGCTATTCCTATCCAATCAAGTCAGTGTGACAGCCTTACATATTGTAACTAGTATTATACCAATAACAATACTAACCAATTCACAGACATAGGCTAGATCGACTGAAATGAAAAATCCAGCCTGCATAAAGAGAAAGCTGAGTATAGATAAGGACGGTTGTAAATATAGAAACAATAGCGGAATATAATAATTATGGTGAAGTTTAAACATTAATTTGATACCCTCTCAATGATATCCAAGTCCAAAGACGTCAATTCTTCTAGCAGAGATCCAGAAATGCCAACTTCAAATATTTTGCTTATATGCAGGAGAGCACACACACTCTGCATGAAATTGAATTCTCAAATCTGGGTAAAGCATACTAATGGGGACTAATAAAGCAAGCAATAATCTAGACTTAGAAGCAAAAAACTTTTCCCCAAAGGGTACACCGGAAATGAGAATGACACTCCTATCTCATTTGATGTGCTAGTTTGAAGTCAAAGACAAAGTAGACCTTTGAACATGCAATTTGGAATCAATATTTCAAATCAATGTTTCCAAATTGCATGTTCGGACATGCAATTTGAAATCGTGATTTCAAATCCCCAATTCTCCAAAAAGCAGGATTTGGGATTCCAAAATTTTTTTAATTGTAAAACTTGACCCGTAAGTTTATATTTTGTAAAAAAAGGACCAATCCTTTTAAATTTTGCCAAAAGACTCATGCTCGGCATAAAGAAATTGTATGTACCATGTGAAAGAATTATATTAAAGAATAACTCGTTCCTACAATTGTTGACTAGCAAAACTTTATAAAATTATGTGTATTTGAAAGTTTACATGGAGATATATGATTTATCAATGTGGTTCCATAGGATATTCCGTTACCTTGTTTATGAACTATGGTTTGCTCATCTGATAAGATTATATAAGAATGGGAGAAATTTTGATAGTTTTCACAACTTGTGGGGTTTTCTTGTTTATCAGGAAAAATTACAACTTAAGAAATCTAAATTGCAAGTCCAAACAAATCTTCAACTTCAAACCAATCCGATTTCAAATCACTTATTCAAATCATGATTTCATATCATGTCCAAACAGGGCCTAATTGTAATTGTATTAAGTACATCTAAAATAACTGGTGATAAAATGCTTAGTGAGTATAATGCTCAAATTCAGGTAAATGATGAAAAGTAACAAACATGCAATACTTTTCTTGTCTAAACAAAAAACTAAAATGAAACTTTAGACATGGCACTCCCACGACCCAGCATACATCTATGTTTGTTCCTAACTATTGTACTACTTTAGCTCAAATCGCATGTAATTATAAACTTCAAATACTTTAAAGTACAAATCTTGATGGATGAGAAGATATCTACCTTCAGAAAAGCTGCCCAGTCTGCACTTGTAGATATAGAACTTGGAGAGTTGAATTTCTGCAGAAGCAAGGAAAGGAGGAAAAAAATTAAGAAACAAGAAGAAAAGAGAATGAAAGCTAATAATAATACAATGCTTTCAAACTCATTACAAAGAGAGTACAACTTGCATCAAACAGACAATCAGTTTCTATTCAGGCTTGAGGCATGTACAGAAAAGCTCATCTTATGTGCACACACAAATTTAAGAAACAGATTGTGGTTTAGTTTGATATACTTTTATACATTTGGAATAAGAAAACAGTTCAAAATTTGAACAAACTGCAGAAGGTTTCGTCCCGTTATGTCATTGATCCTCTAAACTTATTCTGAAAGACTGTTTCTTTGAGTGACACTACAAGAAAACACAATGACAAAACTTGAAAAAAAAGTATAAGGGAGAGAAAAAGACAAAGGAAATTGAACCTTGAGAATGCGGGGAATATCTTTTACAGACTTCAGTGTTTCACGTAAAGAGACCGAAATTTCTTCAGCAGACAGGAAGAAAGATATCTTCAAAAGTCATGGGAAAAGAAATCATTTTCATGTGTATTATGAATATAAAATCAATTTCACAGGAAGTCACAACGTTTCATGGTTATGTGTGTTTCAAGTTTTGAGAGTACTCCCACATAAAATATAACCCTCGTCTATTCAGATCCTGAATTTGATGTAAAAAAATCTTTTCAGCTGCAGTACTGAAAATGGTCAAAGTTTCCATGTCAAAAAGTTTGGTAAGGATACAGTATCAAGACGCCGATTCAGGTTATCAAGATCCAATATAGGCCTCAGAAACCAGTTCCTGGTGAAAGATGAGCTATTAGACCAGAAGGCATCAAGTTCACTTTATCTTTGTCGAAACCACATCAAACTGTTTCAAACAAAACTAACCTCAAGAGACGTCTACCCATTGGGGTTACACACTGAGAAAAGTAAGCAAATATTAGTCCAATGTTATTTCGCAGCCTCTTAAAAACCACCAAAAGCAAATGGCTACAGATTTAAAACCGCCATCATCCTCAAACCTTATTCATCATCCCAAATACAGAGAACCTGCATAATATTTTTGATTAGTCAAAACTTCCATCGTTGACTAAACATAGAGAGTGTGGTGCGTCATTGACCCTTCTTTTGCTGTGCCTATTCCCATATGGCTAGGATGCTTGTCTATTTGGAATATTTGTAATGCTTCATGAGCAGCTGAATCAACTTTGAGAAATTTGTCACTTAATGAGATAGTCAAGGAACACATCATTGCACAAATTTTATCCCCAATGCAAAACAGAGATATATGAACAAGGAGAGAAATGAATTAAAAGGGGATAAGCCATTCCAGAAAACTTATAGCTTAGAAGATACAGAGAAATTTCACAAATGCAGTCAATTGCAATTGATGCGCTCCCACATTCATTTAGTTCAAGGGTGTCTATGATCCGCTCATTTTCCAGCACAGCTAACAGGCCCCCACTTGCACGAACTTGAACATCACTGCAGACGTCCATCATAGAACTTAGCTGCAATTTTGGAAAGAGACAAATCTTTAGACTAACATTTGTTGAAACAGAGATGTAACCTCTTAAGAGACCAAACAACAAGAATAAAGTAAGAAATTGAACCATCATTCATTGTTTGCAAGCATATTTTATGCATAGCTAATTTGTTTTTAATAAAGGTTTTTGCCTAACTAAAGTGAAAGATATTGCACCAGAGAAAACATATCCTAAACACTCGCAAACCTGAATAACCTAGATATCAAGATTGAGTTTCCAACCATGAGATCAAGCAACTAAACTACCGGTGATTTGCAGTTAAAGAAGACGAGAAAATGCTACTGAAGCAAAACTGAAAACAAGGATATCAGCTAAGTGGAAGTAAAGCATGTTTCTTAACAATGTATATTAATAGTTTTGTACTTGAAAGCAATTATTGGGATAATATTGGATACGAAGGAGTTTCTATAGCGATAATCTAAGACAAAGGATATTGGTGAAGTTTACTTGTCATGGGCATAGAAATTTGCCAAGATAAACCCCATAGAGTTTTATGTCCAAATGAAGTCAAGTGTTAGTTTTGATTCCACTGCAGTTCCTGATATTCTTTTTCCAAAATATCAGTTCACAATATAATTTACTATTTCCAGTTAATGATTAGTTAAACATCTAACTGCATTCAACATCTGTATAAAATATTCCTACAGTATACTATAAAATAAACTTTTATTTTTGAGAAATCATTCAAGAGAATAGAACGACAGATGAAGATGTTACTCATAGGATTAAAGTCGGATTGTTGAAATGGAGAAGTTCTATCAAAGGGTTATGTGATAGAAGGACGCCTACCAAAGTGAAAGGTAAGTTCTATAGAGCAGCTATAAGACAAACAATGTTATATGGTAGTGAATGATGGGATGCTAAAGTCCAACATATCCACAAGATGAGTGTTGCAGAGATGGAGTGTTAAGATGGATGTATGGTCATACCAGATTACAGAAGATTAAAAATGACCACATTCGCCAGAAGTTAAAAGTAACACGTATTGAGGATAAAATGCAAGAAGATTGCCTGAGATGATTTGGACATGTTCTGCATCGGACCTAGAGATGCACCAGTCTATAGGTGTGAAATTATGATTAGTGTGAAGGTGTTCAAAGGGGATAGGGTAGACCTAAAATCACATGAAAGGGAGTTGTCTCGAAAGACCTGCATATGCTTGGCATCAATGCAGACTTAGCTAAAGATAGGCACAATGGAAGAAAAATATCAATATAAATACTTGCTACTAGTTGAGTATAGGTTTTAGACTTGGTAGAGAACTTCTAATATTACTATTACTATTATTATTATTATTATTATTATTATTATTATTATTATTATTATTATTATTATTATTATTATTATTATTATTATTATTTAACTTATTTATCAGCTTTATTTTATTTAGTATAAAGATGATGTAAATGAGCTTGAATGAAAGAGGGGATTCATATAGCCGACCCCAACTTGTTTAGGACTGAGGCGTTGTTGTTGTTATTGTTGTATTTTATTGCATTAACAATCATTTTATTGCATTAACAATCAGAAAGAAAATCTCATTGCACATGCATGCAAGTATTGGAGTTGTTAAGTATTAAAGCATCTAAAGTTGGTGGAGATAAAAGTATGTTGTAAGATAAGATTGTTGTATGGACTTTTGGACTAAAAGTTGAGTATGTCACTTGTTCTTCGTACTTCACAGAACCTCATCCACAACGCAGTTCAAATCATAATATTTTCAAATTGTATAATTCCCTCGCCATGGAGCCAATAACTCCAGATTATATTGTGATGTTCTACCAGATCAGCAAAAACTAATTGGAAGTACATCTAGTAATATAATCTTGATGAGAACTGATGAGTAAGTTGGGAGCATCTGTGTACCAAGGTCATAGACAAGTGTAAATCAACAATTTGAAAAAATGAAAATATTTAAGATTTGACAGGCGATTCTAGCAATCCCAATAATCAACAGAAATTTCTTACGATTCAATGAACCCATGTCAATTTAATCCATGTATCAATGGCAACAATACAACTGTATTGTCAAAGAAGAGATGATTTCCTACAGTTTTTATCAGATAGCAAGGACACTAAAGCATATGCTGAAGATAAAGATGCTTTCTCATAAACATTTTCCAAGGGAGAATTCTTCACTTGTCTTCAATGTTATTTTTATTTTGGCTAAGAATTTCTAACTTAAACGAAATCTGTAATTGGTAAATGATGGCATGGCTCTGGAAATCCATATGACCATCCTGCTTATATCCAAGTCATGTTTCTGTAATGACCTCCAGGTCATTTCTGTGTTTATGCCTCTTATTCGTTGTTTAGAGTGTTCCTATAGCGACCCCAAGTCATTTATTACTTGTTGGGACTGACAGTTCGGTCACCTGGTTGTTCGTTTGGTTTTTATGCGAGTTTTAGTGTTTTGAAGCTTTTGAACCTAGAATTGTCAGTTTTGATCAAAAGTTCAAGAAGATGACCACAGAATCCAATTCTGACGATTCCATCAGCTCCGGAAGGATCATTTTAGGCTCGAAGCATGGTCGGCATGACTCCCGAGGCTTTCCGTGCGAGTCTGTGCGATTAGGCGTTTTAACTTTCAAGTTAAGGCCCAAGTTTGACTTTAGTCAACATTCTGAGTAAACAAGCTCAGCGCGGTTAGCTCCGGAATGTTGAGTTTGGCCTAGAACGACCCTTCGTTTGGATCCTGAGGCTTCCGGGCTAATTTCGAGCTGCCTTGTGGATTTTGGCTTAAATGGAGTTGGGTGTGGGACCCATATTCTGTCAAGATGACCTCGTATGGAAGTTTTGACTGCTCTGTTGAGTCTGGAATGTCGAATTTGAGTAGTTGGCATATCTCGTTTGCATGTACAGGGTCCCGAACCAATCCACCCGGGTGACTTTGCTGAAAAATCCTAGTGCCTGAGTTCTGGTGCAGCCGCTTTTGCGCCCCTGGGTTCGCTTAACCGAACGTCGCTTTTGCGACCAGGGTTCTGCTTAAGCGAGGCTAGCCAGTCAGGCGGTTGTCGCTAAAGCGGCCCTAGTTTCGCTTTTGCGGACCTCGCTTCTGCGGCTTGGGTTCACTGAAGCGATGCTCGCTTTTGCGGTCAGGAGCTTGCAAAAGCAAGGCCGGCCTCTTTGAGGCCTGTCACTTAAGCGACATTAGTGGCCGCTTAAGCGAAGCTCAGCAGCGTTTTTAGTCAAGTGTTGGTCGCGAAGTTAAGCATTTATTGGGCTTTGATTTGGCGACTCCTCTATTTGAGCTCCGGTTTGAGTGATTCGAAGTCCTGTGTGATCGTTGGGATCGTGGCTACTTGGGTTTGTGATTGGAAGTTGTTGTAGAACCTCCGTTTGATGTGAATTTGCATGTCCTTAGGCTTAATTGTTGTTATCTTTGCATGATTACTTGTTTTGGCTGTTTCGGGCCTCGGATTGTGTTCAATTTTGGAACACAAGTTCGGGGCATAGTTTAGGATCTCTTGACGGAGTCAATTCCGGAAATTCTAGTGCGGGTCCCACAATTCCCGTTTGACTCCAAAATTGGTTCGTCTCTATTTTGAGTGTTTTTGGTGTATAAACGGCCGTACTAACATTGTGATCCTATTTTTGATAGCGTGGCAGCGTTCGGAGTCATTTGGAAAGGAAAAGCTCCGGCCCTGTAATTTGGAGCGCGCGCGGTCGGCCTACAAGTAGGCTACAGCTTCCTTTCTATTTAGGTTGAGCTTGAATGCGTAAATTCTTGATGATTAGAGTGAATTGGGGGCGGATACCTAGTTATTCCTACTTTCCTTCTTAGATACCATGTTTTAGGACTGACCGCTATTGTTCCAGGATTAGTACCATGCTAGCTTGGGTTTTTATGTGTGTTGTTGCATGCTGTTGTCGTTTTGTTACGTTGCTAATTGATACTTGGAGCATGTTCAGCCTTAGTCTAGGTTAGACTAGTATTGCCTTAGACTTGCGACCCTGGTAGCCTTGTTTTGTCTCCAACGTTGTTTCGGACGGGCTAAATCCATGTAGACTGAAATAGCCGACTTGGGTCTGATATTATGAGCCTTAGTCTAGGTGTTTTCGCGGCTTTGTAGACTTTTTGCCTTCTCTCCCTATCTTTGCAGCTCCAATGCGTTATCAGAGGTTGTGTGCTTTCTCGAGATTGGAGTGTTTCAGGCCTAAAGCCTTTTGTGATTCTTGTGAGTAGACGTTGATCCACGATGACTTGGAACTTACTTGAGATCCTCTTCGGAGTCGACACGCCTCCGGGTCACTCTTGCTAGCTGGGCGGCTTACGCCCCTGAGAGTGGACTGGCTGGCTGGGCAGCCTTGATATCTGAGATCCTTTTCAGAGTCGACACGCCCCCGGGTCACTCTTGCTAGCTGGGCTGGTAGTGGACTTGCTGGGCGGCCTAGACTTATTGTCACTTTTGCTAGCTGGACTGGGAGTTGACTGGATTTGATGGCTACTTGGGCTGGGAGCCCGACCTCGATTCGTAGACTTAGTTATTCTGTGTACCTGTCAGGCTTATGGGGATCCATTCGGGTTTTATTTAAATTTGCGCACGAGTGTACCTTCTGGGCTTATGGAAGTCTAGTTAGGTTTAGTTTAGTTGTACTTAGATTTACTTTTGGTGTGCTCATGTGCTTTCTTCCATATCCGCTTTGACCTCTGTTTGTGTCTAGATTCTATCTTTTTCTAATTGTCTTTACCTTTCTTGCTCAGTCGGCATGTGATGCCTACTAAGTACCTTTGTTTTGGTACTCATGCTACACTCTACATCTTTTTTGTGATGCAGGTCCTAGTACCAGCAACCAGCGGTGATCGTTCGTGATATCTTTTGCTGCTTTTGAGGACCGGAGACGAGGGTGAGCACTTGGCATCCTGGACCGGCCTGTCTCCTACTGTTTATATGTTTAGCTAGTCTTTTGCCTTTGAGATGGCTAGTTGTGGTCCACTTTTGGGACTTTTACTTTCATATTAGATAGCTCTGTACTCGTGACTTCCAGGTTCTGGGAGGATTTTCTATTGTATATAGATTTTGGTTTGCTTCCGTTCTTGTCTTATTTTATTATTAGTGTTATTTCTGTTTAGTTCTACCCTCATGCTCATTACTTGTCGTTCTAGGTACGGGTTGGCTTACCTACTGGTGGGTTATAGTAGGTGTCATCATGACTCGAGGAATCGGGTCATGACAGTTTCCTCTAAGAGCTGCCTTCTCCTTTTATTTCTCTTTCCGAGGCATGTATCCTTTGGAAGGGGAGATTTTGGCCAATGACAACCAAGATAGTGTTTCCAAACATCACAGACCAAGTGAACAACAATAAAAGAAGGCAGAGATTCCTATGTTTTCTCATTCTTTTTTTTTTATGACAAGGGAAACCCGCAGCCGCTACCTTTTGGGTGCGCACAGGGTAAAAACCCCGCTCCTATGCAATAGCTCGCAAACGTTTTCTCATTCTTTCTCGCTCTTAATCATTCAAGTAAATACCGTTCTTCTAGAAATGCTCTTGTCAAATATGGATCTGAAAGTACCATTGTTGAGTGTGTTACTACGCACCTTTCTTTACAAGTGTAATGTGTTACTATGCACCTTACCACTCCCCTTCCATTGGAAGTCTCAATCAAATCTTATCCCCACTTTGCTAAAAGATAGACTGGAGAATCCATATTGCATGATCATTCACTTGAAGAAGCTATAATATTTATATGTAAGGGTGTTCTTAAGTACTATTCTCAGTTGTAATTGTTACAGATTGTACAGGAGATATTTTTGTCTCAGGAAGTTCTCAAACCAAGGTGGTAACCATAGAACACCATATTTGGCAGAAACAACAATATAGCACCTAGTGCAACCACTCCTAGTGTCAACAAGAAGAAACACATATTCAGAGAATATAAAGATGCATACTGAATTAAGGCAGTAACCCGTTTGACTCACAAAAGCAGTTCTCTCTTTTATATTCAAACCATCATCCATCCCTGTGACTTGAAGGTACATCAATCTGTGATCCAAAAACAGCCTCCATGGTAAAATTACTCAAAAAGAAACACTGAGAAACAGGTCAATCCATCAAATCACAATGTTAACCTATAAGTTGATGAAGCAAATTAGAAAAGATAAATATGGTGTGCATTGATTCCCTCTACCATGGTTATAATCTACCTACAGAACTCCATATGCAAGAGAAAATACTTCAATCCTAAGGCTGCACCTCCCCTATGAAAAAAAAATAGAAATCCTACATTCTGAAATTATCCACTACCAAATATGTTCCTAAGGTACTTTACTGTCCAATGAACAACTGAAAGGAGCACTGAGATAGTTTGTGTCACGTAGTAGTTATGTCAGCCAGTATAAACATTTATAATGACATCCGAATCTCATATGATTTACCAGATAGCTACTGCTTTTGATGCACCAAGGACTTCCCATGCCAGAACTATATTCAACTTGGACAAGCAAACAAAAAGACTGGGAAATAAAGAAAATGAGATCCGTGGTAATATTCTTCCACTGTTTCATACCTGTGCCATGCTTGTTCATGGCTGAATAATGAACTTTTCACAAGCTTTACAGAAGGAGCGTCACTTGTACCATCTGTGTCACATCAGAGAGTAGATAATGCTTCCACAAGTAAAAAGATCAGATTGCCAATAATAATCTGAACACGTACCACTTCTCTGTAAGGCTGCCAAAAATGATTCCTCACTTTTAGTACTGGTATAGATTGTTCCAGGTTTAGCCTGATATATAACTGAAAAAGAATCCAACTTTCAGCGAACATCATATAAAATGAATAAGACAAGAAGTCAAGTTTACTTTAGAGAAGTTTCTCTTGAATATTTTGTGGATGCTTTACTGCTTCCTCAAGAATGTAAAACATGAGTTCATACCCATATCAACCAAGGAAAAATCATTACTTCCATCTTCATAGATTTCCAGCACATGGAGTTGGCGTGCACCGGCATCATAATAGGAAACTCCAATCCTTGAAGAATAGTTTAATTATCAGTCAAATACTAATTCAACATTCGACTCTATTGCTAGCATCTCTTTTTTGTTTTCCCGTCCTACAGGCATTTTTTTTCTACAATCAAGCTCAAGACAAAGATTTTCCTTTTATTGACTGTTTTTCCCTCTTTTTTTTACTTAAATATCAATGATACCATCCAAAATCAGATTGAGTCTTGTTTTTAAAGATATACATAACATATGAAGATGGTATATATCGTTATTATCATTGTTTATCTCCCTTAAATCCATTCATTCAAGAAGGTCCCAAAGCAACTGCTGACATTTTAACAGAATCGTAAACATCACCAATCACCTGTGTCCGTGCATAACACATGCCATATAAACCTGCATTATAAGCCATAATGGAAAAAGTTATATACATCTAGTCACTTGTAATTGTATATCAATTAGATTGAATGTAACAAAGAGAACTGGGATTTTTCAAGTAAAGCTTCAAGAAGTGAAATAGCAAGCATGTTCAGCCTGTGAGTGTAGCAAGCATCGATATTGCTGCTCCGAAAACATAATAAGCATAATTCTTGTGAACATCAAGTAAATCATTACCACCATGCAAAGACTTGAAAATGAATAGACAGAGATTCAATTTTCCAAAGTAAGTGTAAACAAAAAGTTACATCATATCCATTAAATTATCATCTAAAATAGAGAAACTTCTTAGTTTTCAATCAAACAGGCAATGGAAATAAAACTTATCGTGCTATGTCCTGACCAGAATTTTCAAATGCTTTGGTTTATTTAGCAACGTAAATTGGACGATCCACGGGGCTAAAATTTCTCAGATATTAAATTAACATATATCATGAGCTTATAATAAAGCATCATCTGTTGATTCAAACAACATTTGATTATTTAACTCTATCCAGTTCTCTATAAACAGAGATAATAACAACCTTTAGATATTAGGACCAATCCAATGTCTGCTTCCTCAGGCAGATTTCTGAACCTACTTGCTGAACAGATGCTCACTTACCTAATGCAATTTAATTTCAGTACACTAATCAGCTAGTTGAAGACTAATTTTAATTTTCTTATCCAAGTACCCTATCCACAACCAAACACACAAATACAAACTAAAAATTCGGATCACAAATTTGTCTTAATAAATGTATTAAATTACATCTCAATTGATGTCTAAGAGCAAAATGTCTTACATTCTGCTTCCTCCAAAGCAATTTTCGCAATGAAATAGGTTATGAACTCCAAACAAACTTGGTTTACTTACCGTGGACTCTTCCTCTTCTGCCAATTCAGGCATAGATGATCTTATCTGCGATTGCTCTTCTCACATGACAGTTCAATTATTTGATCCAATTTTCAGAAACACAAAAACAAATTACATCAAAAATGCAAATAGACAATTGAACAAAGTTAAATTGTGAGTGTGCAAGTGTGGTATATTTGGTACCTCGATCATGTGCAAACGACGCCTCCATTTGTGGCATCTATAGTACGTAGGGTTAAGCAGGAAAGCGAGTAAAATGCAGAAGCGAAATTTCACTTGGAAGAGAGAAGCTGAGGGAGAGGAAATGGCGGGAATGCGTAAATCGGAGGGACTTGGGATTTGAATTTATAGAGAAAAGGGGAATAAATACAATTGGTACCGACTGCCGGGTACGCTGGCATTCCTTTGGCTTTGGACAATTACTCCATAATCACTCCCTTCAAGCAGGCCGTTTATTGGGTGGTTTTGGACTAAAATCAAAATCAAATTAATTTTGTGGGTTTTTTAATTATCAAAAACCAAATCAAACTATATATAAATGGTATAATATATTAATGTGTTATTTAATTTGGCTTCAGCGGCCATTTATCTCTTTCAATTTTAAGTGTGCACAAGTCAACAGTTAAATTTGTATAAAGTTGAATAAGCAAACACAAACGTTCTATGTGGCACAATGCACGTAGTACACAAATGCTCATGTAGGACACCACATAAGACTCATGTATCTGTTTATTCAACTTTATACAAATTTAGATGTATATTTGTGCACACTCAAAATTGGAGGAAATAGATGTTAGGGAGCTCATTACCCCCAATGTGGTAAACCAGAAAAAGGGTTTTATCATCCGAATCCTAATTTAGTCAGGCTTCAATGCGAGTATCAAATACCGAATAAAAAAAAGGCACTTTATGTATTATTATGCTATATAAATTCATATCCAGAGATTTTGGTTAGGTTTTTAAGAAACATAATGATATTCCTCTATTTTATTTTATTTTCCTTACAATTTAAAAAGAAGTTTTCAACTTATAAACCAGTATTAACCTTTTACAATACTCTTCGCACTTATATACATACGATTCAATTGAATATAAGAATCTTCCGAATTTTTAAGACATGATTATCAATTTTCAAAGATCAAAATATAATATTAATAGAAGAAGATAAAAGATGAATGAGAAATATGAAGTGAATAAGAATACATATTTATTGTTGAACAAGAGGTATTCTTCGCGTGAAAAGTTAAGAAAAGGTAATAAAAAGAATTATAGTTCGTTCATTTGTGGGCGAACTACCTTAAAGTATTTGTTATGTAATTTGGGGTGTATTAGATGAAGCTAATAGTAGGGATTGACAATTCGCCTATTTATGGGTGAAGAGTTCGTTTTAATATAATCTGTATTTTTAGGAAGGGTCTCTTTTGATACGTAATGCCCAAAAAATATCTGTTTTGGAGGCAGACTCTCGTAATACCTACACTTGAAAAATGCAAAATCTTCATAAGTGATTTTGTATGAATGATATTCATGCAATAGTATCTACTCCAATCTCTACCACTAGTTGTCAAATAAAACTATTTGACACCATGTTAAATATGAAAATTTTGAGGTAAAATGGGGCTATATTTCGGCTAGAGAAATTGTAAGATGTCGAGAAGTCAACAATGATAGACCTCAATCTAATAATTAATCTTTTTCTAGTAATAAATATTAAGAACAAATATACATATTTTATTCGTAAATGTTTTTATTAATAAGTGCTACTCGTTAATCATGTTGTATCAAAAAGATTAAAACGTATTTGTGATGTTGATAATTTGTGGTATAGAAAGTAAAATTGTTGATCATATGTTTTTTAGATGTCCTAAAACACTGTTGGTGTGAAGAATTTGTCATATCAATTGCCCTAATGTGAAAAATACAATAGATTTTGCTAGATGATGGAACGATAATTTTGTTAATGTTAATCAATATTCCAATTCTATTAATCTTGTTAACTGTTTCTGTTATATGACAAATTTGAAAGGAAAAAACTTAATAAGCTTTAGTGGAATATTTGTGAACCAATAATAATATTATAAACAAGGCACTTTCTGATTTATAAGATCATGAAACAATTTTCTTGCTGCTTTTTCCTGCACAAGTTTACAAATGCTAGCTTACATGAGGAAAAAAAAAGAAAGATAGACAAGTATTGAAATGACGGTTATTGACATTTTGGTAGTTTGTTTCAAGTCTTTGGTAATCCAATTCAATTTGTTAAGAAGATCATCATCGCTGAAGCACTAACAATTCATGTAGCATTGAAAAACGATATGAAAAATGAAGGGTTAATATCTTAAAACGTCACTGAACTATGAGAAATTATCTAGAAAAGTCATTGAACTTTGTATTGTATTAATAAAATCACTCAATTTAAAACTTTTATCCTCCAAAATCACTCAACCACATTTATCATTAAAATAAATTTAACATGATATAATCAAATAAAATATTTTTTTATGCCATATAATCATGAATCCATAAATAAATAAAACTATTATCTATTTATTATTATACCGACTCACCCACAAAATATCGATCTGCTCAACTGGTTAAGCAAAAACATGCAGAACATTTTATAGGAAATTACTAAAAGATCGACCTTAAACTGCACCTACACTTTCAATTTGACGGATTCGACTCCTCCCCATTTCTCTTCTCTCCATTTTCCCAAGTTCCTATTTGGATTAGTGACACATGACATAAGTTTAATTTAATGGCTCAAATTTAATTTATTAAAATAAAGCTCTAACCATGGTTAGAATAACTAAATACTTTCATATATTTTCTGCCAAAAGATTTTTACAATCTTACCAGTTCTAAATTTACACTATATTTTTCTAAATTTATATTTTAATTATTTCTTTTTGCCTTGAGTAAATTTCGTAAATATATGAATGCAAGTACCCACACATCTAATCACTTTGTCTTATTTACTCATTATAATACAATCAAATTAACTCTCCTTCAGCAAAATATATTCGGCAACTTATTACTAATGAATTATTTTATGCAACTTTACTATTTCTATGAATATAATTTTATTTATATATTTTTATATGATAGTACTCTCTACAAAAACAATTATTCATCCTATAAGAAAAACTATCAATCTTAAAGGTAAACAACATTTTTTGAAGTACAATAATTTTTCAATTGTTTTATATTTGACACTCTCTAATTAAATTAATTAAGATTTATAATGAATAAATGAAGGTAAAACGATTGATATGTAATTACTCGCATTTATATATTTAGGAAATTTACTCTAGGCAAGAATGATTTTTTTAAAATATATATTTAGAAAAAATATAATGTAGATCTAAAATTGTGGATTGTAAATAGGGATGGCAATGGGGCGGGGCGACTGTGGGGCGAGGCGGGTTTAAGGTTGTGTGGGGCGGGTTGAAGTGGATTTTTCTTATAACTAATGCGAGGGGAGGGGGGGCAGGGGGGGGGGGTTGCAGGTATAAGTGATTTTATGTGGATTCAAATTTAATTTTAACTTTTTACATGTTATAAGAGTGATAGAACATTATTTATTAAGATAATTTTTTTAAAGCTACTAAAATATTCAAAATAGTAAATGAAAATGGTTCAATAAAAAATAATATAATTTCTTACATGTTTCCCAATTGACCTCTAAAAAATAATTTTTTAAGTCACTCTCCTATTAAATTAATACAACTTAATGAAAAAATGAATTTATTTTCATGAATTTTATTTTTAGTATCAAACTTAACTAGAAAAAGAAAATATTAAGAAAATTATGCGTGGCGGGTTCATGTGGGGCGGGTCTATGCGGGGCGGGTTGAAAATGAAAAAAGTTATTATGCAGGGCGGGGCGAAGCGGATTAAAAGTTTTGCAGGTTAAGCTCAACCCGCCCCGCCCCTGCTCCGCATCGCCCCATTGTCATCCCTAATTGTAAAAAAATTGAGAGAAAATATATGAAAGTAATTAATTATTTTAACTATGATTAAGATTTTATTTTAATTAATTAAATCTTGACCATTAAATTAAACTCATGCCATGTGTCACCAATCTAAGTAGGAACTTGGGAAAAATGGAGAGGAGCCAAATCCCAATTTGACGCAATCCTTTAACATTATTGTTTGCTAGTAATTATGTTAATATTGCATAAATAATTAAGTAGAAAGTACTAATCTAATTAACTTTATAGATTTTATAATTTTATTTATTTGCGAATTGTGGAGCTCATAATTATATAACATTAAAAAGTATTTTATTTTGCCTTGTCAAATTTATTATAGTGATAATATAGTTAAATGATTTTTAAAGATAAAATTTTTAAGTTGAGTGATTTTATTGATACAAAACAAAATTTAGTGACTTTATTAGATAATTTTTCATAGTTCAACAATGACCTTTTAAGATATTAACTCGAAAAATGAATGGTCAAATGTGTAAATCTTGTCTGATGCAAAAAATATGATGGATATGATACTGAAAAAGAGTGTAGTTTCGTGGAAGGTAGAGACTATTTGTGAGATATTTAAAAGCTTATGAATTTCTTTAAAGATGTACACATTGGTGGTATTCCTAAATCTTGAAATATATTAGTATATAATGTAGCAAAATTTTCTATTTCCTTATTACATAAGTTTGTTTGATTTGTGCTTTCCCTAGTTGAACGGTAAGTACTACGCTATTGCATCCTCTAACTTCTTAAGACCGTTAACTATGAATTAATATAGTAAAAATGCTTGTTGTAAGGATATTTTTTTTTATTCATTTCATTAAATAATACTAGTGCCATATAAAAGTAACTATCAGTTTCAATCTCTGAACTAGTCTTCCACATTTCATTAAATAATACTAGTATTTCATGCATTTTTTATTTTATTTTTAAAAAAAAGACAAACTAACAATTGATAGAAGAATTTCAAAGGCCAAAATATCTAAATTTCACAGTGAACTCAAATTTTTATTTTTCATTTTAAAAAAAATTACATTTGGTAAAGAATATACTATAATTTAGTAAAGGCGGAATGACCTGAGAGACCCCTGTACTTGGCTCCGTTTGTTATCTAGACCCTTCTACTCACGACTTTGCCAAGTGGACATTTAAAGTTATTAAAATGCACTATTCTAAATCCTTCTGACCATTGACCAAGCTTATGCAACGTTTATTTGCTGAATAGGATGAAATGTATGGTTCCACGCACTGAAAAGCAAGTGAAAACAAAATTTTAATTAAAAAATATTAAAATTAAAAAGAGAAATATAATAATGAAAAGAAAAGAGAAAAATCCCATCTTCTCCATTCCCATTTACTGTTTCTCTTCTTCCTCCTCGTAAGCATTGCTGTCGCTGCCATCGTCGGCCCTCACCCTCCTCTCTAACCCACTTCTTCTTTTTTTCTTTATCCATCATTTTTTTCATTAACACAAAAGATTTACAAGAGAAAAAAAAAGAGAAAAGAAACAAACAAGAAAAATCAAGATTTAAATAGCAAAGATGAAAAGGTTAAAACAGAGAAAAAAAATGAAAGTTTGAAAATGATTAAGACTTATTCTAGTTTGTTAAAGAAATCAAGAAAGAAAAGGAAGATAAATTTTACTCCAGTTTCCGTTTCGACGGATCTTCTGGCCAAACAACTCGTCGGGGTCGACTTTTTGGCACTAACAGGCTCACTGGTGGCTATTTTTGAATAAAGTGGCCGGAGACATTTTTTCCGGTGAATCAGTTTCAAAAGACTAATTTTTGAGATGAAATTGAGATTTTCTTTTTTAAAAAATAATATTTGTCATAATAAAACTGATGTGGCAATTTTTAGCTGTGTGACAATTTTTATCTGACGTGTATAGTGATGTGTAATCCATATCAGCGCAATTGAGAGATATTCATGTTTAGAGGGGTTTAAAATAGCGCATTTTAATAATTTTAAGTATTTACTTGACAAAATCGTAAGTAAAAGTGTCCAAATGACAAACGAAGTTAAATACAAAGGATCATGAGTACTAGAGTTATATAAAATGGGACATTAGCTAGTACGGGAGTACTATTTTTTGTGGAATGGGGTGGGATAGGAGGGGTGACCACTGACCACCGGCATTGGACAAAAAGAAAAGAGAAATGTTAATTCACTTTATTTAAAGATTTAAGTGATTTATCCTAATCATCTGTTTTTTTTAAAAAAATCTTTTGATATAATTTAATTTATAGGATAAATTAATTAGTTACTACTATTTTTATTAAGTTTATTAATTATTATTTATAATTTAATTTATATGTAATTACTTTTAAATAATTTGTTTATCTAAAAAACATTCCACATTACCAATACAACAACAACAATTTATCCGGTCAGTGGGATCTAGGGAGACTAGAGTACACAGACATCTTATCATTATTTCGTGGAGGTAGAGAAGATATTTCAAAACACTATCGGCTCAAATGCAACAAATTCAAGTATAAAAAAGAAGAAAACAATGTAGAAATCACAACAACTAACAAAGGAAATAATGCAAAGCTTACAAGAAAGGAACAAGAACAACAAAATAGTGCGATAATGAAAACATTGTTTACAACATACGATAATAAATATCAAAAGCTAAAACTATAATAATATTGCTAGAACAATGACAAACAAGCCAAACCCTCGAAATTAAAAGCAAAACAACCATTCACTACCCACTAATCAGGGATAAAAAAGGCAAGTGTCTTAGGCCCACAAATTTGAGGTAGTTTGTTTTTTTTAGCAATAACAGATTATAGATTTTTTTTAGAAGAAAAATATTGAATAAGTACTATTTATAATTAAGATTATTTTTTTCTATAAAATGAAAGAATTATTATAAAAGTTTGGCATATTTGGAGTAAAGATTAAATTGATTGATTATATTATCAATTAAAAAAATTATTAAAAGAAATCAATTATAGCTTCTTTCTTTTTTAACAATTATGCATCTCAAGAGCTAAAGAATAAAATTCGTAAGAAAATATATTAATTTTTTTTTTTAGAATTTAAGATCTCCATTCGATTTTCTTCTTAGATCACTAATGTGTTTGAGTCATCCTTGCGGGTCTTGTCACTAACCTTCTATCCTAGTACGCAATCTTCATATCCTCCTAAGGGCATGTCCTCAATAAGCTGAAGATACACTATATCGTACTTAATCAGCTCTCTCCAATACTTCTTCGACTTACCTTTGCATCTCTTTACCTCCACTATATCCATTATCTCACACCTTCTTATTGGAACAACCGCATATCTCCTTATAACCAATACAATATATAAAACTCAAACTTACACAAATAAAAATAGTTCTAGTCAATATAGTATGGTTCCTCATGTGACTGATTAAATGATCACATGACACAAGAGGCAAAGGAGAGTGCTCACTGTACTCTGCCATTGTTAGTTGTTACTCTTTCATTATTTTTTCTATTTCTTAGATCTTGATGATTTTTTTAACTAGTAGAATTAAGAAATTGGAGTGATACTACACTGTGCTTATTAATATATTCAAATCATATTCATTCCATTCCAAAGAAATTCACATCAAGAAATGGGGAATATTGATATTATAATTGGGACCACTCATGTGTTACGTATCCCTTGCCGATATTTATTGCAATATTAAAACTTTATACATTGGTAATAGGACCTTAATCCATTTTTAAAAAAAAGTCTATACTGATTATGGAAGAACTAAATAAATTGAACATTGACCTAAAATCATTAATCAAAAGATAGATAATAAATATTCCATTAATAAGCTTTGAGCATTAATAACATTTAGTCAAATGAGTATTAAATACTTTTAAAGGTAAAATATCTTGAGAGAAATAGTTTTATGAATTTTTTTTTTTTGCATCATATCAAATATGAAGAATTGGAAAAAAAAAAGTTATAGAAATTTATGGAGTTTGGAAGTGAAAGTGAACATGTTAGTACTCTGAAAAATTGCAGTGGTCACACTATCTTCCCGGCCCAATATCACATGACTTCAATAATGCACTAATATAATACTTGTAGTAAGTAACTATTCTGCTATTTGCCTATCCCCTTCACATTGCATAATCTTTTCTTCATCTGGGTATTCTCACAACCAAAATTTTGCATTATCCCACCAACTTCAGTTGTTGTCTATTAATCCCCGCCTAACACAATTCTGCGAGTCACTCCACTAACAATTTTTATCTTAAAAAGTCTCTTCAACTTTATTTTGTAACATAAAAATCACTCAATTAATGATAATATCTCAGAAAGTCATTCAATTTCATTTAATAACAAAAAAACCACTCAACTATCATCATTTCACCTACAAAGTCACGTAGGTTCCCCACCCACCCACTCTCCCTCCTCTTGTCTTCCTTCACTTGCAAATATTTAAGTGCACATTGTGTGCTAAGTGCTATATCAGCCCCTTACTTCACTCAAATACTCTTTCTCCCCGGCTCAAATTTATCTCTCGATCAATATATAGCAAAACTTTAATTAAGCCAGCATTTTCTGTCTCTAACTTTAGCATTAATCGGACAATATGGATGTCTACGGACGGTCAACACCAGAAGTGTTTCGTATTGATGATCTTCTTGATTTCTCAAACGAAGAGATCTTTTCCTCCTCTAAAGCCTCCATCGACTTTGATCTCAATCACCATTACCAACCACCTCCTACAGATAATATTGCTGCCGCCGATTGTTACTACGATGCTCTTCCCAATTCCGTTGACTTCACCGATAAACTCTGCGTTCCGGTAAGTCCATATACACATAAATACATCTTCGATATCAACTTAATAACCCTTAGAATGTGTATAGTACGATAAAGGAAAAAATAATTATTTTATGAAAATGTATTACTTTTCCAACCATATTACTTTTTTGTTCCAATTTATATATGATACACTTTTGAACATTATCAACATTTTATCCATATTGATGCTCACTTATTTGGTAAAAAGTCCACAAATATGTACTTTTTCTAAAGGGAATTTTGAAACATTAATTGCTGAGTCATTTCATATTTTTTAAATTTTGTATCTAGTTAAACTATATCACAAAAATTAAGATAAATGAAATAAAGTTTTCTGGGATATGGTGGGACAGTCAAAAATATTTTCTGATAAATAAACACTTCTTAAAGATTCAATTCGAATACTATTTTAGTAAAAGTTTGGAGTATTGAGGATCGATAATAATGTTTTCTGTTAGCTAAAGTAAAATAATATATGAAGTTAATTATAATTGAGATAATTATATTGCATATAGAACACTTCCCATTCTAAAAGTGAGGAGGTTATTTTCCCACTTTGGTAAAAGTGCTTTGTGATGGTGTAAAATAATTAGAAAAAAGTGAAACCTTTTATTTAGATTTTAAATTAAATACATTACTAGTATATAGTAGCTTAAAAATATATTTCACATAGTTGGTACAATTTAATCTGTTATTTCATACTTTTTTCCATCTCAATTTATGTAAAGTAATTTGACTTGGCATGAAGTTTAAGAAATAAAAAAAATACTTGATCTAAAATAAGTCATAGATATTTGTAAGACTATAAATTATTTCATTAATTAAAGATAAAATAAATATTTTAAAGTTAAATTATTACATAAAATGTGTCTTTTTTTTAATTGACTAAAAAAAATGTAACATATAAATTGGAAAAAAAGAAGTATTTGGAATTATCCTATCATGTTTTGCTACAAAACCTTCCCTAATATTTAGGTGAACTTAACCTATTGATGTATAAAGAACTTATTCATTTAATGTTATAATTTATTTATTCTTGTTCTTGTTATTTGTGAAGAGTGATGATGTAGCAGAGTTGGAATGGCTATCGAACTTCGTGGAAGATTCATCCAATAATTTCCCTTCAAACTCCTTAACACAATCCATGTACCTCAATAATACCAATAATAGTACTACTACTACAACATTGCACAGCAAATCAAGAAGCAAACGTTCACGTAATTCAAACACTTGCTGGAATACTTCCTCACACCAAAACTCCAATCAAGGCAAAAATTCACTAAATTATAACATAAACAAATTTTCATCATCTTCAAAGTCAGAGATTATTACACCGAGAAAATGCACCCATTGTGCATCAGAGAAAACGCCGCAGTGGCGAACAGGTCCATTGGGCCCAAAAACACTTTGCAATGCTTGTGGTGTAAGGTACAAATCGGGGCGGTTGGTACCTGAATATCGTCCGGCTGCAAGCCCAACTTTTGTGTTGACACAACATTCGAATTCTCACCGGAAAGTAATGGAACTCCGGCGACAGAAAGAGGTTATTGATCAACAGCAACAGCAGGGAATGTATGGACATCACTATCAGGTCTGCTGATGTCATTTGTATGCCACGTGTTACAATCATTAAGCTAAAGTGGATGCCTTTCTTTTTTTTTTCTCTAAAGAGACTTTTATCGTCTTTTCGATATTTTCTTTTATTGCCTATTTAAAGGTATTTGAGATTATCACTTTCACTATTATTTCTTTTGATTTATGGTTCCATGTCTTATGTATTAAAACTCAGTGGTCGTTTGATAAAGTCTATTAGAAGAAATAATGCATGTAGTATTTTATTAGATACACTTTTTCGGTCTATGTTATACACTTTATTGTGTGTTGAGGAGTGTATTATTAATACATGATTTAATATCTAGATATCTCAAGTCTTCAAGTGTATACAATATGAGTTCATATGCCTCTATTTATTGTATTCATAGTGGCAAACAAATTGTGGAGTAATATAGAAAAGAAGAAACATATATATATATAGTGTTCATCAACCTTGAAAAGGCATATGACAAAGTCTCGATGGAAATCCTCTGAAAATGTCTGGAGGCTATAAGGGTGCTGATGACTTACATTAAGGCGATAAAGGGAACCTATGATAAAGCCAAAACTCGGGTTAGGGTTGTGGGAGGAGATTCGAAATACTCTCCAGTTGAGATACAATTGTACCAGGGATTAGTTCTAGCCCATTTCTATTTATCTTGGTAATGGATGAATTGACATGATATATTCAAGATGAGATGCTTTGATGTATGTTATTTGTGGATGACATAATACTGACTGATGAGATATGCAATAGTGTTAATGCCATGTTGGAGGTCAAGGAAGTGGGAACATCGATGATGATAGCACATCCTGTTGGTGCGGCGTAGATGTAGTCAAGGCTTGCCTCTAGAGTCTTGTGTGATAAAAAGGTACCACCAAAATTTAAAAATCAGTTCTATAGGATTGAATGTTATATTATCGAGGACATGACCTTATATATGAAGATGTGAATGACGCATATTAGGATTGAATGTTAGTATGTAGTGCAATGTTGTGTTGCTTTTCGAGGGTTTAGGCTTGTTGATGTTTATTGTTGTATTACCGTATTCTTATAGTTCTTGCTTTGATATTTATCATCATTTGTTGTTTATTGTATATCAATTATCACAATAAATTTGTTGTTGTTCTTGTTCCTTTCTTGTAGGCTTCTGCTTTCCTTAATAGTTGCTATGTTTTCTTCCTCTTTGTACTTGGACATTTACGTTGATAGTCTTTCAGAAACAACCTCTCTACCTCCTGAGGTAGTGGCACGATCTGCGTATACTCTACCTCTTCAGATTTACTTGTGAAATTTTACCAAGTATGTTATTTTTGTTGTTGTATAGATACATACAAAAAAATGTTATAATATAACATTAATCATGGAGATTACGGGGATGTTAAAGAGTGTGAGAGTAAATTCATAATTGTGAGGAATAGTGGAGGAATAAATGAAGAAGAGTAGTGGGAGTAACTTCTTAAAAGTTATTGACATTTATGATAATTCTATTATTTCATAACATTCCCCCTTAAATGTCCATAGATGATGTGCCTCTCTATCATTGTGATCATATCATATGTCTCTTACATATGTTGAGTCCTTGAACTCAGTCAAATACATTCTTGAGAATCACTTTATTCATGATCTCATCATCGCTAATAAATTGCTCAATCGACTTGTTTAGAGCAACAATCAAGTGACAAAGGCTTTTATTTGCATAAAAATAAAAATTGACAATTACTTAAAGTATCCTTTAATTTAAAATTGGATATTACATACTCTTTGTTTGTACAGGTTATGTTTGTATGGTAATATCCACTTGCGTTATATAAAAAAATTACTCAGACTAAGAGCATAGTTGGATGAATTTATAACTAACTTATAATTATTGACTTATTTTTAAGTTAAAAATAAGTGTTAAAAATAACTTTTTTATTTTATCCAAATATTATAAAAATACTTTAAAACTATTGTAACTAAAAGACTTAAGTCATATGCGTCCCCTTAAAGTTGTCCGCATATTTCACTTAGACACCTCAATCTAGACTTGTATCAATTGAACACTTAAATCTTAACAGAATTATACGTATTTGACACAAAATGATAATCAATAAAATGTAATGACCCGGAAGGTCATTTTTAGAAATTTTTGTACAATTATCATTTTACCCCTCTTGATATTGACCCGAGTCTTTTCTGATTGAATTTTGAAATTAGTTTCGAACTTTGAGTAAGAAGTTGTGAATTATGTAAGTTTTTGGTTTCAAAAGGCTAAAGATGCTTAAAAGTGGTTTTCGGTGTCTTTTTAGAGTTTCGAGTGTCGGAATGGAATTTCGTTGATTTCATCAGTCCTGGAATGTGAAAATTAGTCTAAGAGAGTTGTCGATTTTAGGTTTGGAGTCTTTCTGATGATTTGAGGTCCTAAGTTAGAACTTTATGAAATTTTCGCCTTGGGGTTGACTTTGGTCAACATTCGGGGTTCGGATGCTCGTATCATAATTTCGTGAGTTTCGTTGGATTTGAGGGATGATTTTTGGCCTAGGTGAGGTCTTAGTTGAATTTTCAGAGGTCCCAATCTTGATTTGACCTTTTTAGGTGTTATGTTCATTTCTTGTGACTTGCACAGATTTTGGGTCAAGGAGACCTCGAGTTCATATTTTGATGATTCCATTGAGTTCAAAACGTCAAGTTTAGTCAAATTACATATAAGGTTTGTGTATACGGGGTTCCGGACGAATCCCAAGGATCCATTCGATGATTTGTTTTTGGCTGTGTTTTAGTGGTGTTTGTCTGTCTCACTTTTGCAAAGACTGGTTCGCTTAAGCGACCATCGCAAAAGCGAAGGAGGCTTCGCTTAAGCGATAGGCCATGTTTTGCAGGGCTCGCTTTTGCGATGATTGCTTAAGCGAAGCTTGGTTCGCAAAAGCAAGACCCCCAATTTTTGTGGGGTTCGCTTAAGCGACATTAGAGAGGGATTTTGGTCTGAAAATTTTGGGGTTTTACTCATTTTTCCCCATTTTGAGTTTTGGAAAATCCTTGGAGGCGATTTTAAAGAAATTTTTTGTGGTGAATCATTTGGGTAAGTCTTTGTAACCCTAAAACTTCAATTCCCTTTGATTATTTGTGGATTTTAACATCAAAACTTGAGATTTTGATTAGCAAATGACAAGGTTTTTCAAGAACTTGGGTTCTAAAGTAAAATGGTGATTGTGAACTAATTTTAACCCCTTTTAAAAACGGTTTTCACCAATGAGTTCCAAATGCCTTGGGTAATGTTTTCAAGTAAAGTTTTTCGAATTCAAACCTCATTTTCGAAATTGAGTTTTTGAGTTGATTTGACCCATTTTTCAAAATATATGAATTGGGAGTTATCAATCTCGGAATCTTATTATGATTACTTGATTGAACTAGATTGTGTGACTTTGGACATTGTTTGGAAAGGGAAGACTCAAGTCTTGGATTGACTTTTGATTGAATTGAGGCAATTGATCTTCTAAACCTTGTAAAACTTATAAAATTTTGTATTTCCCTTCATTGTGTGTGCTGAGGAGTAATGGAAATGAGGTGATGGGTTCAATTATTCCACTTGATTGATCTTACTGAATAAAAAAGGGATTAATAAAAAAGATAACGTGTTGATAATTGTGCTTTGTGAATTGCCTTGTTGTGGACCCTAATTTATTGATTGATGAAGTTTTTTGATGGCATTATTGTGGACTTGAATTTCTTGAGTTTTATTGTCTCTTCCTTATGGTGTGAAATTACTTATTTGCATTGATTTATGTGCACCGTGATAAGACATGTTGTTATTGATGCCGAGGTCATTGCTGGTGAGTGTGATTATGCCGAGGTTATTGCCTGTGAGTGTGATTATGTCGAGGCCTTTACTGGTGAGTATGATTATGCTGAGGTCATTACCGGTGAGGGTGATTATGCCGAGGTCTTTGCCGGCGAGTGTTATTGATGCCGAGGTCTTTACCGGTGAGTCTAATTGATGCCTAGGTATTTATCAGCGAGTATTATTGATGCCGAGATCATTAACAGCGAGTGATATTGAAACGACCCCAAAAATGCCCGAAAATGTGCTTCGGAAACACCTATAATTGTAATTTCCATATATCTCAAAATCCGTGCATGATTTCGGAAATTCGACTTCATATTCTTATTTGTGGGGTCAAATTGAGTGGGAAATGGGTCTAACCCGAATTTTAGAGCAACCGTATCAAAATTCGAAAATCGCAAAAATTGCGATTTGGAGGGTCAACTTTAAAGGGGCATATCTCTTAGCACACAAGGAACTGGAAGGGCTGCAACCTATCAAATTAAAGCTCTTTGAGTTAGCTTTCCAACGCACTTGGTTTCACCTTAGTCCGAGTTAGGATGAGGGAGTTATGACCATTTTCGTAAAACCTGTCTGTGCAGATTTGCAATTTCCAGTGAGCTTTTTTTTTAGGCGGGTTGGAGACGTTTTTTATAAAAAGGGGATATGTCCCATACTTAGTCATTTTTCTTAACTCCAAAAACACTCTCTAAGCCCTCTCCAAAAATTCCACCAAGATCTTCAACCAAATTCAAACATCTCAAGCTCTAATTCCGGATTCAAGACTCAATCTCAAGCTTCGATTCTCCATTCCAATCTTCATCAAGGATTCTCCAAAGTTGAGGTATGTGGGTTTGATTGTGGAAACCTTCCTTTCCACAAGTCCAACCATTTATCCTCTATTTCTACTTCAAGTTTAAGGGTCCTTATGATTATTTATGAACTCTTGAATTATGGAATTACTATTACACACCCTATTATGGTCCATTTTGCATATTATCATGAAATGGAATTATTATGTGATGTTTATGGTTTACATGCTTCCATGATCAAATTATGAAGGTTGATATATATATGTATGTTGTTGGTGGGCTGATTTATATGGATTTTGGAATTGGTTGGACTTAGTATTCTTGAAATACATGATTTCATTTACA